>OY848930.1:4479719-5079719 GCA_963693285.1 Xestospongia muta
GAGAGAGAGAGAGAGAGAGAGAGAGAGAGAGAGAGAGAGAGAGAGAGAGAGAGAGAGAGAGAGAGAACATATAAAGGTAGTATGAGATTTACCCTACTTTGGCTAAGATGACAATTTAAAGCCATAAGCTCCACCCTTCTTTGTACCAGAATTAAGATAGTTTCCAATAGCTAATACATATTCTAAAACTTCTATCAAACTTTTATTAGTACTTAATTGTTTGCACGCATTGCAGGCAAGATTGAGAATCTGAGAGAGAGAGAGAGAGATTAGAAACTAAAACAAAAATAATAATTGTTTTAGCTTACAGGTCGGAAACTTTCAAAATCAGAAGGAAATTCTCTGATTGTAAATAACAGATCAAGTCTTGTATCCAGTAAAGTTATATTACATAACTAGAACATGAGAAACAATGAATGAATGACGGATGGATGTATGAGATGGTGAATGGATGTATAAAGAGACAGGTGACTGGATGTACGAGATGAATGGATGTATGAGAGGATGAATGGATGGATCTGCTGGTACCGTCATCAAAAATTGATCTGTAGACTGCAAAGCAGTCTTGTCTCCTTTATAATTTTTATACATCTCTTTATCTTCAACACTTGGTTGAAATCTATAGATATATATATCAATAAATCAGACAGACATAGTATATAAAACTATATATTACTAGTAGTAATAGTACCTTTTTAGTGCTACTAAATGCTCTGTTTCCAAGCAGCTGCTGATACTGTTAAGTTCACTCCCAATAGTGTCAAAACTGCTTTGAAAACCAGCCAAAAAGATACCTAAATGATGGATAAATGAAGTGATGGACAAATACATGAAATTAATGGATGAATAGATGGAAGTAATGGATGAATAGGTTGAAGTGATGGACGAATACATGAAATTAATGGATGAATAGATGGAAGTAATGGACAAATAGATGAAAGTAATGGATGAATAGATTGAAGTAATGGACAAATAGATGAAATTAACAGATGAATAGATTGAAGTAATGGACAAATAGATGAAATTAATGGATGAATAGATTGAGTAACGGATGAATAGATAAATGAAGTATTATATAGCATGATACTACAATGGACAGATAGATGGTCAATGGACAAATAAAAAAGGAATGGATCAATAGACGAAGCGGTAAAGGATTAAGTGCTCACCAATATTACGAGCTCTAGTCAAATCCAATAAAGTTGTGGGAGACTCAACTGAAATAAATAATAACATTTATATCATCTTATTTAGTATATTCCAGTATATTCCAGTATATAACATTAATAACATGTATATCATCTTATTTAGTATATTCCAGTATATTCCAGTATATTTACAAAATGGAGGGGATAGCTTCATTACTATCAATACAAAAACCTAACAGCTTTATTATATAAATTATAGACAGTAGCTATCTGGACTATTACTACATTATATAAGTGGGAATAATTGTATTGATACCTCTGCTAATGTGTATGTACAGTATACTATATCTCATATCTATATGTCATTTCAATTGTTAAACAGAACAGTCATAATTAATTTATAAAAGAGAGCTTTATATCTTGTTTATAAATAAGTTATGACTTTCCTGTCAGATTTTTCACTATTGTAGTTCTTTGGATACCTTGTTTTGTCAATAGTTTATCTCCAGTATCACCTTTGTCATTTTTAGAGAACCATTGATCAAGTAATTCAAGATCTAACTTGTCAGTTTTATCTGAAGAGATTAAGTCCATCCAACATGAGCTGACAACCTAAGAAGTGGAGATGAGATAAAAGAGACGAGGTAAGTATAGATACATACTGCTAGCGGAGGAATTGTAGCCCAATGGAGTGGCTTCATCTTATGTTTTGGTGTCTTTGTTGGTGGACGTGGTGGAAGAAGAGAGGCCATAGCTGGAGGGAAACACACACTCTATGTCATGGAGTGGTTTTCTCTATCCATCCATCTATCCATCAATCCACCAGTTCATTTGTCCATTCAACCATCCATTCATCCATCTTTACTCACAAAATGGTCCCATTCCAGGTATAGGGGGTGGAGGAGGGATTCCTGGCATACCAGGAGGAGGAGGAGGAGGGGGAGGAGGAGGGGCCCCAGGCATTCCAGGAGGAGGAGGAGGAGGTGGTGGACCACCTATTTCATCAGAGAGGGGAGGTGGAGACAGAAGATCATCTCCTCCAGGGGACATTACGTCTTGTTGTCCTTCTTGTTCCTGCATATCAATGGTGAAAGAGGCAGTCGTATCCTCTTGAATGCAAGTTGAATTTTCTTCAGTAAGTGGGTCAGTTATCTCATCATTATTAACTGGTTTTTCTTCAGTAAGTGGGTCGGTTATCACATCTTTATTAGTTAGATTTTCTTCAGT
This sequence comes from Xestospongia muta, assembly GCA_963693285.1. Taxonomy (NCBI): domain Eukaryota; kingdom Metazoa; phylum Porifera; class Demospongiae; order Haplosclerida; family Petrosiidae; genus Xestospongia; species Xestospongia muta. Next base: position 4,482,095 of record OY848930.1, read on the forward strand.
AAGTGGGTCAGTTATCTCATCTTCATTAAGCTGGTTTTCATCACCTACTGAAGGTAGTTTAACAGGATTTAGCTGGGTGATGTCTGAGTGAGGATTGCTTAATACAGTTGGACCGGTTGCTTCTTCTTTAGATGGGAGTTCATCCAAAATATATAGATATACTTGGTTATATACGTTTCTTCTGAAGATCTCTCTTCTCTCTCTCTCTCTCTCTCTCTCTCTCTCAATGTATTTTCAAGACATGAAAATGTTCCTGTTCTTACCTAGTGGAGGGGTGTCCTTTTCTGAAGGTGATAAATTTTTTATTGGTTGTCCATATCCAGCAATGTATTGATGAGGAGAATTTACTAACGATGCCTCCAATGCAGAGACTATACTGCCCAACCTACTTATCTGTGGGTGGATGCAGGTGTATGTGAGAGAGAGATAGAGAAGGTTTAATAATTCTTCCAGAATTAACTAACCATCATATTCACTGAAGCAGCTCCTGTACTCATTGGCATAACCATATTATTTAATTGGTCAATTTCTTTACCGAGTAATTGGACCATCTCATAACTTGATTTTTTATTTAAATTGAGAGCATCCATCTCCTGGACAGGTCTAACAAACACAGTTGTCACATCGACACCTTTCTCATCCTCAGTATAAAAGGTCGAAGTTCGTCCACGGGGACTACCAGGTTCAAAGGAGTCATGATCACGAGGACGTCTAACTCGTGAAACAAGAGTAGCAGCTCGTTTTATTTTTTGTTTTCTTTTTTCAGACAATGAGTAGTTTCCTGGTTCTTCCAGACTTGTATGACTTGTATGATTGTCCAACGAAGGTGATTTTATTGATAAACGACTGGCGAGGTTTGAAAAGGGCACCCTACTTCCAACTCCACCAACGCGTTGTTCCTTACGACGCATGTCCTTCACTGGAAGAGAAAAATGAAGAGGTGGATGAAAAGATGAATGGATGGACAGATTGATAAATGGATGGATGGATTGATAAATGGATGGACAGACTGATAAATGAATGGATGAACTGATAAATGGATGAATGGATTGATGAATTACTAACTAAATAGTCTCTTTATTGAGACATTGAGAAAATGTACTTACTAGTTTTAGTGCGTCTTCTTTTTCCAGAGTAGAGACAGTTCTCTAATGCCTATATACAATAAAGAAATATGACCTCACTGCATATAAACAATAGTGGCTGTTTTATACATGTGTAATGACTGGACTAGTATCAATATGCAGTGTCTAGTTACTGGTAGTTAGGCTATATAAATCTCAAGTGACTTTGTGTTTGTTTTTTGCTCTGTTGTTGACTTTATTAGTTCAAGTTTAAAGCAATATACAAGGATATTATAGGTAAGAGAACTCAAGTTAGTTATCAGGTCTAACTATTGTTGGATGTGTTCTACTCAAGATGGATGGATGAATGGATGGACAGGTAGAGAGATGGATGGGTAGAGAGATGGATGGATGGATGTACAAATGAAGAGATGAATGGATGGACAGATAGAGAGATGGATGGGTAGAGAGATGGATGGATGGATGTACAAATGAGAGATCAATGGATGGACAGATAGAGAGATGGATGGGTAGAGAGATGAATGGATGGACAGATAGAGAGATGGATGGATAGAGAGATGAGCACATGTTCAGAATCTTTACAATCAAAGGTTTAAATTGTGCTATCTATTTTATAAAGGAGGTTTAGATTATGAGGTAGTATTGTGTCAATATGTCACTCCTACCTGGATCCAGGAATCTCGATCAGCTTCCGTACATGTCTGAGGAACGCGAAAACTGAAAGAGATAATACAATAACAACAATACATTTATTGATACATGTTTTAGTGATGTTTATATAACATTGACTGCCTCTTGAAATTTTCCAAAATGATAGTGTGTTTTAACAAACAATTTTTACTCTAATCATAATAAACTCAGCCAAATTACTCCATAAAGGTAGGATTTGCCAAAAGTTGCTGACAACTATTGGTTATATAATAGTACTATCAGATTAGTAGTATCTACACGTACAGTTCAGCTGGACATGTACTTACATGAGACAGCTGTTACTGACCTGTATAGTTTATTAGTTGATTCCAATTTGATATCAAACCCTAACGCTCCTACTTTCTTGATAGTTGTCACAGCAAATGTTAATGGCAAAATATTGAGAGCATTCTAAAAGTAATGATAAAAATGTAACTAACTGCATTAAACTCACTAATATCTTAATACAGAGAGGAACGTTTCATATCAGATACAACAATAGTAATTAATGCACTAATTAAAGGGGCATCCTCTTTTCATGGGGGTAATTAAAAAACGGACAAGATATATTAATTGATGTTCTTATTACAGGGATATCCTTATAGAGATATGTCACTGTGATCCTACCTCTCGATCTTCAGGTCTGAAATATGACATCTCTCCATCAGTAATTCGTACAAATCGTCTGTAATAAAACAACTCAAAGTCAAAGTACATGTACATATGTACATGTACAGATAATGAAACGTGTCACATCAAAAGATAACTACTGTATATATAGTTAACAGTTAAAATTATGAAAACTGAAACAAGAACAAAACAAAAAACAATGAAAAACAACAATATATTTATTTTTAACGCATTAGTATCGACTGCTCCAAGCAACTACATTACATTATAATTATTGTAATAACTTACTTAGGCCACATAAAGAAAGCTGTTGAATGACCTTTCTTCTCTAAGATACCTTCTTTGACAATTCTTGAAGAAACTGTAAAATCATCTTCTTCTGCTATTACAGAATGATGGTTCTCCAGTGTGTTCTCCATCTCTTGAAGAGTTGTCGTCTCTTCAAGACCTAATGGAATATTCAAAGAAGAAAATCAAAAAAAATTGAATTGTTTTTTAACAAATATTATAAAAAAAGGAATTTGTGAAAATATAAGTGGACAGTTCAATGAGAGAAGAACATATGTGTGGGACAGAATATGAATGGATCAATGGATGCAGTATGTACTAGTTCTTTAGTACAGGATTTTTTTGGATATGTTAGGATATACTAGGATATATTAGGATATGTTTGGATATTTTAGGATACCTCTGACTGGAGGTGACATAGAAATAGTGTTGTCACCAATGACTTCATTCTTTCTTTGTATCTCAGCTAAGAGACGAATCATCTGAAGGAGAGAGAGAGAGAGAGAGAGAGAGAGAGAGAGAGAGAGAGAGAGAGAGAGAGAGAGAGAGAGAGAGAGAGAGAGAGAGAGAGAGAGAGAGAGAGAGAGAGAGAGAGAGAGAGAGAGAGAGAGAGAGAGAGAGAGAGAGAGAGAGAGAGAGAGAGAGCAATATTAAATAGTTTTAGTTACAAATTACCTTATTCTTCTCATCCTGTGTGTCAGCATCTAATTCATACTCTGTGTTTGATACAAAAGTTATGATCATCCTTAGACCATCCTGAGAGAAAAATGAAATCAAAACTCAAGTGGCAAAAGTTATATGAATGGATGAAAAAATGTCTCAATGGATGGATAGATGGATAGATGATTTTCTAGATGGATGGATGGGTGATTCTCTAGATGGACAGATAATCTTACTTCACTTTGGTAGCTAGCTATTTCATCAAAGTCATGTTTCTTTGTCCTAGTGCCACGTTGAATACAAGACAATGTCTTTGTTTGAAAGTCAAACTAAAAACAACAGAAGTATCATAATCAACACACACACACACACTAGAAAATAGAACATAGAACAGAATAGCTCTGTGTACTAAACATTGCTAGCACTTATAGTGCGTGTACTGGCCAGTACAAGTACATTAACAAACTATATAACTATAATGGCCAACAAATTGTTAGATTTTAAATTCCATTATACTAACTTGCAAAATAAGTCGTTCTACATTTCTTCCTTTGGTCCATCTGATGACATGAAAATTAAACAACCTATCACCTTTAGATATACTATGTGTTCTCAATGAATCATTTGTTTGTGATAACATGTGCTTATAAGCTATAGCTGCTTCTGGTGTTAGTTTACCCTCCTGTAATGAACAAAAAGAGAAAAGGATGTGTGTGTGTGTGTGTGTGTGTGTGTGAGAGAGAGAGAGAGAGATAAAAAGAGAGTGTACATATAAACAATAACTGTGAGGGCATTCCTATCATGTTATGTGAAGACACTAATACTTTTACTAGGAAATAGTAACATACTACATTGTAAACAATATCTATACCACATACACACACATACAGATTTACTATAATTGTATTAAATAAGTTTAATACTATAATGTATCAAGTCAATTTAAAGAAACCATGTCACTCAAAGACTATTGACTAACCTCGACTAATTTTCTAAAGGCTTCATCAGCTTGAGAATCCTTTACCTAAAGAGTAAGAGAGAAGGAGGAGCATTAAGTTCAGACCACCACCAAAGTGATATGACCATGTTATCTTTAAGTAATCATACGATGAACATAATCACTCACAAACAGGTGTTATTTGTACTTTAACATGTATCATTAAAAACACCACATGTACATGTATCATTACAAAAATTATTACATCACTTATAATAACAATAAGTGCTTGAGAGAAAAGTTCAAACTCCCCCATCAATATATTAGTATTGTTAATGTTCAAACTACTACCACAAACAGCTAACAATGAAACTATTGGTTCTCCCAAGAGGACACATTTTACACACTTAAAACATTTATCTTCAAATTATATGTCATAACTATGTGTACACTAAAGTATTAGTATGGGACTAGAACAAGTGTCCTCAATATAGAGGTTGTATAATACACTAAAGTATTAGTATGGGACTAGAACAAGTGTCCTCAATATAGAGGTTGTATAATACACTAAAGTATTGGTATGGGACTAGAACAAGTGTCCTCAATATAGAGGTTGTATAATACACTAAAGTATTAGTATGGGACTAGAACAAGTGTCCTCAATATAGAGGTTGTATAATACACTAAAGTATTGGTATGGGACTAGAACAAGTGTCCTCAATATAGAGGTTGTATAATACACTAAAGTATTAGTATGGGACTAGAACAAGTGTCCTCAATATAGAAGGTGTCCATTATATATAGTGTTATTTATGAGTGGTTCTATTATAGATCAAAACTTCTACTTTTTTGATAAGCTTCATAAAATACCAGCTGGTCTTATCCCTCGTTAAAAATCTGCTGTGTCAGAAAATGCTAAATGAAATAGTCTTTGGGAACTACCCAAATCACAAGATGATATTGAGAATACTTTAGATATACTTTGGTAGCTGTGACAACAAGTGTGAAACATGGAGAGCTATAGATAAGTATAATTACGAAAGTAGGAGGGCTTACTTTAAATTTCAAATAACAACAGATCACTCTACACACTTAGCATATACTCCCACATAGTATCTTTGATCTAATATAGTAAGGCCATTACTGTTAGAAAAGCTTCACGTACAATGTGTCCACTTATAATGTTAGTACTAGTATAGACTTTATAATAGTATGTATATTTGATATATTATATTTAATATATTATTATTTAAATGTTGTAATTTTTATAGGAAATTGAGTATATATTTGAGTTTTCAAAATTAATAGATAATATTAATTACTCACTACACCTGCTCTGTCTATGATAGTTTATAACTGGTTACCAAAACCAGTTTGACTGGTGGTTACTTCCACCTCACCACATTTTATGCTCACATGTACATAATGTAATAATGCCTCCTAATTATAGTGCCATACTATTTTAATAACTTTGTATAATACATGTATTAATAAATATAATGTACATCCATATAATAATATATCTGGTATATAATATGAACTAATATAGTTACAATGATAAGCGAGTCATTAAAATAAATTTGATGATAATAAGATTCCTGGTCTTAGAACATATCAAAAACCAACTCTTATCATTAAACACAATAGAAATAGTAAGGACTAAAGTTACAGCTGTTAATAACCAAACAAACGATGTCATAATGACATCATAGTTATATCATTTCACACAAAAAATTAGCTCCCATTTACAAGTGACCAAATGGCGGTAAATTAACAACATGTACAAAAAACCATTTTATTTAGTAATAAGATTACATGATTATAACAAAGATAATTGTCAGGAGATTTCCTAACAATATCTAGAGAGAGTCACAAAACAAATACCAGAAAATACTATACCAGGAAACGATTACAAAACCCTAGACCCTACATCTTATACCTCAGACCCTACATATTATATCTCGGACCCAATATATATATTAAGTGTTCCATTCGCTGATGCAATAAACAATATAATTACATAATTACATTTACTTTGGTGGGATCCACTGCAGCTGTTGCCATCGTTCTTAAAGTTCTAGAACAAACCTTCCACTTGTTGAATGGTCTGCTGAATGGCAGGAAATGAGACGAGACAAATAAGATGGAAGAGACAGCTCTACATGATAAGAAAGATGAATCTCTTACAATAAAGAGGTGGATTTAGTGACAAACGTCTATATCAACCCTAGTCGTTCTAGCAGTTCTATCTATAGTTATAAAGACTTACCTGTACTAATACTGTCTCAATTGGTTCTTGATCTGCTCACAAGTATAATTCCTACACTCTATACCCAAAGGAATGCTACTAGTTTTTAACAAATGAATTTTGATCATGAATATTATTAAAAATTAATTATCATTATTGAGCCGCACCCACTTAAACGAATGGCTGCAACAAAACAAAGGGGAACTCTTCAGAGATCAAGCTCTCTACCATCGAGTGCGTCTTCCAGTGGTACTAATGCAGTTGGAATAGCACATAAATACGACCATCTTATTGGAGAGCAGGTTAGCAACTGAAATATACGTATATTGAGGTGTATCATTCTACTGACACCAAATTGCAGAAACTACTCGTTTGTAATGCTCAAGAAGGACTGAAACAAGCTCTTTCTATTCTTGAGAAGGCAACCTCCAAGGTATATATGTATTATACGTTTGTGTCTTTTATGCAAGTATATTAATCCTGTCACTATTGTATTAAATCATGCAAACTGTTGTAGTACCATTTGTGGACCTGAAAAAGACTGTAAAATTGATAGAATGCTCACTTTATTATAATTATGTGTCTAAAGTGTTAACTTATTAAATCAATAATCACATTAGCATTAGGAAGAGACTCTCTAAGTTATAGTGTACAGTTGTGAAGATAGTCCCTTTCCAAAAGCTGCAATGGTTTTGTGCGATAGTATAAATAAAATACCAAATTATCGCTAATAATGACATTGTCTTGGTCTCAAACTTAGGATGAACAGGAGAGTGCTGGTATGCAAGTCAGTTCTTTACTATCTCGATGTGAAGAACTGATTATGAAACTTAAGGTATGTAGCCACACTGAGTCTGTTGATCATAGCTGAAATATCTCAACTGTAGTAATGTTGAAATGTCCCTATTGTAGTAATGTTATAATTATCATTATTGTGTAGGTGGTGTTGTATATAAGACATGAGTTAGAACAAGTTCATGGAGAAATCATTAACAAGAGGAAATTGCAAGAGAATGTGAGACAGACACAACTAAAACTATACAAACTAACTATTTGTACTATTGGCAGTTTGTGTTGTTGAAAAAAAAATTTCACTATAAAAAGTGACAAGTTGATTTAACCAGTATATCGTTGTAGTTGGTGCAATTTAATAGTAAAAGTAATACAGTTTGATTACACTAACGTACTATGGAATTGACTGTTATAGCACTTTTCTTTGTCTAAGAATAAAAATATATTCAAACTTTTAAAAACAATCAATTATACGGGACAATATTTAGTATGTTTATTATCAGTTTGCATCAAATAATTTTGCTACATCCAACCTGTATAACCACCATTGCTTAAATCAACCAATCAATTTTAAAAATGGCACAACAAATCTCATTTAGGGTCTTTATCTGCTCTTATTTCTATTTATTGTAGCCTACAAAATTATATTCTCGACAACAATGGTTGGAAGGAAGAATAGAAAAACTATTACTTGCTAGACGACGTGGCCGTCCTGGTGCTAGAGGCCAACGAACTACATCACAGGTTTGTCTAAGAATGACATCCTCCATATTCTTCTAGTCCCATGCTAATACTTATGCAAATTATTCAACTTCTGTGTTATGAACATGCTTAGTTTCTAAGATCTTAAAGTATACACTATAACAATAGTTTGACTATGTTATAAAGATATTACACCATTAAACATAAAATACTTTCTTTATTTAGGATAATTCATTAACATCAACTCAACAAGGTCTTCCATCACTTTCCCAAAGAGGAAGAGGGCCACTTCATCCAGGACGAGTGTCTTTAATTCAAGCTAGATCACATGATTTTAAAGAACATCTTCCTCCATTGCATCAAAAAGCAAACACTATAGGAACTCCATCAGATTTTATGTCTACTGTTACTGGAGACAAGGATGAAGACTCCTCTGACAATGCAACATTTATTTCTACTGTTTATAGTCGAAGAACTGGTGCTACTCGAAGTGTCGCTACAGAAAGAGACAGTGATGAGTGGTGTAGTGAGAGTGAGGCCAATTGGACAACTATTAATGATTTTACTATAAAGAAAGACCCAGAACATTGTAACACTAAAGAACAAGGAAGAGAAGTGATACCATCATCAATTGAATATAAAAATATGAGGTACAGTGAAGAGTAGTACATGTATTGTACTTTAGTGTTGTAAAGTTTTGAGTAGTGAGATGTCTCATGGAACCTTGCATAGAAACTATTAGAAGTAAAATGCAGTTTTAAATTGGAATTAGACTAGAACAAATTTGTCATAATTCACAAAGCATCGATGAAATATTTGATAGCATTGAATTCTAGATATCTTTTAAATAACACTTTGTTTCTGTGTAGTCCTGTTTCTATTGGAGCTCAAGAGACTTGTTACTCTTTTGAGAGACCTCGTTCCAAAACTATATTTGGGTCTGGTTCATGGAACTTACTGTCTATGGCAAACTATACTAATTTATTTAAAGAAGGTTATTATACTAACAAACATATCAAAATATTATGTGAATTATAGATCAATTTGAACTAGCACGAGTACCCAGTGAAGTCCTTAACAATTCATTACTAGTAAGACTTGGTTTAATCAATTAATCAATGATTTATAAATTAAATAATTATAATCAATTAATCAATCAATTGGTCATCCAGTCAATAATCAATCATTCACTCATTCATTAAATCAAGTATCAGTCATCATACAATTCAATTACCCAATCTATTCATCTAATCAAGGAATGGTCAATCACTTTGTCAATGATCATTAGATTTATTGGTAATTGCTTAACTAACAATTGAGTAATTCATATATTCTATTTTATATGATTTATGTGTTTTAATTTAGAATGATGAAATAGTCAATTTATGGACTGATATAAAAAGACTTCAAGAACTAGTTATCTCTGCTGCAAAATCTGTCATTTCTATTGGAGGCAAGGTGGTTGTAGCAAAAGAACGAACTACTTCTCAAAGAAGTGAGAAGGTGAAAAGAGTTACCTTGTCATCTGCAGTACAACAAGAAAGTGGTAAGCTTGTTTAAAAATGGCTGGCTCATGTTCTAGCTGAAATTATAAAAAAACTTTAATCATTTCTAAGTATGTAATTGTATGTCACTTACTGATACAGGGAAAAGTGATGTTACCTTTCAAAATGATCTGAAGGAACAGGTACCTCTTTACTCTTCTTAATAAAATTCTAACATTTTAAACCTAGATTTGCAATGCTAGTGCAAAAATTCCTGACCCACACATTGCAAAACCAAAGTGGTCTAGACAAATATATGGCAAAGAAGTATATAAAGATGAGGAAGTACAAGCTGTTTGAAATATGATTCTTTATAGGTTACTAAAGGAAGCACTTACCCTCGACCAACTAGTTCTTGGTATCAGACAAGTATTGGTGAAAACGTATCCGTTAAAGTGTCGAGAGAGATTGGAGACATACCCTCACGAAAACTAGTTAGTTAGCAATATCCTAAAATATTTTACTGAGTGATAATTCTTGCAGTTCAATAAACAAATGTCTTATAGCAGACAACTATCAAAAGGAAGACAGTCAAGGTATAAAAGTGTGCTGTACATGTTTATAACTAAGGGCTATGCAAGATTCTTTAATTTTGAGAATATATTAAATTTCTTTATGACTGTATGAATTTCTTTAGAGCTCGAAGCTCAAGTGCTATGAAGAGAGTTGATCTATCAGGTACAATGCAATATTATATATTTTATAAGATGTAATCCCAGATTTTGTCACTATGTATTACATAAATACATAATTATATACTGTTTGTAGGAGATCTAGCTGATTATAAAGAGAAACAAGTTGAGGTAATAATATTCTTGACTACAGTACTTATATGTGGAAATCTTAAATAGGATTTAGTTAAAGCCTTGAAAAGCTCAGACATTGTAGAGAGAAGAAGGGATGCTGCACATGTAAGTTCAGTTTTCAGAATGTCAAACAGTTCTATTATTTCTCTCACTCATAAAGGCTCTTAGTGTATTGACTAGCGTGGTAAACTACACAACCATTCTTGAAACACTTTCATCAACTGTCAGTGCATATATATCAAATCCACATTATATATTGTAATACGTTATAGATGTTATCTGATAGTGACCCAGCTGTAAGATATGAAGCAGTGAAGGCATTAATGAAACACGGTTAGTTTATATTATGATATACAGTCATTATGGTAAGCATCATATATTATTAACATGAATATGTATTCATATATGTATTTATATTGGTTAGTTTATGTTGTGATATATAGGAAATCATTGCCACAAATGTATACTATGAATCTTGTTTCTGTGCCTTAGCTATGATTCTTTTAATTAAACAATATTTATATAACCTTGCCAAATTCTTGAGTATATAAAGCTGTAAATGCTTACATAGATAGGATAACATGCAGGTTTAATTTGCATAAATAAGTCTATATTCTTTATGTAGGAGCTTGGACTGATCAACTTGATTGTGTTGTAGCCAAATTACTATCAAATGGTTAGACCTTACAAGTACTATAATAGAATATTCTAGAACAATACTACTACAGGAACTTATGACATACAACATGATTTGCTGGGATTACTCATTAATGAGATGGACAAACTAGAGGTATTTTTAATGAAGATCCAAACAACACCAGATGATGATAATATAGTATGACATATATTCATTAAAATAAAGTGTAATTTATATTCTTTCTATTGTAGTTTGATAAATCAATGTTATTGAGAACTTTGAGAGAATTTTTAGAGAATAAAGATGTCAAAGATAATGTCTCTTTTCAAGCAGCAATTATACTCTCAAACTGCACACATTTTGAACAACTATATGAAGAAAGATTGAGACGAGCATTAACTGATGGATCACCACATCAGCAAAGTTTGGTAAGTAGTTATGAAAGAATCGAACAGGGGATATGAATATTATTTGCAACCATAACCCAATTAAGTTCATATGAATATAGGTTTAATTTTATCAGTTTGCCAATTAAAGATCATGTCGATGCATAGTTGTCCATAGTTATTTGATCTCATATTTCTTGGCAACAATCTTAAGTGTTTATCACTCTTCAATATTTAGTAGTATTCTCTTCCACATTTTCCACGTATACAACTTGAAATCAATTTTCTTTCTATGTCAGGCCCTACATACTCTGATTATGAATGCACAAAATATTGATCTGGACATACTAAATAGTGCTTTAAAACAAGCAGATAACATGATTGATTGGAAGGTATGTAATAATTGATTGTAAAATTATATCAAAACTTCATACTAGCATCGTTTGAAAGCTGTTAATTGTCTCACACAAACAGGTACGTTTGTACAATATGCGTTTTTATTGTAGGAGAGATTAGACTTTAGTTTTAATAGTTATACAATAAAATTAAATCTCTCTACATGGACACCTAGAAACAAAAGATTAAAGTCTCATTATCGTTTAATGAGCGCATTTATAATAGCCTCTATCAAAGAGAATGATTTTAATCAGTATATATTTTAATAAAAGAGATTCTACCGTATGTAAGGAAATGTTAATAACATAATGTTTGTTATAGGAGTACAGCTGTTATCACAGTATGATGACAATGACATTCTTCAATTTGTATTAAAGAGACTTGCCAATGAACCAATACAGGTATTACCAATATATCAGAGACTGCAGTATATAATTGTATGACTCATAATTATTTCAAGTGGTGTTTCTATTATTTAGGTTATTAAAGTATCTTTGGGAGGTCTGGCTACTAATCTTGGACTTAGACCCAGATGTGAATCTGATCTGTATAAGTGAGTATGGAAAATCTAATTTATGAACATGTGAACACATTGATAATAGGAGATTAGAGAGTGCAGATGAGATCCAGAGAGCCGAGGCAGTTGTGTCACTGGTAATGAAAGAACTTGTATATAGATGTTTTAATAATAACTACATTACATAATAGAGTGGTTTTGTCACTGCTAATAGCCGTGTACAAAATGTATTGATGGATACTGTAGAACTCGACCCCAGTACATATGTCAGACTAGCAGTAGGTTGAAATATTCAGTACATTATTACATTATAGTATATTTTGTTGTCTTTAGGCTGCCTCTGTTTTAAGTAAATCAAAACGTCTAAATAGTTTAGTGATGTCTCGTTTAATGTCAAGATGTGAAGGATCTGGACCAGTAGCTAGGTAAAACTATAGGATAATGAATAATAGAACAGACTCATTCAGTATCTCTCTCTTTGTCTCTGTCTCTCTCTCTCACACACGTGCACACACACACAATACACACAGGCAATGCAGAAATGTTTTTAAAACTCTCTCAACTCCTCAATTATTATTATATCAACATAATACAAGTAGCAAACAGTAGTTTGTAAGAAAAATAAAATTTTCAGCAGATTTTACATTCTGCATGAAATACAAAATACAATTTTATAAGTTCATGAGAACTTAAACTACACAGTGACCCATTGAGTCTTCAAAGTATCATTATCCTGGACTGGCAAAGGAGAGATATAGATCCAGTCATCATTAATATTCACAGAGTTAGTGGCATAGCCATAGCTGTTAGGAGAAAAGACAAGTTCTGCATCTTGTTTTCCCTGGTCTATAGCCAGTACTGCGTTTCTGTATCGAATATTTTCTTGGTAATTATAAACCAATAATAAATAATATAAGTAATGTTATTATTTATACAGATATATTTCCTCTTTTTAATTAGTGGACTTACTTGAAATTTTCCATACAAATCAAAATTTCCTGTTTGACAGTTAGCGCAACAGGGATAGTGAAATGTAGGTGTAGTTTGTGTTACTATAAATAGTAACACTAGCGCATGCGCATAAACACGAAATTACTGCCCACCCACGTATATTTTCAGGGTGGAGTGGTTGCGTTTCAGCTGTTGTTGACGCGGAAAGGGTTAAAAATATCATAACCATCATATTATGCATGTATGTTAGATCTACATCTTTACAACAATCTTAAGTGTTTATCACTTTTCAATATTTAGTAGTATTCTCTTCCACATTTTCCACGTATACAATTTAAAATCAATTTTCTTTCTTCATCGGGCCCTACATACTCTGATTATGAATGTAGAAATTATCAATCTGGACATACTAAATAGTGCTTTAAAACAAGCAGAACACATGAAGGAAGGTATGTCATAATTGATTGTAAAATTGTATCAAAACTTCATATTAGTATTGTTTGAGAGCTGTTAATTATCTCACACAAACAGGTATTTTGTATAATATGTTTAATTCCACTGCAAGGAAATCTTAATAACATAATGTTTGTTATAGGAGTACAGCTGTTATCACAGTATGATGACAATGACATTCTTCAATTTGTATTAAAGAGACTTGCCAATGAACCAATACAGGTATTACCAATATATCAGAGACTGCAGTATATAGTTGTATGACTTATAATTATTTCAAGTGGTGTTTCTATTATTTAGGTTATTAAAGTATCTTTGGAAGGTCTGGGTACCAATCTTGGACTTAGATCCAGATGTGAATCTGATCTGTATAAGTGAGTATGGAAAATCCAATTTATGAACATGTGAACACATTGATAATAGGAGATTAGAGAGTGCAGATGAGATCCAGAGAGCCGAGGCAGTTGTGTCACTGGTAATGAAAGAACTTGTATATAGATGTTTTAATAATAACTACATTACATAATAGAGTGGTTTTGTCACTGCTAATAGCCGTGTACAAAATGTATTGATGGATACTGTAGAACTTGACCCCAGTACATATGTCAGACTAGTGGTATGTAATAATTGATTGTAAAATTATATCAAAACTTCATACTAGCATCGTTTGAAAGCTGTTAATTGTCTCACACAAACAGGTATGTTTGTACAATATGCGTTTTTATTGTAGGAGAGATTAGACTTTAGTTTTAATAGTTATACAATAAAATTAAATCTCTCTACATGGACACCTAGAAACAAAAGATTAAAGTCTCATTATCGTTTAATGAGCGCATTTATAATAGCCTCTATCAAAGAGAATGATTTTAATCAGTATATATTTTAATAAAAGAGATTCTACCGTATGTAAGGAAATGTTAATAACATAATGTTTGTTATAGGAGTACAGCTGTTATCACAGTATGATGACAATGACATTCTTCAATTTGTATTAAAGAGACTTGCCAATGAACCAATACAGGTATTACCAATATATCAGAGACTGCAGTATATAATTGTATGACTCATAATTATTTCAAGTGGTGTTTCTATTATTTAGGTTATTAAAGTATCTTTGGGAGGTCTGGCTACCAATCTTGGACTTAGACCCAGATGTGAATCTGATCTGTATAAGTGAGTATGGAAAATCCAATTTATGAACATGTGAACACATTGATAATAGGAGATTAGAGAGTACAGATGAGATCCAGAGAGCTGAGGCAGTAGTGTCACTGGTAATGAAAGAACTTGTATATAGATGTTTTAATAATAACTACATTACATAATAGAGTGGTTTTGTCACTGCTAATAGCCGTGTACAAAATGTATTGATGGATACTGTAGAACTTGACCCCAGTACATATGTCAGACTAGCGGTAGGTTGAAATATTCAGTACATTATTACATTATAGTATATTTTGTTGTCTTTAGGCTGCCTCTGTTTTAAGTAAATCAAAACGTCTAAATAGTGTTGTGATGTCTCGTTTAATGTCAAGATGTGAAGGATCTGGACCAGTAGCTAGGTAAAACTAGAATAATGAATAATAGAATAGACACATTCAGTATCTCTGTCTTTGTCTCTGTCTCTCTCTCTGTCACACACACACACACACACAATACACATAGGCAATGCAGAAATGCTTTTAAAACTCTCTCAACTCCTCAATTATTATATCAACATAATACAAGTAGCAAACAGTAGTTTGTAAGAAAAATAAAATTTGCAGCAGATTTTACATTCTGCATAAAATACAAAATACAACTTTATAAGTTCATGAGAACTTAAACTACACAGTGACTACAAACAATAAAGTTGGTTAACATTGCACGGTTTTAAAGTACCCATTGAGTCTTCAAAGTATCATTATCCTGGACTGGCAAAGGAGAGATATAGATCCAGTCATCATTAATATTCACAGAGTTAGTGGCATAGTCATAGCTGTTAGGAGAAAAGACAAGTTCTGCATCTTGTTCTCCCTGGTCTATAGCCAGTACTCCATTAATTGCAACATGTACATTGTCTTGTAAAACCATTGCAACCAATATTAGAAACATAATTATGATCACAATCAGGACCATATTGTCTGCAAGGAAAGATTAATACTATACCAGTTCCATGCAGGCAGACATACTTTCTTCCTTTTAACTATATACTTGACTTACATGAAATCTTCCATTCAAACGAAATTAATAGATCCATCACTAATAATTGGTAATTAGTTAAGGCTCTTTTTATACCTTATATGGAAGTTCCAACGTGACGTAATACGGAACGTGGGAGGCAGGATGCAGAATTGAACTGAATAGGTGTGGTATACTTCGCCCACAAATAGGGGTGGTGCTACTGGCTTTTAATCTTTTCTACTAGATATCCTATCACCATAATAACTTTATAGTAAAATAAAGAAAAGTTCATTTACGGCGGTACACGCTGAATCTATGGCTGAATGAATGTATGTGGTACGGTGACCGTTAGTGCGCCTTATATTCCATTTAAACGTAACTAAAAAATTGAAACTCCTTTTGAGCAGAAAGTTATACGCTGAATATAGCCTGTGTTGTAACATGTTAAGAGCTCTCAACTTGCGAAGGGGCTCAGGTAGTCAATAGAGGCTTGTATGATTGATCAACAAGAACTGATCTACGTCGCATTCCCTGTATTAATTAATCATTGGCTATATCATCAGTTGAGAAACATTTATTGTATATATTTTGTTAGCAATGCATATATATATAGTCTCATCCCCAGACTTCCTGACATTTGGACAGAAAGGGTTTGGAGACAAGACTGGTATACATATTGAGTTAGTAGATCAGCAAATGTTAGAACTGCTGCTATTATGTAGTCTGCGTTTATGTACATGATTTTACATATAGATATAGCTAGCCACCTTTAGACCTTGTCCAATATAATTGTATTAATACTATTTACCACTGGGATATATACATGCTGAGCTTCTACGATAGATACCTAATACAACACAGTGTCCTGTAAGTTCCAGCTTGCCCCACAATACCCTACATTTAGCCTAGTTTACTGTTATATATGATATAACAGTCAGAGGTGGTTCAATGCAGATGAAAATAGGTGTGTTGAAGGCAGTTATAGACACCAGAGCTTAGCTAGTGAGTGAGCATGTTAATACATTTGAGGTGAGCATAGAATTATATTATTAGTAGATAATTATAATAGACAACATTTAATACAGCATATAACAGTGCAATATATCATGAAGAATGACTGAGTATTATCTTCTGAGACAAGTCTACCTTCCATTTCCAAGAAGCAGTTCTAAAGCAGCATTGATATCACCATTAGTGGCCTCTAGTGCATGTAGACAAGCAATATCATCAGATACCACACCCATAGAATGAAGTTGATGTAGCTACAATAAGAGAGAGACCTATCATAACGAAATGCACTAAAGTGCATGTAGAGTACGTTATACATTCCACAAACTTAAAGGTATGGTAAATTATTAATGGCTCAGCTTTACTCTGACAATAGTCAACTTACTGGCCAATTTGCAAACTAATTGACCATAAGAGACTACCAAGCAAATTTCTTTATTCTTTTCTCACTTTAAAAAAATCCTCACTTAAGTTGGAAAATGTCATAAGCTGTATGCAGGGCGTTTTTATTGAATTCTTGAGTCTTCACTGAAAGCTGTGTTTTTTTTTTCAAAGGTTTTTCAGACTTTTAAAGCTTTTTGTTCATTTGAGAAGTTTTGCTACAATCCACTATAATTTGGTGGCTACCAGTGCCGTGTTTGCCGAGTTAAAGCAGTTCAAAGCCATTTGCCCGGGTAACAGACACACACACACACACACCGACAGACTACAGTACCCTCGCTATGTGCCCACACACAGCGAGGTTAATTATATTTATATTAGAATAACTCAACAACCAACAGCTGCTTTTACATGTGTGGAGGGAGGGTCTATGCTCCATGTAATGATTACATAATAAGGTGTACTATAAATAGTAACAATCAATACATGTTACTATATTAGGAAGGTTTAGCTGGCTAATGACAGTACCATAAAGTTAGTGCATTGTTAAATAGTGACATGACATCGAGGTGTGTTTGGTAGATGGGTTGGAATTTTGGGTTTTCAAGTTTTGAATCAACAGAACTTCAGAGATTCCTGTGAAATCAGCTATGTTTGTCAAGGGGTTATCATGATAAAGAAATGAGATAATAATAAGTCTAGGGCTTGTTGATTATATAATATTTTGTATTGTTGCATGCAGAAACAGTCCACCTCACATATCAGGGATGTTCCAGCTATATAGGATTGTTATAATAATATTCATAGCTCTATTGACCACTCCCATTTCCCATACCTGTGCTCTATAACGGTGGTGTCGTCCTGATCTGTGTGATCGATGGGAAGAGTCACGATGATGAGACTGTTGCTCTATAGGAGAATTCTAATGAAAGAAGACAACAGAAAATTAAACCCAGTTATCCATTTTATTATCTATCCATCCATTTGTATATCCATCGAACTTTCTATCCATCCATTAGCAGTGGCTTACTGTAACAACAGATTGTAATGCCACTTGAAGATCCATTGGAGACACACCACTAGAGCCTGGTTGACTTGAAGACCGTCCAGGAAGACTACTGGGCCCACTCGAGGACTCCTCTTCTCTACCATACGTCAGTGATGAAGACAGACTACTTGGTCCTGACATAGAAGGTAATGGAGATTGACGAAAAGATGCTCCTGATGATGTAGAAGGTAAACTACTAGGTCCCGAAGGAGGAGAAATAGTAGCTAGAGCACTTGCTAACATGTTCTGAGTGATGCCAGGACTAACCGCTGTAGGATGGTGTGTGCTACTACTATCTATAGAAAAGGAACAACAGAGGACATGTGATAGAGGAAAATGAATGTAGTAACTGTTTATGGATAATGCCTATTACTGTAATTTTGTGTATATGAGTAGGATAATGAGTCTATAGGATTACTAGTTAGTGTACACTTAAAGGGAGTGGCTACTATTAAGGGCATGTTATGTACAATCTAATGGTTACCAGGTTGTCTTTATTGGAATGAAGTATAACAGGAATAACACATGTTGTGGTTATGATAGCCAAGGGTGTCTTTAAGGATATCCTATACAAAATGGCTTTTTCTAATTTTGTAAATAATTAAGTGCCAAACTTAATTTTAACAGGTATATGTAGAGTCAATATTTATATACTGACCTTTATTGTAATCCTGATATGTTATAATGCCTACTACTGTAATATTGTGTACATGAATGGGATAATTAGTCTATAGGATTACTAGTTAGTGTACACTTAAAGGGAGTGGCTACTATTTAGGACTTCTTATATATCTAGTGGTTACCAGAAACTAGACATGGATGGATGGATGGATGGATGGATGGCAGGACAAAATATATGAATAGAACAACTGAATGATGGATGGATAGATGGATGAATGGATGGATGGACAGATGAATGGATGGATAGATAAATGGATGGATAGATAGATAGATGAATGGATAGATAGATGAACGGATAGATGGATAGATAGATGGATGAATGGATAGATAGAAGGATGAATGGATGGATAGATGGATGAATGGATGGATAGAAGAATGAATGGATGGATAGATGGATGAATGGATAGATAGAAGGATGAATGGATGGATAGATGGATGAATGGATAAATAGACAGCCTGATAAATGGACAATTGGGTTGATGCATACCTTGTCCAACAGGTTGAGGAGGGGGTGTGGCACCTATCTCCATACTCTGTTGGCTGCTTGCTTGACTTTGTTGGTGAGCAAGAATAGCTTGGGAATCTTGATGCATCTAACGAGAGAGAAGATACAATGAGAACAACATCACTCAATCATCCATCCATTTTCCCATCTGTTCATCCATTCATCATCCATTGATCCATACTAGTCATGTCTTACTTGATCTTGAGCATCGGCTAATCCTTGATCTTCTTCCTGATCTTCTTCCTGATCTTCTTCCTGTACTCCTTCTCCATCTAAAAACTCCATTCCTTCCTCCACGGTCTGTTGAAACATATCGACAATATCTTCGTCGGCAATTTGGTCTCGATCACACCCTCTTTCTTCAGCTGCAACTGTTCCAATAGCTCGTAAAATCTCTTCAACAATGGCCACCTCTTCTGGATTGGACTCAAGCTTACTATAAATAAAAGACACTTGTTACAACTATGTTAAATAACTAACATCATATTATTCTGTAAACATACAACATAGGTGTAGGAACCAGGGGGGGGGCACTGGGACATGTGCCCCCCCCCCAAAATTTCATGGTACACCAAGCCCACGTTACACGTGTAAGTGTATTGCCATATCTGCTAAACCAAGTAGTGTTGCTATCTCTACTCCTCTGCCAATCAAGAAGTTTAAGCAAACTAAGCTTTCCTTTCATACAACTACCCAGTTGGACCTGTCAACAACATCTATGAGCCACCTACTTAAGAGCTACAATGTTATAACCATTACTTAACGACACAATGCTTCTTTTAGAGACAGGACAGATGAACTTGACATTATCACGCTAGCAAATAGTTTCATCCACATAAATGACAGAAGAAGAGGTTATTTTGGTAATGTGTAACTGTATCTTGCATTGCAGTTATAATCAAGTTATTTATAATTATAACATTGTTGTTTAAAAACATTTTACACTGACCACGTCCAATGTTTATAGCTACCACTCCATGTAGCTAATGTTATCAAAAAGTACCATTATTACATGCCTTTTGCTTCACCAACTGTACCCCTCCCAGTCATAAAATCATTCCTATGTCTATGTACAAGAACCATAGAGGATACTCCTCCAGATTGATGTAGTATACCAAATATGTGCAGTATTAAGAAGCTTGCAAGTCATTGGAATGTGGGATATAATTGTATAATGTACTATCATTATATTATTGAACACACACACACACACACACACACACACACAAACACTACCTAATCATATCTTCTACATCTGAATAGGTTCTTGTCCCAGCCTCATTTAACAAACCTAGCAACATAATACATACATTTCATAACACTTTAAAACTCAATGATCTGTTAGTTGCTTAGCGACTTACTTTGAATACTAGGATGGTTCTCTAGGAGAGTTCCTCTAATCAACGATGTTAATAGCATTGGATTACCAATAATACGACTTAACTAATTAATAGAAAAATACATGTAACAATACATTAAACATATAATTATACGTGTGATATACATGTGATGTACATGTGATATACATGTGATGTACATGTGATGTACATGTGATGTACATATGGCTATATATTCTATTGGCTTACAATTTGATGAACTCTTGGATCACGAGCTAATCGTCTTATTTGTGACATTGATTCCTTTTCAGTGGTTTGAATTGCCTGATTGGTTTGTTCTAATTATAGGAAAAGTAAAATTGAAAACACGGATCATAGGAATGAATCATTTTAGTAGACAAAACTGGAAAGTCTTAAAGTTTGGGAATCAGATTTAAAATCAATAAAACAAACTGCCTTACTACATGGGAATGAGGTTTGTTTGCTATGAGAGTGCTGACAATTAATGTTACATAATATTACGTAATATTATGTAATATTACTTAATATTACAAGTACCTTTCCTCTTCATATAGAACACAGTTACTCCAGATACGATTTGATACTGACCAAGAGTGTTGTCAGATTTAAGAATACGTCCCCCATACATCAATACTATAAAATAATGAAAGATAGAAATCATTTTAAAATAAACAACTCAATAATGTCCAGCTAAACAATTACACCACACCCTTCTCCACCATTAATTATTTCATACTCAATTGTCCTAGTGGTATCTTGACTTTTTCTGAAACAAGAATCTTAAACATTTGAACAGACATATCACTGGAAGTCTTCACTGCAATCTCAGTTCTGTAGCGCTCGTGAGGTGACTTCAAGTATATTACAGACATGTTTAAATCGAGGTTTAGATGTTTTGAAGGGAGCAATATTATTTCTTACGATAATTATTGGTAATTCTGGTATTTCCATAATTAGGTCTAACATTTCTTTACGGTATTTGCAAACTGTTCTTACACAATTTCCGTTCTTGTTAGTTTCATTGTTGTGATTGTTGGAAAGGTGATGCTGGAGCTATCATCTCAAAGAAAGATCAAATTTGAGTAAGGGATTGAAGAAAATTGTTAGTAGTAATATTATTAACTACTAATAATTCAATATCATTTTAATGATTATAATATTGAGCTTTATTATATTATCACTCACTGTCTTTAGGTTATTATAATATTAAAATGAACGTTCCACTCTTACTTGGCTATATTGCCTTGGCAATGGTAGTACTTGGAGCCAGCACTCCAGTCAATGGGTTTGATCATCAGATCTACGTGAGTTGTTCCTCTTCAGAAACTATTGGTAATGATACTTGTAGACCATCACATGATGGTTTACATTGTACTACACTTGACCAGGCTCTTAAAGAACTACAATACAATTCTACCGTTGTCTATATTAAGTCAGGTATCTGTAGTCTAAGTAAAGAAGTGCATTTTCAATACAAAACTGATATAGCTATCATTGGTGATAATGATGGTGGCACTAATGTGGTTATAGAGTGTTCAGATTATACTGGTCTTTCATTTTCTTATTCAAGTAACATCATACTGGAATCTCTTACATTACGTCAATGTGGTGCCTTTCAGAACAGCACTAGTAGAAACATAAGGAAGGATATAGTTTTTAAATACTTTTGTTTTACATCAGCTTTATATATGTTATTTTGTGCTAACGTTACTCTGATTGATGTACACTTACATCACTCCAATGGTGTTGGTCTTGTTTTGTATAACACTGTGGGTAATGTGACTATTAAAGGTTGTGTTTTTTTTAATCAGAGTGATGCCTTTCCTAATCAAACAACAGTAGTTGGAGGAGGAGGACTTCAGATTGAGTTCTCGTATTGTATACCGGGTAATCTCAACTGTTTAAAAAGTGGCCATTCTCAAGTAGATAGTCAGTACTCATCTGGTGCTTTTTATGTAATTACAGACTCCATTTTTAAATTGAATCAAGCCCATAGAGGTTCTGAATTTGTTTTCAAGTTGAGCAATGAGGAATCTAGTTATTTTGCATTTGGTAAAGGGGGTGGGTTATCAATTATCTTAAAAGGTAATGCACATGGTAATAATTTCTTGATCAATAATTGTACTTTCTATAAAAACTATGCTCATTATGGTGGAGGATTCTATGTTGCATTCCATGATCAATCTCGGGCTAATCGTGTATCAATTACTAATTGTAATATCACTGCTAATGAAAACTTTGATATACATTATAATGTCTTGGATTTTGACAGTGGTGGTGGCGGAGGTATGATTGTCTTTTTGTCTGGTACCAATGATACTAATGTCTTCCAAATACATGACAGTACATTTCATGATAATGTGGGTCTCTCTGGTGGAGGACTAGCTGTAGAAGCTATAGCAAATTTTGAAAAACTCAATGGTTCATTAAGTTTAGATAATCTTGTGTTTCAAAACAATTCAGCTTTTCTTGGTTCAGCTATTTACTTTTTTCAGGACAACAGTAATTGTCAATTCAAACTAGTGGTTAATATCAGCAACAGTTCATTTATAAACAACTCACCAATCTGTTCTAAAAAGAAAGCTAGATCTTTTGCTAGTCTTGTTTGCTCTGGTATTGTCTACTCCAATGCACAAGACCTTCAACTAACTGGTGAACTATTATTTACAAACAACACTGCATCAGCTCTGGAAATTCGTTATTCAAGAGTCAATGTATTAGATGGTGCAAAACTAGTTTTTCAAAATAACACAAGTATTTATGGTGGAGGTCTAGCCTTGTATGAATGTAGCTTCATAGAGGTGTATCCTCAGACTCAGTTCATTTTTGACAATAATAGTGCTACTAAATATGGTGGGGCTATATATTCTGGTCCATGTGCCCAGTCTGCTCAATCATCAATATTATCAATGAAATGTTTTATATCATACTTCAACCGCTCAACAATTCCTGATGATTGGGATACTGAATTCAATTTCACTAATAATGTAATTAGAACAGACTCCTCAACTAATTCAGTGTATGCCAGCTCTATTACTTCTTGCTTGTGGCCAGATGGCTATGACACATTCAAAATTGACTACAACAGAACCTTTTGCTGGAATCCCTTCCATTATTATCCAGATAATTGTACTGATAGTATAGACTCTGGTCCTGCATTTCTAAGCTACAGTAATAAAGGTTTTGTGATATTTCCTGGTCAAACTATCAATTCACCTGATGTTTATAATGGTTTTAAACGTAAGATTAAGGATCCTCCTATTCAAGCTTGTATAAAATTTGGTTCAGCTTCTCTAGACAATTCTCAAATGAAAAAATGTATGAGGTTTCCATCAACAGGTGTACTCTATGTATACCAATACGGCAGCGGCGACTTTGTGACATCTGATATCATTTATTTGACTACTACAACAATAACACCAGAACATCTTCAGTCTACATTTAAAATAACTTTCAAAAACTGTTCTTGGCCATTTCAATTTGATACCAAGCAGTGCTCATTTCTCTTACCTTATTTTTGTTGTTCTGACGGTTGTGGTGAACAATGTGGTATTGGATCAGTGATTCATCCAAATGAGCGTTACTGTATTTACTGTAACAATGATTTAGATTTAATTGTTGGTCGTTGTCCATTTGCTTACAGTAACAAGCCAAAGTTTGTATTCAGTTACTCTAATAAGTCTTTTTCTGAACTGCAAGTTTGTGCCAATAATCGTACAGGCCCACTTTGTGGACAGTGTGAAAAAGATCTTGGTATTCCTATTAATTCTGTCTATTTTGAGTGTAAAGACTGTCATGGAAATATCATACTAAAAAGTTGGTTCATCTTTATATTACTAGAGCTGCTTCCATTGACAGTAATGGTGGTCATCATTTTGGTTTTCAATATCAGATTGACTGATGGATTTTTCGCTGGTCTTGTTTTGTATGCTCAAATCATATCAGTAGATTTCCAGGGTTGGTATTATCCAGCTTGGCTGACTGTACAGCAAGATACTTCATTTAAGGGAGACTATCTTACATACATTAGTACAAGTCCCTATAGTATTTTAAACTTAAACTTTTTGCGTATGCTTGGACCATCTTGGTCTAATCCAGTCTGTTTAACAAGTGACATGGGACCATTGGCTGTCTTTACAACATGGTACTGTATAGCTTTTTATCCTTTTTTCTTACTGTTATTGCTATTAATATTGCAAACATTATATGACAATGGTTCCTTGTGTGTCTTTATTGTTTTTAAATGCATTCGCAAAATGCTAGCACGATTTCAACAATTCTTAAACATTCAGGCATCTTTGATGGAGTTTGCAGCATCAATATATGTGCTATCATTTACACAGTTTGTTTCTTTATCTTATAAAATGTTACACTATAGTACTTGGCAAAGTATGACAAATGAGAATTTAAAGGGTAGAGTTTTCTTTTATGATGCTAGTTTAAACTATTTTGGGTGGCCTCATGCATTTTTTGGAATATTTGCATTCACCATTCTATTTTTCATTATATTATTACCAACTTTGTTCCTTAGTCTCTATCAATTTAAATGGTTCCATCAATTTCTGACCCTTTGCAAATTGAGATACCAATTTCTAGTGTCTTTTGGTGATGTGTTTTCAGGATCTTTAAAGAATGGTACTGGTAATAGCAAACTTGACTTTCGTTCATTTGCTGGTTTCTATCTTGTCTTTCGAATCATTGCTATGCAATTTTATTATATAACAAGTGACCCAAAAATTGTCCTCTACTGTGAGACATGTTTATCACTTTTGTTTGCTGGTTTCATCATGATCTTCAGACCCTATAAAAAGAAAATTGTTAATTTTGCAGAGTTTACTGTATTTTCCGTTTTGGGATTAATGAGTGCTATTTGTCTCTCTCAACGGCAAGGAGGAAGACATATTTGTGTGGTGGCCATTATGCATATACCCATTGTTCTATTACTAGTCTACATTGTTTATAGGATTGTAACAAAAGTGTATCAACACTTTAAAAATTGTTGTCCTTTACAAGATGGAAATGATAACTGCTCTAATGAAGAGTTTCAAGACTCGATGACAATGGACACATTTCCAGATCGTGTTCTCAATCCCACTGAATACCAGGAGCGTCATGTTGGATTTGTCTCTTCTGAGTCTACTCCATCTTCACTTAATAGTTCTCAGATTCATCTCCAGAATCCAGCTAGTGGTCATAGCAGTAATGATAGTCAAACAAATGACACCAGATTTGAAACCAGTTCCAGAACCACTGTACAAATTGGTAACACTGCTAAGACTAATACCACAAGTCGTACTACATTTCAGACCAGTATTAGATCCAGTGTTAGAAATACAACCAGTGATTATGGCAGTGCAAGAACTGATGATAGCTGAGTTAGTTTGTAATATATTACTGAAAACTACAATGATTGAGTGTAGTTTGTAATAACTCCTTTATTATATCTTTGTAATGTATTTTTGTGTGCCTCATTTATAATTGATTTTCTCATCTTTCTTTAATAATTTTGTACACTTAACAAAAATAACAATAATGTATCATTAAATAAATAAATTAAATAAAATTAAAATTACATCACAAGTGGTTTATTTGTACAAAAACAAATACTAAATATTTGTACTATACCAATGGTACCAGACAATGGTCATGAAAGAGATATTACATATACACAAAATTTTAAAATATTGTTTTAGTGTTGTTAAGATCTGATATAAAATTATTAATAGTTATTTCAATAACATACAATCAATCTATACAGTCAATGATGTCAGTAAAATTTGACTAATAGTACAGGTTCACTATTCTAGGTATCTAGTTTGGAGATTTTTAAAGAGATCATGTCCAGCTTCTAGTGGTCCACCCAGTATTGTACCATTGGGAGATTCTTGTTTTTCTTCAAGACAATACATGCATATCACTGCAAAAAATGACTGGTTCACTGTAAAAATTGATTGGTTGAACTAACTAACACAGGGTTATACAGGTTGAATGTACAAAATGTAAAGTGTTGTCAGAGAACACATCCTGTGTACATCAATGCTCTAAAATACAGACAGACAGACTTTATTTTTAAATAGAAAACTTTATAATTTTTCATAATAATAAAATTATGTCACACCATTCTCCGCCCATTAATTATTTCGTACTCATTGTAGTGGTATCTTGACTTTTTCTGACACAAGACTCTTAAACATTTGAACAGACACATAACTGCAAGCGTCCACTGTAATCTCAGTTCTGTATCGCTCGTGAGGCGACTTCAAGTAAATTACAGACATGTTTAATGTTACTGAAGAGAAAAATACTATTTCTTACGCTATTAGTGCTTATTCTGGTACTTCCATAATTAGATCTAAGCATATCTTTATGGTATTGATGCCAAAGCTTTCCTTTATAATACACAATGCGTTTCCTTCAATCATTATTATGATTCTGATTCGTCTCCTCCAGTAGCTACTATCCCAAGGAAAGATCACTTTTGAGTAAAAATTGTAGTAAATTGTTAGTAGTAACTTGATACTAATAACTCAATATCATTTTAATGATTATAATATTAACCTTTATTATATTATCCCTCATTGTCTTTAGGTTATTATCATATTAAAATGAATGTTCCACTCTTACTTGGCTATATTGCCTTGGCAATGGTAGTACTTGGAGTCAGCATTCCAGTCAATGGGTTTAATCATCAGATCTACGTGAGTTGTTCCTCTTCAGAAACTATTGGTAATGATACTTGTAGACCATCACATGATGGTTTATATTGTACTACACTTGATCAGGCTTTTAAAGAACTACAACACAATTCTACTGTTGTCTATATTAAGTCAGGTATCTGTAGTCTAAGTAAAGAAGTGCATTTTCAATACAAAACTGACATAGCTATCATTGGTGATGATGATGGTGGCACTAATGTGGTTATAGAGTGTTCATATTTTGCTGGTCTTTCATTTTCTTATTCAAGTAACATCATACTGGAATCTCTTACATTACGTCAATGTGGTGCCTTTCAGAACAGCTCTAGTAGAAACATAAGGAAGGATATAGTTTTTAAATACTTTCGTTTTACATCAGCTTTATATATGCTATTTTGTGCTAACGTTACTCTGATTGATGTACACTTACATGACTCCAATGGTA
This sequence comes from Xestospongia muta, assembly GCA_963693285.1. Classification (NCBI taxonomy): domain Eukaryota; kingdom Metazoa; phylum Porifera; class Demospongiae; order Haplosclerida; family Petrosiidae; genus Xestospongia; species Xestospongia muta. The sequence goes on from OY848930.1 coordinate 4,510,101, forward strand.
TCGGTCTTGTTTTGTATAACACTGTGGGTAATGTGATTATTAAAGGTTGTGTTTTTTTTAATCAGAGTGATGCCTTTCCTAATCAAACAACAGTAGTTGGAGGAGGAGGACTTCAGATTGAGTTCTCGTATTGTATACCGGGTAATCTCAACTGTTTAAAAAGTGGCCATTCTCAAGTAGATAGTCAGTACTCATCTGGTGCTTTATATGTAATTACAGACTCCATTTTTAAATTGAATCAAGCCCATAGAGGTTCTGAATTTGTTTTCAAGTTGAGCAATGAGGAATCTAGTTATTTTGCATTTGGTAAAGGGGGTGGGTTATCTATTATCTTAAAAGGCAATGCACATAGCAATAATTTCTCAATCAGTAATTGTACTTTCCGTAAAAACCATGCTCATTATGGTGGAGGATTCTATGTTGCATTCCATGATCAATCTCAGGCCAATAATGTATCAATTACTGATTGTAATATCATTGCTAATAAAAACTTTGATATACATAATAATGTCTGGGATTTTGACAGTGGAGGAGGAGGAGGTATGATTGTCTTTTTGTCTGGTACCAATGATACTAATGTCTTCCAAATACATGACAGTATATTTCATGATAATGTGGGTCTCTCTGGTGGAGGACTAGCTGTAGAAGCTATAGCAAATTTTGGAAAACTCAATGGTTTATTAAGTTTGGATAATCTTGTGTTTCAAAACAATTCAGCTTTTCGTGGTTCAGCTATTCACTTTTTTCAGGACAACAGTAATTGTCAATTCAAACTAGTGGTTAATATCAGCAACAGTTCATTTATAAACAACTCACCAATCTGTTCCAAAAAGAAAGCTAGATCTTTTGCTAGTCTTGTTTGCTCTGGTATTGTCTACACTAACACACAAAACCTTCAAGTAACTGGTAAACTGTTTTTTGCGAACAACACTGCATCAGCTCTGGAAATTCGTTATTCAAGAGTCAATGTATGGGATGGTGCAAAACTAGTTTTTCAAAATAACACAAGTATTTATGGTGGAGGTCTAGCCTTGTATGAATGTAGCTTCATAGAGGTGTATCCTCAGACTCAATTCATTTTTAACAATAATAGTGCTACTAAATATGGTGGGGCTATATATTCTGGTCCATGTGCCCAGTCTGCTCAATCATCAATATTATCAATGAAATGTTTTATATCATACTTCAACCACTCAACAATTCCTAATGATTGGGATACTGAATTCAATTTCACTAATAATGTAATTAGATCTAGAACAGACTCCTCACCTAATTCAGTGTATGCTAGTTCTATTACTTCTTGCTTGTGGCCAGATGGCTATGACACATTTAAAGTTGACTACAACACAACCTTTTGTTGGAGTCCCTTCCATTATGATCCAGATAATTGTACTGATAATATAGACTCTGGTCCTGCATTTTTAAACTACAATAAGGAAAATTTTGTGATATATCCTGGTCAAACTATCTATTCACCTGTTGCTTATAATGGTTTCAAACGTAAGATTGAACATCCTCATATTCAAGCTTGTATAAAATCTGGTCCAGCTTCTCTAGACAATTCTCAAATGAAAAAATGTATGAGGTTTCCATCAACAGGTGTACTCCATGTATACCAATATGACAGCAGTGACTTGGTGACATCTGATACCATTTATTTGACTACTACAACAGTAACACCAGAAAGTCTCCAGTCTACACTTGAAATAACTTTCAAAAACTGTTCTTGGCCATTTCAATTTGATACCAAGCAGTGCTCATTTCTCTTACCTTCTATTTGTTGTTCTGACGGTTGTGGTAAACAATGTGGTATTGGATCAATGATTCATCCAGATGAGCGTTACTGTATTTACTATAACAATGATTTAGATTTAATTGTTGGTCATTGTCCATTTGCTTACAGTAATAAGCCAAAGTTTGTATTCAGTTACTCTAATAAGTCTTTTTCTGAACTACAAGGTTGTGGCAATAATCGTACAGGCCCACTTTGTGGACAGTGTGATAAAGATCTTGGCATTCCTATTAATTCTGTCTATTTTGAATGTAAAGACTGTCAAGGGAACATTATACTCAAAAGTTGGTTCATCTTTATATTACTAGAACTACTTCCATTGACAGTAATGGTGATCATCATTTTGGTTTTCAATATCAGATTGACTGATGGATTTTTCGCTGGTCTTGTTTTGTATGCTCAAATCATATCAGTAGATTTCCAGGGTTGGTATTATCCAGCTTGGCTGACTGTACAGCAAGATACTTCATTTAAGGGAGACTATCTTACATACATTAGTACAAGTCCCTATAGTATTCTTAACTTGAATTTTTTGCGTATGCTTGGTCCATCTTGGTCTAATCCAGTCTGTTTAACAAGTGACATGGGACCATTGTCTGTCTTTACAACATGGTACTGTGTAGCTTTTTATCCTTTTTTCTTACTGTTATTGCTATTAGTATTGCAAACATTGTATGACAATGGTTCCTCATGTGTCTTTATTGTTTTTAAACGCATTTGCAAAATGCTAGCACGATTTCAGCAATTCTTAAAGATTCACCCATCTTTGATGGACTTTGCAGCATCAATATATGTGCTATCATTTACGCAGTTCGTTTCTCTATCTTATAGAATGTTACACTATAGTACATGGCGAAGTATGACAAATGAGAATTTAAAGGGTAGAGTTTTTTTTTATAATGCTAGTCTGACTTATTTTGGGTGGCCTCATGCATTTTTTGGAATATTTGCATTCACCATTCTATTTTTCATTATATTATTACCAACTTTGTTCCTTAGTCTCTATCAATTTAAATGGTTCCATCAATTTCTGACCCTTTGCAAATTGAGGTATCAATTTCTAGTGTCTTTTGGTGATGTGTTTTCAGGTTCTTTAAAGAATGGTACTGGTAACAGCAAACTTGACTTTCGTTCATTTGCTGGTTTCTATCTTGTCTTTCGAATCATTGCTATGACATTTTATTATATAACAAGTGACCCAAAAATTGTCCTCTACTGTGAGACATGTTTATCACTTTTGTTTGCTGGTTTCATCATGATCTTCAGACCCTATAAAAAGAAAATTGTTAATTTTGCAGAGTTTACTGTATTTTCCGTTTTGGGATTAATGAGTGCTATTTGTCTCTCTCAACGGCAAGGAGGAAGACATATTTGTGTGGTGGCCATTATGCATATACCCATTGTTCTATTACTAGTCTATATTGTTTATAGGATTGTAACAAAAGCGTATCAACACTATAAAAATTGTTGCCTTTTACAAGATAGAAATGATAACTACTCTAATGAAGAGTTTCAAGACTCGATGACAATGGAGAAACTCCCAGATCGTGTTCTCAATCCTACCGAATACCAGGAGCGTCATGTTGGATTTGTCTCTTCTGAGTCTACTCCATCTTCACTTAATAGTTCTCAGATTCATCTCCAGAATCCAGCTAGTGGTCATAGCAGTAATGATAGTCAAACAAATGACACCAGATTTAAAACCAGTTCCAGAACCACTGTACAAATTGGTAACACTGCCAAAGCTAATACCACAAGTCGTACTACATTTCAGACCAGTATTAGATCCAGTGTTAGAAATACAACCAGTGATTATGGCAGTACAAGAACTGATGATAGCTGAGTTAGTTTGTAATATATTACTGAAAACTACAATGATTGAGTGTAGTTTGTAATAACTCCTTTATTATATCTTTGTAATGTACTTTTGTGTGCCTCATTTATAATTGATTTTCACATGTTTCTTCAATAATTTTGTACACTTAACAAAAATAACAATAATGTATCATTAAATAAATTAATAAAATAAAATTGAAATTACATCACAAGTGGTTTATTTGTACAAAAAAAATAATAAATATTTGTACTACCAATGTGGTACCAGGCAATGGTCAAGAAAGAGATATTGCATATACACATAACTTTTAAATATTGTTTTAGTGTTGTTAAGATCTGATATAAAATTATTAATAGTTATTTCAATAACATACACTCAATCCATGGATAGTCAATGATGGCAGTAAAATTTGACTAATAGTACAGGTTCACTATTCTAGGTATCTAGTTTGTAGATTTTTAAAGAGATCATGTCCAGTTTCTAGTAGTCTACTCAGTATTGTACCATTGGGAGATTCTTGTTTTTCTTCCTCACTGAGTCCATGTTCTAAGAGTTGTTCTTTAGTTTGTGAGAGATATTGGAACACTGATGTGAAAGATGGTCGCTCAGTTCCTCTGGATGCCAAATAGATGAACAGATGGATAAATAGATTGATGGTTGTATGAATAGACAGATACTTACCAACAATTTATCATTAGTTGATATATAAGACGTGGACAGCCAGGAGGAGGAGGAAGACATTCTCCTTCATCCATTTGTTCAATATGCTATATAAATTAAGATTGTTATGGTCATCCAGCTGTCTGCCTATTTATCTATTCATCAATCTATCCTTTCGTCAGTCTATCATTAAAATTATCCTTATCAATAATATCTATGGATGCTATTGTAGAGAAAAATGCTATTTCTTATGCTATTTAGTGCTAATTATGGTATTTCAATAATTAAGTCTAACATTTCTTTACGGTATTGATAAGCCACTTTCCCTCCTTGTTATTATAAATACTTTCATTGTTGTGACTGTATTGTATTACCTCCAGTAGCTACTATCTCAAGGAAAGGTCAAATTTGAGTAAGAAATTCTAGAGAATTGTTGGTAGTAATATTATTAACTACTAATAATTCAATATCATTTTAATGATTATAATATTAAACTTTACTATATTATCCCTCATTGTCTTTAGGTTATTATCATATTAAAATGAACGTTCCACTCTTACTTGGCTATATTGCCTTGGCAATGGTAGTACTTGGAGCCAGCACTCCAGTCAATGGGTTTGATCATCAGATCTACGTGAGTTGTTCCTCTTCAGAAACTATTGGTAATGATACTTGTAGACCATCACATGATGGTTTACATTGTACTACACTTGACCAGGCTCTTAAAGAACTACAACACAATTCTACTGTTGTCTATATTAAGTCAGGTATCTGTAGTCTAAGTAAAGAAGTGCATTTTCAATACAAAACTGATATAGCTATCATTGGTGATGATGATGGTGACACTGATGTGGTTATAGAGTGTTCAGATTATACTGGTCTTTCATTTTCTTATTCAAGTAATATCATACTGAAATCCCTTGCATTGTATAACTGTAGTGCTGTTCAGATAAGTACAAGTAGAAACATAAGCATTACAGTTTTTGAATACATTCACTTTACATCAGCTTTATATATGCTATTTTGTGCTAACGTTACTCTGATTGATGTACACTTGTACAGATCCAAAGGTGTTAGTCTTGTTTTGTATAACACTGTGGGTAATGTGATTATTAAAAGTTGTGTTTTTTAATCACAGTCACGCCTTTCCTCATAAACCAGTTGGTGGAGGAGGACTCCAGATTGAGTTCTCATACTGCATACCAGGCAATATCAACTGCCCAAACAGTGGTAATTCTCAAGTAAACAGTCAATATTCATCTGGTGCTTTTTATACAATTACAGACTCCATTTTTGAAAAGAACAGAGCACTAGCACACAAAGCAGACAAACAGAGTTTTACATTTTTCAAGTTGAGCAATGAGGAATCTGGTTATTTTGCATTTGGTAAAGGTGGTGGGTTATCAATTATCTTAAAAGGTAATGCACATGACAATAATTTCTTGATCAGTAATTGTACTTTCCATAAAAACTATGCTCATTATGGTGGAGGATTCTATGTTGCATTCCATGATCAATCTCAAGCTAATAATGTATCAATTACTGATTGTAATATCACTGCTAATGAAAACTTTAATATTATACATAATAATATCTGGGATTTTGATAGTGGTGGTGGCGGAGGTATGATTGTCTTTTTGTCTGGTACCAATGATACTAATGTCTTCCAAATACATGACAGTACATTTCATGATAATGTGGGTCTCTCTGGTGGAGGACTAGCTGTAGAAGCTATAGCAAATTTTGAAAAACTCAATGGTTCATTAAGTTTGGATAATCTTGTGTTTCAAAACAATTCAGCTTTTCTTGGTTCAGCTATTTACTTTTTTCAGGACAACAATAATTGTCAATTCAAACTAGTGGTTAATATCAGCAACAGTTCATTTATAGACAACTCACCAATTTGTTCTAAAAAGAAAGCTATATTATTTGCTAGTCTTATTTGCTCTGGTATTGTCTACTCCAATGCACAAGACCTTCAAGTAACTGGTGAACTATTTTTTACAAACAACACGGCATCAGCTCTGGAAATTCATTATTCAAGAGTCAATGTATCAGATGGTGGAAAACTAGTTTTTCAAAACAACACAAGTGTTTATGGTGGCGGTCTAGCTTTGTATGAATGTAGCTTCATAGAGGTGTATCCTCAAACTCAGTTCATTTTTGACAGTAATAGTGCTACTAAATATGGTGGGGCTATATACTCTGGTCTATGTGCCCAGTCTGCTCAATCATCAATATTATCAATGAAATGTTTTATATCATACTTCAACCGCTCAATAATTCCTGATGATTGGGATACTGAATTCAATTTCACTAATAATGTATTTGGAACAGACTCCTCACCTAATTCAGTGTATGCTAGTTCTATTACTTCTTGCTTGTGGCCAGATGGCTATGACACATTTAAAGTTGACTACAACACAACCTTTTGTTGGAATCACTTCCATTATTATCCACATAATTGTACTGATAGTATAGACTCTGGTCCTGCATTTTTAAGTCACAGTAATAAAAGTTTTGCGATATTTCCTGGTCAAGCTATCTATTCACCTGTCGTTTATAATGGTTTTAAACGTAAGATTAAGGATCCTCCTATTCAAGCTTGTATAAAATCTGGTCCAGCTTCTCTAGACAATTCTCAAATGAAAAAATGTATGAGGTTTTCATCAACAGGTGTACTCCATGTATACCAATATGACAGCAGTGACTTAGTGACATCTGATACCATTTATTTGACTACTACAACAGTAACACCAGAAAGTCTCCAGTCTACACTTGAAATAACTTTCAAAAACTGTTCTTGGCCATTTCAATTTGATACCAAGCAGTGCTCATTTCTCTTACCTTCTATTTGTTGTTCTGATGGTTGTGGTAAACAATGTGGTATTGGATCAATGATTTATCCAGATGAGCGTTACTGTATTTACTGTAACAATGATTTAGATTTAATTGTTGGTCATTGTCCATTTGCTTACAGTAACAATCCAAAGTTTGTATTCAGTTACTCTAATAAGTCTTTTTCTGAACTACAAGGTTGTGCCAATAATCGTACAGGCCCACTTTGTGGACAGTGTGAAAAAGGTCTTGGCATTCCTATTAATTCTGTCTATTTTGAATGTAAAGACTGTCGAGGGAACATCATACTCAAAAGTTGGTTCATCTTTGTATTACTAGAGCTGCTTCCATTGACAGTAATGGTGGTCATCATTTTGGTTTTCAATATCAGATTGACTGATGGATTTTTCGCTGGTCTTGTTTTGTATGCTCAAATCATATCAGTAGATTTCCAGGGTTGGTATTATCCAGCTTGGCTGACTGTACAGCGAGATACTTCATTTAAGAGAGACTATCTTACATACATTAGTACAAGTCCCTATAGTATTCTTAACTTTAATTTTTTGCGTATGCTTGGACCATCTTGGTCTATCCAGTCTGTTTAACAAGTGACATGGGACCAATGGCTGTCTTTACAACATGGTACTGTATAGCTTTTTATCCTTTTTTCTTACTGTTATTGCTATTAGTATTGCAAACATTATATGACAATGGTTCCTCATGTGTCTTTATTGTTTTTAAACGCATTTGCAAAATGCTAGCACGATTTCGGCAATTCTTAAACATTCAGCCATCTTTGATGGAGTTTGCAGCATCAATATATGTGCTATCATTTACACAGTTCGTTTCTTTATCTTATAAAATGTTACATTTTAGTACATGGCAAAGTATGACAAATGAGAATTTAAAGGGTAGAGTTTTCTTTTATGATGCTAGTCTGAACTATTTTGGTTGGCCTCATGCATTTTTTGGAATATTTGCATTCACCATTCTATTTTTCATTGTATTATTACCAACTTTGTTCCTTAGTCTCTATCAATTTAAATGGTTTCATCAATTTCTGACCCTTTGCAAATTGAGATACCAATTTTTAGTGTCTTTTGGTGATGTGTTTTCAGGTTCTTTAAAGAATGGTACAAACTTGACTTCCGTTCATTTGCTGGTTTCTATCTTGTCTTTCGAATCATTGCTATGACATTTTATTATATAACAAGTGACCCAAAAATTGTCCTCTACTGTGAGACATGTTTATCACTTTTGTTTGCTGGTTTCATCATGATCTTCAGACCCTATAAGAAGAAAGTTGTCAATTTTGCAGAGTTTACTGTATTTTCCATTTTGGGATTAATGAGTGCTTTATGTCTTTCTCAAGGACAAGAAGGAAGACACATTTGTGTGGTGGCCATTATGCATATACCCATTGTTCTATTACTAATCTACATTGTTTATAGGATTGTAACAAAAGTGTACCAACACTATAAAAATCATCGCCCTTTACAAGATGGAAATGATAACTGCTCTAATGAAACGTTTCAAGACTCAACAACAACAGACACATTCCCAGATCGTGTTCTCAATCCCACTGAATATCGGGAACGTCATGTTGGATTCACTTCTTCTGAGTCTGCTCCATCTTCACTTAATAGTTCTCAGATTCATCTCCGGAATCCAGCTAGTGGTCATAGCAGTGATGATAGTCAAACAAATGACACCAGATTTGAAACCAGTTCCAGAACCACTGTACAAATTGGTAACACTGCCAAGGCTAATACCACAAGTCGTACTACATTTCAGACCAGTATTAGATCCAGTGTTAGAAATACAACCAGTGATTATGGCAGTGTAAGAACTGATGATAGCTGAGTTAGTTTGTAATATATTACTGAAAACTACAATGATTGAATGTAGTTTGTAATAACTCTTTTATTATATCTTTGTAATGTATTTTTGTGTGCCTCATTTATAATTGATTGTATGTCATATGATTTAATTGATTTTTGTAAGCTTATCTATCAAAAATAATGATTTTCTTGTGTGTCTTCAAAAATTTTATATACTTGACAAAAATAATAATAATGTATTATTAAATAATGAATTAAATAAAATTGAAATTACATCACAAGTGGTTTATTTGTACAAAACAACAAATAATAAATAGTTGTACTACCAATGTGGTACCAGACAATGGTCAAGAAAGAGATATTGCATATACACATAATTTTAAAATATTGTTTTAGTGTTGTTAAGATCTGATATAAAATTATTAATAGTTATTTCAATAACATACACTCAATCCATGGATAGTCAATGATGTCAGTAAAATTTGACTAATAGTACAGGTTCACTATTCTAGGTATCTAGTTTGTAGATTTTTGAAGAGATCATGTCCAGCTTCTAGTGGTCCACCCAGTATTGTACCATTTGGAGATTCTTGTTTTTTTTCCTCACTGAGTCCATGTTCTAAGAGTTGTTCTTTAGGTTGTGAGAGATATTGGAACATAGATATGAAAGATGGTCGCTTAGATGCTTCTGGATGTCTAATAGACGAACAGATGGATAAATAGATTGATGGTTGTATGAATAGACAGATACTTACCAACAATTTATCATTAGTTGATATATAAGACGTGGACAGCCAGGAGGAGAGGAGGAGGAAGACATTCTAATTCATCCATTCGTTCAATATGCTATATAAATTAAAGAGTGTTGTAGTCATCCAGCTGTCTGCCTATTTATCTATTCATCAATCTATCCTTTAGTCTATCATTAAAATTATCCTTATCAATAATATCTATAGATGCTATTGAAAAGAAAAATGCTATTTCTTATGCTAATTAGTGCTAATTATGGTATTTCAATAATTAGGTCTAACATTTCTTTACGGTATTGATAAGCCACTTTCCCTCCTTGTTATTATAAATACTTTCATTGTTGTGACTGTATTGTATTACCTCCAGTAGCTACTATCTCAAGGAAAGGTCAAATTTGAGTAAGAAATTCTAGAAAATTGTTAGTAGTAATATTATTAATTACTAATAACTCAATATCATTTTAATGATTATAATATTGAGCTTTATTATATTATCCCTCATTGTCTTTAGGTTATTATCATATTAAAATGAACATTCCACTCTTACTTGGCTATATTGCCTTGGCAATGGTAGTACTTGGAGCCAACACTCCAGTCAATGGGTTTGATCATCAGATCTATGTGAGTTGTTCTTCAGAAACTATTGGTAATGATACTTGTAGACCATCACATGATGGTTTACATTGTACTACACTTGATCAGGCTCTTAAAGAACTACAACACAATTCTACTGTTGTCTATATTAAGTCAGGTATCTGTAGTCTAAGTAAAGAAGTGCATTTTCAATACAAAACTGATATAGCTATCATTGGTGATAATGATGGTGACACTGATGTGGTTATAGAGTGTTCAGATTATGCTGGTCTTTCATTTTCTTATTCAAGTAATATCATACTGGAATCCCTTGCGTTGTATCACTGTGGTGCTGTTCAGATAAGTACAAGTAGAAACATAAGCATTACAGTTTTTGAATACATTCACTTTACATCAGCTTTATATATGCTATTTTGTGCTAACGTTACTCTGATTGATGTACACTTGTACAGATCCAAAGGTGGTGGTCTTGTTTTGTATAACACTGTGGGTAATGTGATTATTGAAAGTTGTGTTTTTAACCATAGTCACGCCTTTCCGTATAAATCAGTTGGTGGAGGAGGACTCCAGATTGAGTTCTCATACTGCATACCGGGCAATATTGAGTGCCGAGACAGTGGTAATTCTCAAGTAAACAGTCAATATTCATCTGGTGCTTTTTATACAATTACAGACTCCATTTTTGAAAAGAACAGAGCACTTTCCCCCATAGCACACAAACGGAGTTTTACATTTTTTAAGTTGAGCAATGAGAAATCGAATAATTTTGCATTTGGCAAAGGTGGTGGGTTATCAATTATCTTAAAAGGCAATGCACATGACAATAATTTCTTGATCAGTAATTGTACTTTCCATAAAAACTATGCTCATTATGGTGGAGGATTCTATGTTGCATTCCATGATCAATCTCAGGCTAATCATGTATCAATTACTAATTGTAATATCACTGCTAATGAAAACTTTGATATACATAATAATATCTGGGATGATGATAATGGTGGCGGAGGTATGATTGTCTTTTTGTCTGGTACCAATGATACTAATGTCTTCCAAATACATGACAGTACATTTCATGATAATGTGGGTCTCTCTGGTGGAGGACTAGCTGTAGAAGCTATAGCAAATTTTGGAAAACTCAATGGTTCATTAAGTTTAGATAATCTTGTGTTTCAAAACAATTCAGCTTTTCTTGGTTCAGCTATTCACTTTTTTCAGGACAACAGTAATTGTCAATTCAAACTAGTGGTTAATATCAGCAACAGTTCATTTATAGACAACTCACCAATTTGTTCTAAAAAGAAAGCTATATTATTTGCTAGTCTTATTTGCTCTGGTATTGTCTACACTAATACACAAGACCTTCAAGTAACTGGTGAACTATTTTTTACAAACAACATGGCATCAGCTCTGGAAATTCATTATTCGAGAGTCAATGTATTAGATGGTGCAAAACTAGTTTTTCAAAACAACACAAGTATTTATGGTGGAGGTCTAGCCTTGTATGAATGTAGCTTCATAGAGGTACATCCTCAGACTCAGTTCATTTTTGACAGTAATAGTGCTACTACATATGGTGGGGCTATATACTCTGGTCCATGTGCCCAGTCTGCTCAATCATCAATATTATCAATGAAATGTTTTATATCATACTTCAACCGCTCAATAATTCCTGATGATTGGGATACTGAATTCAATTTCACTAATAATGTAATTGGAACAGGCTCCTCACCTAATTCAGTGTATGCTAGTTCTATTACTTCTTGCTTGTGGCCAGATGGCTATGACACATTTAAAGTTGACTACAACACAACCTTTTGTTGGAGTCCCTTCCATTATTATCCACATAATTGTACTGATAGTATAGACTCTGGTCCTGCATTTCTAAGTCACAGTAATGAAAGTTTTGTGATATTTCCTGGTCAAGCTATCTATTCACCTGTCGTTTATAATGGTTTTAAACGTAAGATTAAGGATCCTCCTATTCAAGCTTGTATAAAATTTGGTTCAGCTTCTCTAGACAATTCTCAAATGAAAAAATGTATGAGGTTTTCATCAACAGGTGTACTCCATGTATACCAATATGACAGCAGTGACTTAGTGACATCTGATACCATTTATTTGACTACTACAACAGTAACACCAGAAAGTCTCCAGTCTACACTTGAAATAACTTTCAAAAACTGTTCTTGGCCATTTCAATTTGATACCAAGCAGTGCTCATTTCTCTTACCTTCTATTTGTTGTTCTGAAGGTTGTGGTGAACAATGTGGTATTGGATCAATGATTTATCCAGATGAGCGTTACTGTATTTACTGTAAAAATGATTTAGATTTAATTGTTGGTCATTGTCCATTTGCTTACAGTAACAAGCCAAAGTTTGTATTCAGTTACTCTAATAAGTCTTTTTCTGAACTACAAGTTTGTGCCAATAATCGTACAGGCCCACTTTGTGGACAGTGTGAAAAAGGTCTTGGCATTCCTATTAATTCTGTCTATTTTGAATGTAAAGACTGTCGAGGGAACATCATACTCAAAAGTTGGTTCATCTTTATATTACTAGAGCTGCTTCCATTGACAGTAATGGTGGTCATCATTTTGGTTTTCAATATAAGATTGACTGATGGATTTTTCGCTGGTCTTGTTTTGTATGCTCAAATCATATCAGTAGATTTCCAGGGTTGGTATTATCCAGCTTGGCTGACTGTACAGCAAGATACTTCATTTAAGGGAGACTATCTTACATACATTAGTACAAGTCCCTATAGTATTTTTAACTTGAACTTTTTGCGTATGCTTGGTCCATCTTGGTCTAATCCAGTCTGTTTAACAAGTGACATGGGACCATTGGCTGTCTTTACAACATGGTACTGTATAGCTTTTTATCCTTTTTTCTTACTGTTATTGCTATTAATATTGCAAACATTATATGACAATGGTTCCTCATGTGTCTTTATTGTTTTTAAACGCTTTCGCAAAATGCTAGCACGATTTCGGCAATTCTTAAACATTCAGCCATCATTGATGGAGTTTGCAGCATCAATATATGTGCTATTATTTACACAGTTCATTTCTTTATCTTATAAAATGTTACATTTTAGTACATGGCAAAGTATGACAAATGAGAATTTAAAGGGTAGAGTTTTCTTTTATAATGCTAGTCTAACTTATTTTGGGTGGCCTCATGCATTTTTTGGAATATTTGCATTCACCATTTTATTTTTCATTATATTATTACCAACTTTGTTCCTTAGTCTCTATCAATTTAAATGGTTCCATCAATTTCTGACCCTTTGCAAATTGAGGTATCAATTTCTAGTGTCTTTTGGTGATGTGTTTTCAGGTTCTTTAAAGAATGGTACTGGTAATAGCAAAATTGACTTTCGTTCATTTGCTGGTTTCTATCTTGTCTTTCGAATCATTGCTATGACATTTTATTATATAACAAGTGACCCAAAAATTGTCCTCTACTGTGAGACATGTTTATCACTTTTGTTTGCTGGTTTCATCATGATCTTCAGACCCTATAAAAAGAAAATTATCAATTTTGCAGAGTTTACTGTATTTTCTGTTTTGGGATTAATGAGTGCTTTATGCCTTTCTCAAGGACAAGAAGGAAGACATATTTGTGTAGTGACCATTATGCATATACCCATTGTTCTTTTACTAATCTACATTGTTTATAGGATTGTAACAAAAGTGTACCAACACTATAAAAATCATCGCCCTTTACAAGATGGAAATGATAACTGCTCTAATGAAACATTTCAAGACTCAACAACAATAGAGAAATTCCCAGATCGTGTTCTCAATCCCACTGAATATCAGGAACGTCATGTTGGATTCACTTCTTCTGAGTCTGCTCCATCTTCACTTAATAGTTCTCAGATTCATCTCCGGAATCCAGCTAGTGGTCATAGCAGTGATGGTAGTCAAACAAATGACACCAGATTTGAAACCAGTTCCAGAACCACTGTACAAATTGGTAAGACTGCTAAGACTAATACCACAAGTCGTACTACATTTCAGACCAGTATTAGATCCAGTGTTAGAAATACAACCAGTGATTATGGCAGTGCAAGAACTGATGATAGCTGAGTTAGTTTGTAATATATTACTAAAAACTACAATGATTGAATGTAGTTTGTAATAACTCCTTTATTATATCTTTGTAATGTATTTTTGTGTGCCTCATTTATAATTGATTGTATGTCATATGATTTAATTGATTTTTGTAAACTTATCTATCAAAAATAATGATTTTCTTGTGTGTCTTCAAAAATTTTATATACTTAACAAAAATAATAATAATGTATTATTAAATAATGAATTAAATAAAATCGAAATTACATCACAAGAGGTTTATTTGTACAAAAAACAAATAATAAATATTTGTACTACCAATGTGGTACCAGACAATGGTCAAGAAAGAGATATTGCATATACACATAATTTTAAAATATTGTTTTAGTGTTGTTAAGATCTGATATAAAATGTTATTTCAATAACATACAATCAATCTATACAGTCAATGATGTCAGTAAAATTTGACTAATAGTACAGGTTCACTATTCTAGGTATCTAGTTTGGAGATTTTTAAAGAGATCATCTCCAGCTTCTAGTAGTCTACCCAGTATTGTACCATTTGGAGATTTTTGTTTTTCTTCCTCACTGAGTCCATGTTCTAAGAGTTGTTCTTTAGGTTGTGAGAGATATTGGAACATAGATGTGAAAGATGTTCGCTTAGATGCCTCTTGATGTCTAATAGATGACGAGATGGATAAATAGATTGACGGTTGTATGATTAGACAGATACTTACCAACAATTTATCATTAGTTGATATAGAAGATGTGGAGAGCCAGGAGGAGAGGAGGAGGAAGACATTCTCCTTCATCCATTTGTTTAATATGCTATATAAATTAAGAGTGTTATAGTCATCCAACTGTCTGCCTATTTATCTATTTATCAATCTATCCTTTAGTCTATCATTAAATTATCCTTATCACTCTAGTATCTATGGATGCTATTGAAAAGAAAAGTGCTATTTCTTATGCTATTTAGTGCTAATTCCGGTATTTCCATAATTAGGTCTAACATTTCTTTACGGTATTGATAAGCCACTTTGCCTTCTTGTTATTATAAATACTTTCATTATAGTGGCGCTATTGTATAATCTCCAGTAGCTACTGTCTCAACTTTTCAAGGAAAGGTCAAATTTGAGTAAGAAATTGTAGAGAATTGTTAGTAGTAATATTATTAATTACTAATAATTCAATATCATTTTAATGATTATAATATTGAGCTTTATTATATTATACCTCATTGTCTTTAGGTTATTATCATATTAAAATGAATGTTCCACTCTTACTTGGCTATATTGCCTTGGCAATGGTAGTACTTGGAGCCAGCACTCCAGTCAATGGGTTTGATCATAAGATCTATGTGAGTTGTTCCTCTTCAGAAACTATTGGTAATGATACTTGTAGACCATCACATGATGGTTTACATTGTACTACACTTGATCAGGCTCTTAAAGAACTACAACACAATTCTACTGTTGTCTATATTAAGTCAGGTATCTGTAGTCTAAATAAAGAAGTGCATTTTCAATACAAAACTGATATAGCTATCATTGGTGATTATAAAGGTGACACTGATGTGGTTGTAGAGTGTTCAGATTATGCTGGTCTTTCATTTTCTTATTCAAATAATATCATATTGAAATCCCTTGGGTTATATCACTGTGGTGCTGTTCAGATAAGTACAAGTAGAAACATAAACATTACAGTTTTTGAATACATTCACTTTACATCAGCTTTATATATGCTATTTTGTGCTAATGTTACTCTGATTGATGTACACTTGTACAGATCCAAAGGTGTTGGTCTTGTTTTGTATAACACTGTGGGTAATATTATTATTAAAAGTTGTGTTTTTAATCATAGTCACGCCTCTCCATATAAACCAGTTGGTGGAGGAGGACTCCAGATTGAGTTCTCATACTGCATACCGGGCAATATTGAGTGCCCAAACAGTGGTAATTCTCAAGTAAATAGTCAATATTCATCTGGTGCTTTTTATACAGTTACAAACTCCATTTTTGAAAAGAACAGAGCACTAGCACACAAAACACACAAACAGAGTTTTACATTTTTCAAGTTGAGCAACGAGAAATCGAATAATTTTGCGTTTGGTAAAGGTGGTGGGTTATCAATTATCTTAAAAGGCAATGCACATGACAATAATTTCTCTATCAGTAATTGTACTTTCCATAGAAACTATGCTCATTATGGTGGAGGATTCTATGTTGCATTCCATGATCAATCTCGGGCCAATCGTGTATCAATTACTGATTGTAATATCACTGCTAATGAAAACTTTGATATACATAATAATATCTGGGATTTTGATAGTGGAGGAGGAGGAGGTATGATTGTCTTTTTGTCTGGTACCAATGATACTAATGTCTTCCAAATACATGACAGTATATTTCATGATAATGTGGGTCTCTCTGGTGGAGGACTAGCTGTAGAAGCTATAGCAAATTTTGAAAAACTCAACGGTTCATTAAGTTTGGATAATCTTGTGTTTCAAAACAATTCAGCTTTTCTTGGTTCAGCTATTTACTTTTTTCAGGACAACAGTAATTGCCAATTCAAACTAGTGGTTAATATCAGCAACAGTTCATTTATAAACAACTCACCAATCTGTTCCAAAAAGAAAGCTAGATCATTTGCTAGTCTTGTTTGCTCTGGTATTGTCTACTCCAATGCACAAGACCTTCAAGTAACTGGTGAACTATTTTTTACAAACAACATGGCATCAGCTCTGGAAATTCGTTATTCAAGAGTCAATGTATTAGATAGTGCAAAACTAGTTTTTCAAAACAACACAAGTATTTATGGTGGAGGTCTAGCCTTGTATGAATGTAGCTTCATAGAGGTGTATCCTCAGACTCAGTTCATTTTTGACAATAATAGTGCTACTAAATATGGTGGGGCTATATACTCTGGTCTATGTCCCCAGTCTGCTCAATCATCAATATTATCAATGAAATGTTTTATATCATACTTCAACCGCTCAATAATTCCTAATGATTGGGATACTGAATTCAATTTCACTAATAATGTAATTAGAACAGACTCCTCACCTAATTCAGTGTATGCCAGCTCTATTACTTCTTGCTTGTGGCCAAACAGTTATAAAACATTTGAAGTTGACTACAACACAACCTTTTGTTGGAATCCCTTCCATTATGATCCAGATAATTGTACTGATAGTATAGACTCTGGTCCTGCATTTCTAAGCTACAGTGATAAAAGTTTTGCGATATTTCCTGGTCAAGCTATCTATTCACCTGATGCTTATAATGGTTTTAAACGTAAGATTAAGTATCCTCCTATTCAAGCTTGTATAGACTCTGGTCCAGCTTCTCTAGACAATTCTCGAATGAAGAAATGTATGAGGTTTCCATTAAAAGGTGTACTCCATGTATACCAATATGACACCAGTGACTTAGTGACATCTGATACCATTTATTTGACTACTAAAACAGTAACACCAGAAAGTCTGCAATCTACATTTAAAATAACTTTCAAAAACTGTTCTTGGCCATTTCAATTTGATACCAGGCAATGCTCATTTCTCTTACCTTCTATTTGTTGTTCTGAAGGTTGTGGTGAACAATGTAGTATTGGATCAGTGATTTATCCAGATGAGGGTTACTGTATTTACTATAACAATGATTTAGATTTAATTGTTGGTCATTGTCCATTTGCTTACAGTAACAAGCCAAAGTTTGTATTCAGTTACTCTAATAAGTCTTTTTCTAAACTACAAGTTTGTGCCAATAATCGTACAGGGCCACTTTGTGGACAGTGTGAAAAAGATCTTGGCATTCCTATTAATTCTGTCTATTTTGAATGTAAAGACTGTCAAAGGAACATCATACTCAAAAGTTGGTTCATCTTTGTATTACTAGAACTACTTCCATTGACAGTAATGGTGGTCATCATTTTGGTTTTCAATATAAGATTGACTGATGGATTTTTTGCTGGTCTTGTTTTGTATGCTCAAATCATATCAGTAGATTTCCAGGGTTGGTATTATCCAGCTTGGCTGACTGTACAGCAAGATACTTCATTTAAGAGAGACTATCTTACATACATTAGTACAAGTCCCTATAGTATTCTTAACTTGAACTTTTTGTGGATGGTTGGTCCATCTTGGTCTAATCCAGTCTGTTTAACAAGTGACATGGGACCATTGGCTGTCTTTACAACATGGTACTGTATAGCTTTTTATCCTTTTTTCTTACTGTTATTGCTATTTGTATTACAAACATTGTATGACAATGGTTCCTCATGTGTCTTTATTGTTTTTAAACGCATTCGCAAAATGCTAGCACGATTTCGGCAATTCTTACAGATTCAGCCATCTTTGATGGAGTTTGCAGCATCAATATATGTGCTATCATTTTCACAGTTCGTTTCTTTATCTTATAAAATGTTACACTATAGTACATGGCAAAGTATGACAAATGAGAATTTAAAGGGTAGAGTTTTCCTTTATGATGCTAGTCTGAACTATTTTGGGTGGCCTCATGCATTTTTTGGAATATTTGCATTCACCATTTTATTTTTCATTATATTATTACCAACTTTGTTCCTTAGTCTCTATCAATTTAAATGGTTCCATCAATTTCTGACCCTTTGCAAATTGAGGTATCAATTTCTAGTGTCTTTTGGTGATGTGTTTTCAGGATCTTTAAAGAATGGTACTAGTAACATCAAACTTGACTTTCGTTCATTTGCTGGTTTCTATCTTGTCTTTCGAATCATTGCTATGACATTTTATTATATAACAAGTGACCCAAAAATTGTCCTCTACTGTGAGACATGTTTATCATTTTTGTTTGCTGGTTTCATCATGATCTTCAGACCCTATAAGAAGAAAATTGTCAATTTTGCAGAGTTTACCATATTTTCCATTTTGGGATTAATGAGTGCTTTATGCCTTTCTCAAGGACAAGAAGGAAGACATATTTGTGTGGTGGCCATTATGCATATACCCATTGTTCTTTTACTAGTCTACATTGTTTATATGATTGTAACAAAAGTGTATCAACACTTTAAAAATCATCACTCTTTACAAGATGGAAATGATAACTGTTCTAATGAAAAGTCTCAAGACTCAACAACAACAGACAAATTCCCAGATCGTGTTCTCAATCCCACTGAATATCGGGAACGTCATGTTGGATTCGTCTCTTCTGAGTCTGCTCCATCTTCACTTAATAATTTTCAGATTCATCTCTGGAATCCAGCTAGTGATCATAGCAGTGATGATAGTCAAATAAATGACACCAGATTTAAAGCCAGTTCCAGAACCACTGTACAAATTGGTAACACTGCTAAGACTAATACCACAAGTTGTACTAGATTTCAGACCAGTATTAGATCCAGTGATACAACCAGTGATTATGGCAGTGCAAGAACTGATGATAGCTGAGTTAGTTTGTAATATATTACTGAAAACTACAATAATTGAGTGTAGTTTGTAATAACTCCTTTATTATATCTTTGTAATGTATTTTTGTGTGCCTCATTTATAATTGATTGTATCTCATATAATTTGATTAATTTTTGTAAGCTTATCTATCAAAAAAAATGATTTTCTTGTGTGTCTTCAAAAATTTTATATACTTAACAAAAATAACAATAATGTATTATTAAATAATGAATTAAATAAAATCGAAATTACATCACAAGTGGTTTATTTGTACAAAAAACAAATAATAAATATTTGCACTACCAATGTGGTACCAGACAATGGTCAAGAAAGAGATATTACATATACACATAATTTTAAAATATTGTTTTAGTGTTGTTAAGATCTGATATAAAATTATTAATAGTTATTTCAATAACATACAATCCATGGATAGTCAATGATGTCAGTAAAATTTGACTAATAGTACAGGTTCACTATTCTAGGTATCTAGTTTGTAGATTTTTAAAGAGATCATGTCCAGCTTCTAGTGGTCCACCCAGTATTGTACCATTTGGACTTTCTTGTTTTTCTTCCTCGCTGAGTCCATGTTCTAAGAGTTGTTCTTTAGGTTGTGAGAGATATTGGAACATAGATGTGAAAGATGGCCGCTCAGATGCTTCTGGATGCCTAATAGATGAATGGATGGATAAATAGATTGACGGTTGTATCATTAAACATATACTTACCAACAATTTATCATTAGTTGATATATAAGACGTGGACAGCCAGGAGGAGGAGGAAGACGTTCTCCTTCATCCATTTGTTCAATATACTATTTAAATTGAAAGTGTCATGGTTGTCCATTCATCCATCAATCCATCCACTCGTCTATCAATTAAATTATCCATTTCATTTAAAATTATGAGTTATAAAAGTTTGTGTTGTGGTTAATTAATACCTGTTCATTAGTTATAGAGCCAAATGGTTTCCTTCCTAGACTCCATATCTCAAACAATAGCACACCATAGCTCCAGACATCACTAGCAGTAGAATATTTCCTATAATATATTGCCTATACAAGAGAACAACAAACACTTCCTATAATATATTGCCCATACAACAGAACAACAAACACTTCCTATAATAAATTGCCTATACAAAAGAACAACAAACACTTCCTATAATATATTGCCTATACAAAAGAACAACAAACACTTCCTATAATATATTGCCCATACAACACAACAACAAACACTTCCTATAATATATACAACAGAACAACAAACACTTCCTATAATATATTATCTATACAACATAAAACATAATAGTAATCTTGTTATCATTACTTCAGGAGCAGTCCATTTAATGGGAACCAGTCCACCCTGTGATACATAATAGCTACTCTCCTCTAAGTCACGTGACATACCAAAGTCGGCAACCTATGGAAACAAATTTCTTCAGTTAAACTATACAAAACAATTGTTATGTACATCATAAACTGTTAACAAAAATGAAGCTACTGATGATCAAATTTATGACATGTTGTGTTATAACCAATTGCTGTAATCAAAACATATTTTAAATTTTGCTCTGGCTAACACCTAAATTATGTATTCTTACAAAATTTAATGTTGCTTATCAGAAAAAATAAAATTGTGGTTTATAATTTTAAGTCCAAGCAGATGACAAAACTATTGATTCTACAGACAGCACAACATCATATTAATATAAATTGTGTTTTGGGTACAACCTGAGTGAGCTATCCTAGAGGCAATTGTTACCATGACTACTAGTAAGCAATATGTGTAAAGCCTTTCTTTAGTCATAACAGCTGCTCCTTCCCACATCACAGCTATTGTATGTGAGAGCAGTTCTATTCAAAATTACCCACACCCTTTCTTTGATCATCAGACAGCAACTGACAATATTAGACAGGATGCAACAACCTTGCAAATGAGTTGATCAGAGACGAGGATATTTCTGGCAGCCAGATCACGATGAATGAATGTTTTTTTGGCTAAATACTCCATTCCGGCAGCTACTTGTTTACAAAAGTTTAGCAACATGTTTGGGAACTCCTCTGAGACTTGGACACCTTTTCTAAGAAAGATTACATAATAAACATTAAACCATCTCATAAAGTGGGGTTAAAAATAAATGCTGAGCTGTAGTGTCATTGTGGAGTTATGTTATATTACACATATATTATATGAAGAAGTAACCTTACATATTCTTTAGTGGCAGAACGCTCTATGAACAATGCTAATTAATGCATTAAACAATTACTTATTATCTTTGTAACATTGGGTGTATTCCTAGTGCCTACATTTCCATGGTAACCATCCCACATAAATGTAACAGCTGGTGAAACATAAACTACTTTATATGGTAAATTGAAAGACTTACTCTGGTCTTTTGGATGTGAGGAATTTTTTTAAGTTTCCATTTCGTAGTAACTCCAACACAATAATTCCCTAATTGTAGTGTAATGAAATTATATGTACATGTGTAGAGTGAGACAAGCTATAATGTAAACCCTCAACAGTAGACACTATTGGATTATGAGAGGTCTCCTCAATATAGAGGTTATATAATACACTAAAGTATTAGTATGGGACTAGAACAAGTGTCCTCAATATAGAGGTTGTATAATACACTAAAGTATTAGTATGGGACTAGAACAAGTGTCCTCAATATAGAGGTTATATAATACACTAAAGTATTAGTATGGGACTAGAACAAGTGTCCTCAATATAGAGATTACATAATATGCTAAAGTATTACATGTAGTATGGGACTAGAACCCTCAATATAGAGGTTGATCATAATTAAGAGTTTCGTTTATGAGAGGTTCCACTAAACACTATTTGCTTACTGGTTCTCCGACAGTAACCACTCCTAATAGTCTCACGATATTGAGGTGATGAAACTGTCCATTGATGGCAGCCTCTTGTAAGAATTTTACCCTCTCTTGTTCTGAAGCTCCTGTCTTTAACATTTTAACAGCTACCTCAACATCTCCTCCACTAGTCTTCCAAATGGCTTTATTCACTGTGGCGAATTGTCCTGACCCTAAGTGCTGAGTAACTCTAATATGTGAGAAATAGTGTTGATTGAAAAAATTGAGTATTTCTATCCAATCAACCATGGTTCATATATCTGCTTATATCCATCTATCCATCTATCCATTCATCATCCATCCATTCATCCATCTATCCATTCATCCATCCATCTGTCCATCCATCCATCCATTAATCCATACTCACTGTATTCTTTGTCTTGGTATTTCACGAAATCGTTTACTTGCTAATTGTCCGTATATAGCATTTGCTGTTTTCTGTGGTCTCCAGTACTCCGATGACTCTTTAAAAAACTGTACATCTTTTTTGCCATCATCGATATTCTGAACCTTTAGATGAATGGATGAATAAATACATTGATAGATGAGGCTCGTAAATTGAAGGTTAAATAATGTTATACATAATTTGAGTAGAACAGTAAAAGTGCAATATCAAGAATACCTTGTAAAAAGATTTGTACAGCTTATCATCAAACTCATAACCCCTTGTCATTTCATTCTGATTAAATATAGCCTGTCTCTGTCTCTATCATAAGAAACAATAATGATAAATTTGTTATCTTCCATTTCTTGGTATTGGCTACCTCATCAGGTACATAGATGCATTCGTCAAGATGAGAATCACCATTTATATTTTCTGCAGATGTTGTTGTCTCCTCAGAGAGTACAGGCTGTAAAAAAATATAAATAAAGGTATGTAACAGAAATCAAATCATAAAGACACTCTGAATTAAAGATATGCTCTATATTGAGGACACCTTTTCTAGCCACATACTAATACTTTAGTGTATTATATAACCTCTATATTGAGGACACTTGTTCTAGTCCCACACTAATACTTTAGTGTATTATACAACCTCTATATTGAGGACACTGCTAAGAAACTCATTCAAACTCATCCTGGGCAAACTCTTATTATAATTACTATAAGTCTTAAATATTACTTATTATGTCACAAGATTAAAACAAAACATTTTAAGAAGCTAATTCATTCTTACTCTTTCATAAGGTGATACAGGGGAGCTCAGTAGTTTATTTGTTGTTGTTGTTGTGGTTACTTCTTCAGTCAAACTCAATCTATCATAAGCGTGTGAAGGATGTAATGTTACAATAACCTCTGGATGGACGGAGGTTGATGAAGTGCTCTCGGTAGAATTGAGGGAACCAGTCTGAGCCACCACTTGTAGTGGCACGTTGACTTTAGGATGAGGTGGATCTGCAATGCCTTCATACATTGGACTCGAAACACTCTTTTGAATATAGCGATTTGGTCTTCCTCCACCAGCTGCAAACGGAACAGACAGATGTTAGGACATAAGTTAACGTAATGCAATAAAATGAATAAAAAATTCCCATTTTACAACAAGTATATTAACTTTGCTATTAAAATATATTAACAGCTGTTATTTTATACTTACGATATCCAATAAGACCAGGTGGTATAGCCAAATTGTCTCGTCTCTTTCTCTTCATTAAAATAACTATCATACATAAAGCACCAATTGCTATACCCATCATGCAAGCTGATGCACCAATTGAAATACCAATGATAATAATCGTCATGGAAGTCACATGACTACCGCCAGAGATATTATCAGATCTGTTTCTATTGACAACTGTTGGTTTCAGTTTGGAACTAGGCATATGGTAAAATAGTGAAGTTGTAATGGAGTCACTCTTAGGAAAGTGTGTGGAAGGAAGTTGGGATTCAGTTTGTCTTGAAGTATATATTTTGTCTAAGTTATTTGGTAAATCAAGTGATGTTTCTTTGATAGAAAATGATGACAGTGTGTGTGCTATGGTTTTTGTTGGTGTTGGTTCTGGTGTCATTAAGATATGGGTGGTTGTCATGCCAACTTTGTCTGATGTGGCACTTTCCTTGGGAACAGGAAAACTGGAAGAGAAATCAATAGTTGTTGTTGGAATTTTAGGTAATGCATTCGAAGAAGAGGAGGGTAAGACAGCAGAGATGATAGGATTTGGAGAAGGAAGAGTTAGAATATGTGTTGAGGTACTACTGCTGGAGATGGTAGTGCTGACAATAGTGTTTGTAGAGGAAGTACTGGTAGCTATATGACTATTGGTTGTTGAAGTTGAAGGCTCTGAAAGAGAACATACAATACATTGTATAGTCATTGTTGTTTAGTTGTTATTCAAATCGAATTGCAATTGGTATATGTAACACTTTACGTTTCTACTACACTAGCTATATAATTACATTAGGTCTAAACAAACAAAGTAATAAAATATTATAAACCACAACATCTGATAGTCAGAGACTAAATCATATTTTAATTTAGTGACTCCTTATCGTAAAGATTACTCACTTACCAATCACAGCTGTCACCATAGGATAATCTCTTCTTAACTTAATGCCAGGTCCATGTATATTGAACACAGACATTGGGTTGAGTGCCTTGTCATCATAGTAGTAGTCATATCCATCATCATCGTAAAGATACACTTCCAAAGTACTCTTCTTGTGATCAGGTTGATGTAAACCAAGGACGTCGCCATAACGGACTTGAAGAGGTGGTATTACATTGTATGTATAAACACTGTTAGCTTGCTCTGTTGTTATTTGAAGAAGACTGCTGGCCACTTTAGAGTAATAAGTGACATAATTCCTCCATATTTGTAGTTCAGGGTATTGAGGTTTAGGGCCATTCCATTTAGCACCGAATGTCCATTGTGTTATATTCCCTGTACAATTAAACCACAGTAAATGAAAAAGAGATTGTTGATGGTCTCGTGTAGTCATGTTGGGAATGGAAAGATTTTTTTTGTGCTTTTTCTGTCCCACAGCTCCTTGATTACCGGTACTACCTCCACTTATAAGAGATACTAACATACTGTGACTGATTGAGTTAACTGAACAGATTGGTCCAGCACCTTTGGAGAGAAGAAAATAAACAATTACAGCAAGTTTTGTTACTATATTATGCTTTGAAGTTGCTAATTTGCAGTAATATACATGCAGGGTAGATACTTCTTTGAAAAAAGCATTCTAACTGTAGACGTTTTAAAGAAGATTTAACATAATTGCAATAAGTAATAATACATCACTAACTTTGAATATAACGGCAATGAAGGACAAATAACAAGAATAAAGAAAGAACACTTTTAAAGCACTTCATTGGATCCTCTACTTGTGTACAGAAGACACCAACGGTCTCTCTCTCTGCAGTCAATGACTATACTAGTTGTGGTAACAATTTCTGTGCAGAGGTGTATATATAATTTTTGTCTAGTCTCGCGTCGCCTGACGTTTTTTGGGGGGGCGGGTTCGCTCCCCCCAAAACGGCAAGATCATAACGTGGACAACAATAGTTAAAATTCTAAGGTAAGATTGGAAAAGATGATTTCAATAACTTATAATAATAATAACGCAATTATTATCACATATTGCTATTTAAAATTAGAAATCGAATTAAAGTAACAAATTAATATTTTACGATAAAAACATTTCACTAAAATTTGTATAATTTAAGATGATCACTTTAAATTTTCCACCAGACAAAAAAGAAAAGATTTGATAAAAGACGGAGTTCTGAAAATAACATGAAGTCAAATCCAAATCGAAGACCAAATGAATAAAGAATGAGATAATACAACAAAAATTAATTAACCATTAATACTATAATAACACACAGTTCCCATGGGGACAAATATCTGATAAAATGATAGTTATCGGAACAATTTCATTTGTTAAATAATAAAAAAATTATGAATTAAAATTTTGTAAAGAATGCCTCTTTGTGCTATCATTATACACTTCAGTATTACCTCCTTCTTGTTCCTGATTACCCCTCTTCTTTGTCAAATCCTTCGTAGGACCATTACTAGTACCATTAAGGGTTTCTGGGGTACTCTGCTGTCTAGACGGTGTTGATCGGTCTCCTTTTGTTGGCCGTGGGAATTCCGAAGCTGAGCTTCGATTACTTTTTGGAGGAGGAGAACCTTTACGACTTCTTCCTACAGTATTTGTACGAGGGGTTGTTGGAGGGAGGGTTGAAGGTTTCACTGTGATTATAAGGTTCTGACTATTTGCTACCATCATGTCCGTTACTTGGTCTAAGGATTTCCCCAAGGTTTCTATACCATTGACTTCAATAATTTCATCATTGACTGATAACAATCCAGTCCCTTCTGCCAATCCTCCAGGAACCAGACGAGATATGAATATTCCAGGAACCTTTTCTAAACCATACGGAGTAACTCTGACACTGGTACCATCGCGAATATAGAAACCGAGGGGTCGATCAGTTGATTGTTTCACTAACTTGACTCTTCTAACTGTGTCAGGTAACAAGTCTGCATCCACTATAGATCCTACTTTCCTGAATTCTTTAGGAGCACTGATCGTGGTCGTACTTTTGACACTCTCACTGAAAAGACTCTTATTTTTTTTCTTTCTCTCTTGAAGTTTCATATCCTCGAACATGAGGTCTGTAAAATTAGATATATAGTGTTATTTTATTGTAGTGAGGACACCAAACTAAGCCTAATATTGGACACTATATCTCACCAGGACACCAAACTAAAGCTTAATATTGGACCCTATATCTCACCAGGACACCAAACTAAAGCCTAATATTGGATGCTATATCTCACCAGGACACCAAACTAAAGCCTAATATTGGATGCTATATCTCACCAGGACACCAAACTAAAGCCCAATATTGGACACTATATCTCACCAGGACACCAAGCTAAAGCCTAATATTGGACACAATATCTCACCAGGACACCAAACTAAGCCCAATATTGGACACTATATCTCACCAGGACACCAAACTAAGCCCAATATTGGACACTATATCTCACCAGGACACCAAGCTAAAGCCTAATATTGGACACAATATCTCACCAGGACACCAAACTAAAGCCTAATATTGGACACAATATCTCACCAGGACACCAAGCTAAAGCCTAATATTGGACACAATATCTCACCAGGACACCAAACTAAAGCCTAATATTGGACACAATATCTCACCAGGACACCAAACTAAAGCTTAATATAGGATCCTATATCTCACCAGGACACCAAACTAAAGCTTAATATTGGATCCTATATCTCATCAGGACACCAAACTAAAGCTTAATATTGGACATTATATCTTACCTTGTTCTCTGTAAACAAACAACTTAAGTAATGGCATAGCTGTAACAAATGCTCTAATCATGTTTTCATCATTATTAATTGGTAGAAGATCACCATTCCTTGGATCTGTGTATGATAAAGTGAACTGCATATCTGAAGGAAGCTCATGTGATTCCTTCACAAGAGCATTAAATTCATCATATTGTGTGAGTTGAGTTCGATTAACACTAAACCGTCGATATTCATACTCAAACTGAGAGAGAGAGAGAGAGAGAGAGAGAGAGAGAGAGAGAGAGAGAGAGAGAGAGATAGAGAGAGAGAGAGAGAGAGAGAGAGAGAGAGAGAGAGAGAGAGAGAGAGAGAGAGAGGAGAGAGAGAGAGAGAGAGAGAGAGAGAGAGAGAGAGAGAGAGAGAGAGAGAGAGAGAGAGAGAGAGAGAGAGAGAGAGAGAGAGAGAGAGAGAGAGAGAGAGAGAGGGAGAGAGATAAACAGCTATACTAATTACTTACTAAACCATACCAATCAATTCTTTCAATTCAACACAACAACAGGTAAGCTTACAGCCTGTTTATATTGTCAACATACCACACATACTTCACATACCATTACATCATCATGCAGTATGGACAAAGGCTAACTATAATCATCATTTATTAGACACTACCACACAGATGTGTAATTTAACAGAGGAATTTAAAGAGGGAGTATAACTATCTTGGCTTTGATCTGTGATACTTATAAATGCCTAACAAAATTACCAGAGTCATCTAATACAAGCTTTTCCATCTTTTTTTGATCTGGTATGACTAGTTTATTATTCATTTTGAGTGGGTAATATCACAAACATGAGGTAATATACTCTCTAGACATATCAAATTATTAGTGATATTCATAAACACTTTTTAAAATTTCGAGATAAAATTTGAGATCAATTCAACTTTTTGTAATAATAGGAACATTTAAAATGATACATCAAACTTTATACTCATATTCTCTCAAGAAATGTTTACTAAAGCCATATTTTTTGTTCCAACAACATGAACCCACATAGAAGGAAATGATTACAATATGAGTTGTATAATTACTTACATGTAACTAATCAAAGTATTATCAATAAACCATAAATAACTCTCTGACAGTTATGATTGTGCAATTTGTGTTAAGTGGTAACTGTCACTACAACAATTGTAAAACAAGTCAACCATTAATACTCACATTTATACACACACAAACACAGTAAACAGAGTTACAGACAGACAGACACACACACGTGTAAACAGAGTTACAGACAGACAGACACACACACGTGTAAACAGAGTTACAGACAGACAGACACACACACGTGTAAACAGAGTTACAGACAGACAGACACACACACATGTAAACAGAGTTACAGACAGAGAGACACACACACATGTAAACAGAGTTACAGACAGAGAGACACACACACATGTAAACAGAGTTACAGACAGACAGACACACACACATGTAAACAGAGTTACAAACATACTGCATCTGTGCCAGAACACAGCCTACAAAATGTATGACACATCAGTGAATACAATACAAATAATCAAGTAGTAATAGGATATATTTAGTCCCATTTATAATGTGGGTGAAAAGGAGTATCTTTTATACATGAAGTGTTTTGAAGGAACACACTTTATTTGATTCTATAAAAGTCTTTTCTCTGGTCCTTGTGAATTCAATTTACTCGAGTATATTCAGATATTTGTTTATAAGTGATGATAAATAATTATATAATATATGTGTGTGCCATTGACAGTTACTGATATAAACTGATATGACAATATAAGTATGTTTTGGTTAAACCTAATGATCTTGCTTTGTCCTAATGGGAACCCCTCATTAAAAACACCCAATATCGAGGACACAATCTCTAAATTGAGGACACCCTATACTATGGGTAATTTCTAAGGTCACTTTATTTATAAGTTTCATTATAAATGTCATAAAGTTTCTTAAATTCCAGAAAAACAAACATACTATTGAACAAGAATATAAATAGTGTTATAAATATATTGTATATAAAGATTATAGCACGTGCTAATAAATAGTAAGAACAGATATAATATATATAGTGTATATACAATAATTAGTATATATATTGTATATAGGATAATACCAGTATTATATCTTGTGCCCACATGTATTATGTGCAATAATTTAGTAATAATGTTATATTGTTTCTGTTATCATGTCTTGTAAAAAGAAGACCTTTGGAATGCATTCAAATTTTAAACTTCATTATACATTCATCCATTCATGAACTTTTTACCATCCAGACAACTAGGCAACTATAACAATGTTAAAGAGTACTACATGTACTTATAAAAACATGTAACAAAGAAATACAAACATACCTATACGTGTACATGTAAAGACTAGACACACACACACATAACTCGGCTTTGTTAAAATGAGATCATTTGAAATAAGAATGTCCTCCCTGTGTGGTCTTCCATTATGTTAAGTAATAGAATTAGTAGGTGTGGCTTTTGATAATTATCATACTAATTTTTGTAGATGCTACATTTTGTTTATCATTGTTACAACAACTGTTGTTGGATTAGTACATGTACATGTACATGTATGGGAAATGATTACAATGGTATATGTGTTTGATTCTGTTTGGAATTTCTAACTAAAAGAAACACAATTAAGATTTTGACAGTGACCTAGGATAGCTACCATTAGTAAGCTCTAGACTAGTAAACACATTACTTATCACAATGACCTAGGATAGCTACCATTAGTAAGCTCTAGACTAGTAAACATCAGTACATACCACAGTGACCTAGGATAGCTACCATTAGTAACCTCTAGACTAGTAAACACATTACTTATCACAATGACCTAGGATAGCTACCATTAGTAAGCTCTAGACTAGCGAACGCCAGTACTTACCACAGTGACTTAGTAAGTTTTAGACTACTACTTATAAATAACAAATCATTAAATAAACGCATACAACCTGCTAAATTAGAAACAATATATTTCAGAGAGAACAACAAACTAATTATTAGAAATAATATGAAACACTGATCCTTGAGCCAATGATATCATTACTATATTTACTAATAAGCAATTCAATAACAGCTATCTATAACCATCTTCCATCAATAAATATCTTTATAAAGTAACTGTATCCTATTCTTTACAACTTGTAATTTTCTTATATCAACTACAACTTAGTACATATTAGCGTTGTTAGGAAAGGCTTCGTTTCTTCTTAAATTATTGCACATATCTTTAAATATGTCTCATTGAGAGCTGTGTCACTGGTAGTAATGTTTAGAAAATACCACACATATTTGAATGTCTGTCTACTTGAAATAATGACAAACAAGAGTTTCTGTGAGTCAAGTACCATCACTGCTCCTCTCTATGTCCAAACTCCAAAACCTGAAATTGTATATTCTAGACCAATGTTACTAAACATGGGAGTCTGGGATTGGAAAGATAGCTCTCTAATACTTTTGTTATAATGCATACAGAAAGGTCCTCTCTTTCAGTAAAGGCTTACTCTAAACCAATCCTATTAAACATGGGAGTCTGGGATCGGAAGATATCTCAGATTGCCTCTACAATATACTACTTTAAACATATTATATTTCAGTGGAGGCCAAATAAAAGACTTCAACATAATCTCTCTGTACTGATGATGTCATTATTGAGTCATGCATTAGTATGCCAATAGAGTCCTTCCTTCCTTCCTTCCTTCACACAGGATGGAGAACAATAAAGGCTTCTTCATCAATTCTAATTTAGCACGTTGAGAGATTTTAGAGGTAAGAAATATGATTGATAGATTAATAAATACAATGACTCGAAGTCTTAATACTTGCTTTGTAATTTGAGATCATTTGTAAACTTAGCTTAATTAATTACCATGACGATCAGAAACATAATTATGAAGATTCTATACTAGTATAATGAAATAGTTCACTTAACACACACATACACACACAGACAACTATTATAGTATGAGTATAGTGTATATGGATTATATATGTATAATTTGGTATATATATATGTGTGTGTGTATAAAGGGTATGTATCATATTATTACAGTGATGATCACCATGAGTTCCTTACAAGGAATGTAATGACTGACCTTTGATTTGACCTCTACAAGGTTGGGATCATAGCTAGGCTGGCTTGGTGAACGTCGGGACGGAGTACTCATAGCTAGAGATAAGATGGAAGAATGAAAATACGAACAGAATTATGACAAAAATGTTATAAAATTGATCACAGCCAGTTCATAGAATTAAAACCAGCTGGTATAAAAATTTGAAAAATTATTTTATTTATTGGCAATCCACATTTATGTTAGTTGTTAGTGCAGTATAACTGACCCCAAGATAGCTAAATATTATCTATGGTTACATACACAACCAACTCCCAATCCCCAGCTGTTTGATAATACAATTATAAACTATATCACAAACCAGAGCAAACATTGGTGTGTACAGACACTTATTACTCACTACAGAGGAGTAAGGGGAGTGCTATTGCCTATTTCAATGAGTTACAAGACAAAATAAATCTGTTACTTCTAGTGGTGTCTACATTATATAACCACCGACGGTACGTAGGTACAAGATAGACGGAATTTTTAACTTACTGGTTTTATTCTACGGGGAAGAGAACCGCCGCAGAAAGTAGGAGAATCGAGTTAGGTGGAGAGGAAAAGGGACGTATTTTAGTTTTCGTTTTTTGGGACTCAAGTGTTGTACTTCAGGAGGTGGGAGTCGGAGCACAAAAATTCGATTACACAATTTACATGCAGGGGCATCCTCAGACCACGTGGTGGCACATTGCCTAATGGTTCAATGAAGGACTGTCTTCACCAGCTCATAAGTAACTAAGTATTGCTAGATTATTACTGGTAATTTTTAAAGCATAGATAAAGTAAGTAATGGCAATTTTGTTGTTATTTATCGTATCTTGTTCCAACCTTAGCAGAGTAGATCAAATAATTCTCAAATTGTTGCACTTAGTTATTTTTATTGCTGAGTAATAACAATGATATACACCAGAGAGTCTTAAATAAAAAAAAAATCAATCTGCATCACTAATTGTTATGATAATTATCAACTACACTGATATTGGTAACTGTTTCAATAAGACTCATGCTTTCTTGACAAAACCACACGATAAACTGACGGTTAGCCCAGTACCATCAGGTTCAATATTTAACTCCTTTATGATCCCATCTTCAATGACCATAGAGTACCTAAAATTTAAGAGCAAAGCCATATACAAACGGTCAAACTATTGGTTACATACCTGTATTCAGCTAGTTCCTAAGAAACTAAGATGTGTTTCATTAATCTTACATTTATTACTGAAAACCTCATTGCTGGATGGTAATTAATTTGAATACTAGGAAACTCCTTAGTATAGAGGTATCCTCAATATAGAGGTTGTATAATACACTAAAGTATTAGTATGGGACTAGAACAAGTGTCCTCAATATAGAGGTTGTATAATACACTAAAGTATTAGTGTGGGACTAGAACAAGTGTCCTCAATATAGAGGTTGTATAATACACTAAAGTATTAGTGTGGGACTAGAACAAGTGTCCTCAATATAGAGGTTGTATAATACACTAAAGTATTAGTATGGGACTAGAACAAGTGTCCTCAATATAGAGGTTGTATAACACACTAAAGTATTAGTATGGGACTAGAACAAGTGTCCTCAATATAGAGGTTGTATAACACACTAAAGTATTAGTATGGGACTAGAACAAGTGTCCTCAATATAGAGGTTATACAATACACCGAAGTATTAGTGTGGGACTAGAACAAGTGTCCTCAATATAGAGGTTATACAATACACCGAAGTATTAGTGTGGGACTAGAACAAGTGTCCTCAATATAGAGGTTGTATAATACACTAAAGTATTAGTATGGACTCGAACAAGTGTCCTCAATATAGAGGTTGTATAATACACTAAAGTATTAGTATGGACTAGAACAAGTGTCCTCAATATAGAGGTTGTATAATACACTAAAGTATTAGTATGGACTAGAACAAGTGTCCTCAATATAGAGGTTTTATAACACACTAAAGTATCAGTATAGGACTAGAACAAGTGTCCTCAATATAGAGGTTGTATAATACACTAAAGTATCAGTATAGGACTAGAACAAGTGTCCTCAATATAGAGGTTGTATAATACACTAAAGTATTAGTATGGGACTAGAACAAGTGTCCTCAATATAGAGGTTATATAACACACTCAAGTATTAGTATAGGACTAGAACAAGTGTCCTCAATATAGAGGTTGTCATTATTTCAAAACAATCGTTATGATTAAGAGTAGCTTAATACACACACTGCTAATTCGTCTAAAATTTACTCCTGATAATAAATTCTACAATGTATTAATTATTTTAGTTACCATTTAATAAATTGCAACAAATTAATAACATGTTCATGGATAATGAAGTCCTTTTTACGTAAATGAACTTTTGTAATTTCTCTGTTTTGAACGTACTGACCTTTTAGAACGGATATTGCCCAAGGCTGGATATAAAGCCGGATCAAGCTCAAGATCAACAGCCTAGAGTAAGACAAAGTGAACTTAAGATGTAGTAATCGAACATTTCAGTCAATTCATATCATATACATGGTACATGTAACTGTACCTTTGTGAACTCTCGGTATGGATCTGCTAGCATTCGTATCTATAGAAAGAAGTAGTAAATACAAATGAGAGAGTCAAAGAACTTATTGCAATACACACTTAAACACAGCCTCTATAATCAATAGTGAAAAAGAAGATAGAAACTTAGACATTTAGTTCTTTTGAGTTTAAATAAGAAAAGAGCTTTTAAAGTCATATTTTAGAAAGCATGTCCACAATAGTGCTCGACAGTGCTCTGACCTTGCTCACTGTACACCTGTTGTCAATTTGAATTGACAGGAAACTTAATACTAAACAATAGAGTATCGAAAAGGAAACTTACACAGTATAAAATATGCACTCAGTACGTAGACGCCAGTTTTATAAGGAAGCCTAATTACTGGGCCATGTTACTGTCACAATTTACTCTTAAGACTAGTAGTAACATGACTTGAAAATCACACCTGTTAGTTATATGAAAAGATATAACAGTTGTCAATAGTAACACTTTGATCTGGTTTGTTTAATTGTGTAATAATTGTACTTCCGTCCAGTAACAATGTGTTATTAAATGTTATGTAATAGTTGTCAGTAACTGTGTCTTGGTTTGTTGTGCAATAGTTGTAAAATGTAACTATTATGTAATATTACATCATAAAAATACAACAGCAAATATGTACTTGTAGCAATGATGTAATATTACATCATAAAATACAACAGCAAGCATGTGCTTGTAGCCAGACGTAATATTACATCATAAAATACAATAGCTGATATGTATTCATAGCCCTAGGTACATGGAGTAAGGGTCAATTACAAGTGTGATTGGATCGTTGAACTGTTAAATTTGAAGACTATAACGAGAATAAGATTAAAGTACCTTTAATTTGAACTAGTTAACTATAAAGCATTTGTTACCTTGCCAGTGGCTTGAGCAGAATCTCCCCAAGCACTCATAACGTATGTATCATTCACTGACAGACAAGCAATTACATCATATCCGTTAGCCTTTAAAAAATTGTAAATAATTAATAATGTAATATTATTTAGACTACCTTTAGCTTGTCATAATCTTCAACATATCCTGGTAAATGAGTCTGGAAAAGTGAAAGAGTAGGTAAAAAATTTTGAGCATGTGATGACATCATATCCATACTTCATAACTCCATACATTCATACTTTCAACTCCATACACTCATACCTTACTACATCCAGGAGTAAATGCACCTGGAACTGCAAAGAGGATGCCTTTCTTACCCTTGAATAGCTCCAATATATTGATCTTTTCTTCTGGGGCACCTTCATGAACTTCAACTGAAGGTAGAGTATCACCGACCTTAAGGAAATGGGATACCAAAGTATAACAATAGAATAGAAATTTGTTTAATTTTGCAAAGGACATTCCAAATTAAAGATACCCTCCAACCAAAATTTGCTACATCAATTTTATTCTTCTCCTGATATTTTACCACCCTAATTGACAAGAACATCTGCAAAGTACCACAAGTTTACATCACACAGTTGAATCTGACAGAGTGCACAATTTTTAACACAAGCAGTCTATAGCAGTTCGAAATAATTATAGCTGTTTCCATAATTATAAATACAGGTTATTAAAATAGGCCGCTTACATAGCTCGCCATACAAGCTAGTTGCTAAGTGACATGTTTTGGTGGCAGTTATAAAGAAATAGACCTACTTTGACTGGCATCTTCAAACGTGTTGTAGTATTCAGATTTCTTAACAGCTGCACCAAAGGACGTCGAATCATTAAATTCGTGAACTGACTAATAAAACTTTTGTCTTGATCTTTAAGAGCTTTTTATTTCCACAAAAGTAATAGTTATAACAATCACTCAACTTTATTAGGAAGTAGTTATGAATATTAATGATAATTAAGTTTTGCCTAGTAACCAGTTATTCACAGGTAAACAGCTAATTAACTAAACCCTAGCAAAGGATAATGGACCAAAAACATTGCAAATCAAAGAAGTCATTATTATCTAAAGCAAAATTGAGACTGGTAAGTCCACCTATCATTTCTTGACAAGATTACACGACAAACTGACGGTTAGCCCAGTACCATCAGGTTCAATATTTAACTCCTTTATGACTCCATCTTCAATGACCATAGAGTACCTAGAATGAACACAACACTTAAACAAGCTTAAATATACCAGCAGTCAAAATTTGAATTATATGCTATAACATATTATTGTTTAGTTATTGTAATGAATTATTGTACTTTATTAAAATTAATACTTAATATAATATAGAGAAATCTACCAATAGTATACACATTAGATGCTTTAAAGGAAGCAGTCCTTAGTATAGAGGTGTCTTCAATATAACACACTGAAGTATTGGTATGGGACTAGAACACGTGTCCTCAATATAGAGGTTGTATAATACACTAAAGTATTAGTATGGGACTAGAACAAGTGTCCTCAATGTAGAGGTTGTATAATACGCTAAGGTATTAGTATGGGACTAGAACAAGTGTCCTCAATGTAGAGGTTGTATAATACGCTAAGGTATTAGTATGGGACTAGAACAAGTGTCCTCAATGTAGAGGTTGTATAATACGCTAAGGTATTAGTATGGGACTAGAACAAGTGTCCTCAATGTAGAGGTTGTATAATACGCTAAGGTATTAGTATGGGACTAGAACAAGTGTCCTCAATGTAGAGGTTGTATAATACACTAAGGTATTAGTATGGGACTAGAACAAGTGTCCTCAATGTAGAGGTTGTATAATACACTAAGGTATTAGTATGGGACTAGAACAAGTGTCCTCAATATAAGGTTGTATAATACACTAAAGTATTAGTATGGGACGAGAACAGGTGTCCTCAACATGGACAATAATAATTAATCCAGAACATCCTTTATTAGAGACACACCTATATATGATTTATTCAACACACACTTACAGCTAATAACTTTCATTTATTCTATTTCAACTACTTTCATTTACAGAAATTAGTTTTTCTTCATTACTTATTACACTAACCTTTTAGATCGAACATTGCCCAAGGCAGAAGTAGCATCAAGTTCAAGGTCAATAGCCTAGATAAAAATTAAAGAGAGAAAAAAACAGCTTTGATTTTTGCATACTATGTACACATGGAGAATGACAACTAACACAAGTATATATATACCTTAGTAAATTCTCCAGTTGCATCTGCTAGCATTCGGATCTAAAGAAATAGAATAAATTTAAAATGACACACACACACATATATTATAGTTAATTACATAACATTGTTTGTTACCTTGCCAGAAGCTTGAGCAGAATCTCCCCAAGCACTCATAACAAAGGCGTCGTTTACTGATACACAAGCAATTACATCATAGCCACTGGCCTTAAAAATAATATAAAAATATTTTTATTTTAATAGTGAAATGTTATGTATAAAATACCATCAATTTCTCAAAATCTTCTACAAATCCAGGTAAATGGGTCTGGATGAAAGTTAGGAAATTTGATATTTTGATTTCTGATTATATAATATATCCAAATATCCATACCTCACATATCCATACTTCATAATTCCACACTTTCATATACTCACAACTCCATACATTCATACTTTCATATACTCACAACTCTATACATTCATACTTTCATATACTCATAACTCCATACATTCATACTTTCATATACTCACAACTCCATACATTCATACTTTCATATACTCATAACTCCATACATTCACACTTTCATATACTCATAACTCCATACATTCATACTTTCATATACCCATTACTCCATACATTCATACTTTCACATTCTCATAACTCCATACACTCATACCTTACTACATCCAGGAGTAAATGCACCTGGAACTGCAAAGAGGATGCCTTTCTTACCCTTAAATAGCTCCATCATATTGACCTTGTCTTTAGGAGTACCTTCATGAACTTCAACTGAAGGTAGAGTATCACCGACCTATGAACAGTATTGCATAAAAAAACTTCAATAGAATACACTATCTCTGTATAAAGGACATTCTGAATGAACAACAACCCCTATATTGAGGACAATTGTTCTAGTCCTATACTAATACTTTAGTGTATTATACAACCTCTATATCGAGAACACTTGTTCTAGTCCTATACTAATACTTTAGTGTATTATACAACCTCTATATCGAGAACACTTGTTCTAGTCCCATACTAATACTTTAGTGTATTATACAACCTCTATATTGAGGACACTTGTTCTAGTCTCATACTAATACTTTAGTGTATTATACAACCTCTATGTTGAGGACACTTGTTCTAGTCCCATACTAATACTTTAGTGTATTATACAACCTCTATATTGAGGATACTTGTTCTAGTCCTATCCTAATACTTTAGTGTATTATACAGCCTTTATATTGGACACTTGTTCTAGTCATTCTTATAAAACTAGTGCTTTATTTGTCCCATATTGTTACCAAATCTGCTAAATAAAGTTTAACACATATGGCTTGACTTTTTGTTATGACGCAATTATTAAGTCTTTCAGTGAATAAAGAAAGAAGTGGGTTTGGCAAAGATTGGTAAAAATTTGGGCTGTACTATCAAAAATTTAAATCGTTCAGTTCATTTAAATATGATTACATTATTGGCACTTATAATTGGATTTATAACTAGACCTTTTTAAACAAGGGAATCAGTAGTTAAAAGATTTCCTATTAGAATGACCACGCCCATTAAAACATGCTAATTAAACCTACATAATTATACCTTTATTGGCATTTTCAAACGTGTTGTGGTAGTTAGATTTCTTGAAAGTTGCAGCAAAGGTCGTCGAAACATAAATATAATAGATTGTCTATGATGGAAAACCTTTAAGAGCAAATTTTTATTTCCTTGATAGGTGGAGCTAGTTATAATAATTAACTTCACACAAGAAATGTCAATTAATTTAATAAATAATTACATAAAATTTTCAGCATTTTCAGAGATTTAACAAGTACTAACTAGTGATAGGATTATCAGTTTGAAGTGATAATGGTGTTAAAAGAAAACGATTTCCACCTTGCTTTTGAGCAGAAAATAAGTTTGCCTAAAACATACATAATACTAAATACACTATAATGTAATGTGATCCTGCTTTATCGGACACGAACAGCCATAACTGCAGTTTTTAATGAGTATTTTTGAAACGTCCAACTACTCCAAACAATACCATCAATTTGACTTCCGTCTCCTCCCTTTGATCTCCAAACACCATTCAAATTGGAATCTAAACAGTT
This sequence comes from Xestospongia muta, assembly GCA_963693285.1. NCBI lineage: Eukaryota > Metazoa > Porifera > Demospongiae > Haplosclerida > Petrosiidae > Xestospongia > Xestospongia muta. The sequence goes on from OY848930.1 coordinate 4,549,998, forward strand.
GTGGTACCACCAGCCTCCGCTGAAATCAGTTGCTGCACAATTATGAGCTGAGTTACTGTCGTTGTCTTTGTCAAATGTTGAAAACTCTTCTTGGTTGTGAGAGGACAGGGAATCACCAGCTGTGCTTTGTTTATCATATCCACTAATCACTAATTTATAGTTGGAACCTTCCAGTTTGAAATTTGAGTAACGAGCCCATCTTATTGTGGAACAAAGTGTTACAGGTGGGAATATTGTTTCATGATTTTGAAGACCTACCCATAGCTCCATGTCACCGTTTTCTGTCAGGTGTTTAATATTGTCAAGACCAAGGAAAAATTCTCCACCAAAATGACCAAAACCCATTACATAATCATCCCAGCTACGATTGAAGTTAACAGTACCATCCATTCGTTTCAAAATCACCGTCCATCCTCCTCCTCGAAGGGACATGTCACAGAGACTAACAAACTCTCCTGCCTTATTGTTTGGTCGCAGTTTGTATAGTCCTGATTTAGTAATTCCATGACTTCCTTTGCAGTTTTTTGGAGGAATATCTGAACAAAAGAATAAACAGTGATATTATGCTATTTGTAGCTATATATATATAAAGAAACTGTCATCTATCATACTCACAGGCCATGTTATGAACTGTTGTACTACTAAGACTCAGATCTCCTAAAATCTCCGATTTACTGCATGAATGGATTGGAGCGAACTTTAGCGCAAGAAAGATACAAGCGAAGAGGGTCCACTTCATATCTATTTGGTGATTGTTTGAAAACTGACTTTTACTGGCTCTGTGCTTCGTTTTTAAATGAAGGTGGTGTTGAAAACCACGTGATTGATCGTTTTCGCTTGGACAACAGATGTTATTAAATTAATAATTATGTTGTTACTAAAAATAATAATTATTTGTTCGAAAAAAATTAGCAATAAAATTAATTAAATATCTAAATTATATAATTAAAAAGTTAACAAGCGATTATATATTAGTTTTACTTAGCGTGTACAAAATATTAGACTAACAAGTACATTATAATAATTAAACGGAAAATTTACAAATGTACTTGAACAGGTGTGAAAATATATATAGAAACTATATAACATTGGGTGTAAGGAATTTTAACAGGCAGTGAAAGTGATCAGTAAAATTGACACTAAAATAACGACAAACAAGTCTTGCTACCCTACAAAGAACAGTCTTTGTTACAGTATACGTTCTTTGGTCTAACTGCCACGACAACTGTTTTCAAGGAGTATTTTGGTCCAGTGAAGGTTCTCCATACGATGCCATCTTCTTCTTTATTTCCTCCCCTCGCTCTCCAGACTCCATTCAAATTTGAATCATGGCAATTATGGTACCACCATCCACTTTTGAAGAGTTTTGCACAATGATGTCCAGATCCATCGTTGTCTTGGTCAAAAGTGGAAAATTTAGCACCATTATGATCTGAAAGAGAATCTCCTGCAGTGCTGGCATTTGCAATATATCCACTAATGGTTAGTTGATATTTAGAGCTAGCTTCACCAACTTTAAAGTTGGAGTAGCGTGCGACCTTGTAAATGTCCTCGTTAGTTTTTGGAGGGAATGGAATATCGTGACTTTGTAGACCAATCCACAACTCCATGTCACCATCAGCTGTTAAAGACCTGATGTTTTCCAGTCCTAAGAAGAAATTTCCACCCAAGTCGCCGAAACCATGTACATAACAGTCCCAAGAACGCTGGAAGTCCACGCTGTCGTCTATGCGTCGCAAGATGACAGTCCAGCCACCTTCCTGCAGCGACATATCGCAGAAAGCTTTGAACTCATGCTGGAAGGAATTTGGACGAACGGAATAGATACCAGAGGTTTGGAATCCCTCGTGCAAGATTTCTCTGCAATTTTTTTGAGGGATTGCTGCAAGATAAAGAAAAAGTCAAAAACATATATATAAATATTATATATAATTTAAAAATCAGCATATATATATATATTCTCTATGCATGGATTCCTATTGACTTACTTCGTTGATTATGGATAGTGCTATCTTTGCAACTGAGTGTTCCTAAAACATCTTCTGGCTTCACACTTTTCTTTGCTGGTGCTGCAAAGGCCACCATAGAACATCCCAGAAGAGCGACGAATGTGATGAGTGCAAGTTGCATTTTCTTAATCGTTGTTTTGCAGATGAAGTAGTACCGCTACAAACTGGATCCTGCCAGTAGAGGGAGATAATAGTATTTATTGTGTTGTTAGTTGCTAGTTGTCTGCTTTTCGAGAGCTACAATCCTTTCTTTTATAGTTTCAGACATGGAAGTAATTGAGGAAGTCATAAAGTAATTAAGTTAATTAATAATAATAATTATTTTTAATTTATACGAGATCAAAATGGCGTCTCCTTCATCTGTTCTTTCTGTGGCCACCGTAACTGGTAGGGATCAAGCCATGGACTTATATCGACAAATAGAACTAGAAGAAGTAAGTAAAATTGATAAAACATATCTTCCACTTTGAGACACTCACAAAACTTTGACCAGTCTTATGATAATATATTTATATATGATTTCTTTAGGAAGCTGTTGGCGTGGAACTAGATCGCCTATTAGAACAGCAATCACTTATGGACTTACAGATATCAGCATTCAAACAGATCATGTCAGTATTCAACGATAAAGAAAGTAGAATTCTTTGAATGAAGTGAAACATTATTAAACACAACACAAATTAATAGGGTTTTGCTTCCATTAAAGTTTATAGACCAGCTATGCTAACGTAGTCAATCTATAAACAACATGATGATGACATGTAAAAATCACAGGATATCATACGATTAGTGTTGTTATAGTAACAATGGAAAGACATGCTGACTAATATTTTGACTGCTGTCATTTTTCTGTTATAGACCTAATCTGCATACACTTCATACTGGCTCTCAGGACCTTTCATCAAACATTACTAAAGCTAGTGAACTAGCAGACTCCATTAGCAGTAAAGTTCGTATACTAGACATAGCAAAAGTAAGAGAGAGAGAGAGAGAGAGAGAGAGAGAATTGACTGTTTTTATAAGGTTTTTGATCCTTGTACAGCTTCTCTCTCTAACAATCTGTTATTTTCATTTCAATAGTATTTTAAATTATATCAGGTCAAATTATTTATTCAGTTCTTGTGTACTAGGAAAATACATAGCTACCTATTTCTTTAGAGTTGTGTCATGGACCATTCATCATCCAGTTATTATAATTATTAATTAAATGCTTGCTATAATTGAAATGAATAACATCCTTTCTACGAAGGACTAATTGCGCTAACTGCATACCATTCTCAGAAATATTAAGTATTGCAACCTTTATATGACTTAGTTTGGTAGACAAAGTTCAGATGTAATGAAAGTCTTCCTCTTTTCTTCCTTTGTGCCCTCTCCTTAATCAGCGGGTGTGTCTTTTGCATCATTTTATAACTATTTCTTTATTAAAATATTGTTTGTCTAGTGCTGTTTGATAATTTGTCAAAACTTAGTTCTAGAACAAGAGAAATTTTCTCTTGTTCAAAAAGTAGCAGCTGTCACCACTACACTATTTATGGTATTTGTTTTTGTTGCGATTGAGGTGGGGGTGTTGTGTCTGTGAAGATATATACTGCTTTTTTTAGCTGGTGTTTATTTAATAAATGACATATTGTGTCTGTCAAATTTCTTTACCAGTTACTTGTTATTGTTGAAGTATCTATTGTCCTGTTAGTCTAGTCCATTATAAAATAATTTAATTCATTTGTTTATTTCTTTTTTTTAATTGTCTTACGTTTGTTATTTAGCTCTGAGGTTTGTGAAGTATGTGTTGGTGTAGTAATGATACTGTGATCATGTTCCTGTAATTAGTCACCTTGTAATGTTTGTACTCATGAATTATGTAATTTGACTAACAAATTCTGTAGTTATTATTGAACTTTTATTCTCTCTCTCTCTCTCTCTCTCTCTCTCTCTCTCTCTCTCTCTCTATCTCTCTCTCTCTCTCTCTCTCTCTCTCTCTCTCTCTCTCTCTCTCTCTCTCTCTCTCTCAAGGGAAATGTTTACGCTGCTTTGAAAAGAGTTGATGATGTCATTGATTTGAAGGTGATTAATTAGTAGTAATTAATCTTAGTTTATTTCAAAGAAATCCTGTGTAGTCAGATGTACGTGATGTAGTAAAAATTATCTGTTTAGAATAGTTTGTAAATTACTAGGTATTATTTGTGGGTATTGTCAAAGTGGATGGATTGATGGATGAGTGGGTGGATAGATAGACAAGTGGATTAATGGATGATTGAATGAACAAATGGATGGATGAATGGATAGATTATAGTGAATGATTGTATTAAATTGATGTACAATCACAGAATTGATTATTGTCATTTTGCAATGTTGTAAAGATGTCTTTGTCATAATGCCAACATGTTCTTTTAAAATTGCACCTGTGTTATGATTACATGCGCATGTACCAACTCATGAATATTATTATATTCATTATATCTTGTTATACAACTATACTAACACATTAATAAGTTAATACAGATACTTCTCTTTTGAAGTAGGTAGCATATAGTATGGAGGAGGTGAATAGCTTGTTACTCCCTCTCTCTTTATAGCTTTTATAGTTGGTCATGTTCTACCAATCAACTTTGACTCCAACGTCCTCTAGGGAGTAAATGGATTCCACTACAGCTTTGTCAATGACATGATTTAGACATGTTCTGTCTTGTCAAAGGCACGATTTAGCTTCGGAGGAAATGTTTTTATTGTTTAACTGTTTAACTGTCGAATGTTCTGCTTTGTTAGCTAATGAATGTAATATAATTATAGTATGATAATTAATTTATAGTACGTAATATTCGTATTTTTTTCTGCTTATCAGTGCATATTTTGTTGCTGTCTGTTCATTCCACATAGCTACGTATTATCAATCTACTTGATTTTTTTTTACTTTAAATTATATCGTTGTGGATTAGATGTGATAAATGTGGGAGTAATAGCTATCAATGAGTATAATATTGTCTATGAGTGAATTAATGGGATGTAGTGATAAAGGATGAATTAACAGACAGACACATAGTTATTTAGATGTTTTATCTATCTGTGTTTCTTTTGTATTGAAATGGAATTATTGACCATATAAAGTAGTGTTGTATCTTCTCCCATGTGACCAGAACTTTAATACCTGAATAGATACTAAGTCTTGTGATCAATTCCTTATGAGTGATGTTTACACTATAAAATGTATTTATTATATTAATTGATGTACTTAATAGTCCCTGGAAATAGTATATAATTTTTGGGGAGTAGTTGAAGTCATTTCTGCATATTTTATTAACAACTGTGATTACTTATATAGTGAAATTAGAGTGTTATTGGTAAATTAGTACACTAACCTTTCCATGTATCTGACCGTGACCTTGGCAATTGTTTCTCCGGAAGAGATTGCAGGAAGACATTTTTAAACAATGCCAATTTTATTAATTATTTAGTCTATTAAAGGATGTCTGTTTAGGTTGTTGTTATGGATTGTTAATGTGATAAAATATGACGTGTTTCCTGTTTTAGAGACTCTCAAGTTTACTATAAATGGCATTGTAAGAGTGGTCATATTAATTGCTAGTAATAGTTTAATTTTGAAATACAATCTTATTGTTGCTATTCTTGATGGTTTTATTAGTCAGCTGGAATTTTTGCCTCAATTCCAGTTATTAGTATTTTTAACCCTTTCTGTGTTACTTGGTTTGTTAGTTTCTTAGAATGTAGTTATTTAATAATTATGATAAAAGACACTTCAATTATAGAGTGTACATATTGTGTCTGATCACAATAAAGTGATGACACTGCTTCTACAAAAAAGTGACACTGGTACAATGTGTTATGTGTAAGAAAGTCCAACTAAGCAGATCTTATCAAAACTTACCAAAAGACATACAGTGTTAAAATACCTTAACACTGACCTTATATATACTTAATACACTGTCTATTCGCTTGTTAGATTTCAGTGGTTTTGTAAGTAATCCATTGTTGTCTTTGGATATCTTTTTATGTAAGCCATTGCACTAATTTTAGCATTTCCTATTCTGCATTAACACTATAATATAACCACTATATATAATTAATGACCTTTTAATATATTATCTCATATTGAGGTTTATGTGACTGTAACAGCTGTCATATCCTCTAATGAAACCTCTCTTAAGTGGAACCTGCTCCTGCTTCCTAGCATTTTTACAATGTCAGGAAAGGACTGTGATGTACTTTAGTTTATTATTCAAGCTCTGAATGGGGGACACCTTTATACTCTAGACACTTACCTATTGTACACTAAATTATTAGTAAGGCAATGTGGGAATAGAATGAGTTTTCTAAATATATATGGTTGTAATTCACCAATGTATTAGTTTGAGATTGGAATGAGTTTTCTAAACATAGAAGGGAATAGAATGAGTTTTCTAAATATATATGGTTGTAATTCACCAATGTATTAGTTTGAGATTGGAATGAGTTTTCTAAACATAGAAGGGAATAGAATGAGTTTTCTAAAATCTAAATATAGATGGTTGTAATTCACCAATGTATTAGTTTGAGATTGGAATGAGTTTTCTAAACATAGAAGGGAATAGAATGAGTTTTCTAAAATCTAAATATAGATGGTTGTAATTCACCAATGTATTAGTTTGAGATTGGAATGAGTTTTCTAAACATAGAAGGGAATAGAATGAGTTTTCTAAAATCTAAATATAGATGGTTGTAATTCACCAATGTATTAGTTTGAGATTGGAATGAATTTTCTAAACATAGAAGGGAATAGAATGAGTTTTCTAAAATCTAAATATAGATGGTTGTAATTCACCAATGTATTAGTTTGAGATTGGAATGAGTTTTCTAAACATAGAAGGGAATAGAATGAGTTTTCTAAATATAGACAATGTCTTTAATTCAAGGGAATCTTTGTAAGAGTTCTGTTGTTGTTTTTTAGAAATAGACATATTTAATTTTGATTTCATTTACTTGTTCAAAAACACGTGGGTATTGTTGAGTATGAGTGTTTTGTATTTTGATATAGCTATAAATTTACAGCTAGAATCTAAGCATCATACCTTTATTATTACTACATCATACCTTTATTATTACCACAGCTGCTAGTAACAAGCGCCATATTTAAATAAATCTACAAGAACAATTCTGCATCAATTCATTTAACAATATTAACGTTATTTCATTGGCCGATCTAGCACCTCTCCTCGATCTGTTTGATCTAGCACCTCTCCTCGATCCTTTTTCCACTCTTACAATTAATTATATCACCTCCCATTATATACCTACTTAATATTTCAATATTTTAACACCCTGTGACATCAGGGCATATTACATTGTTGTGTAAATATTGACAGCTGGATACCACTTCATCAGTGGGTGATATCCAACTACAGTCACCTCATATGGTATATTATCTCATTACTATTTTATGGGTGGGGACTCCTTCCATAGACTCTACAGCTCTCGATGATGACATCTAGGTATAATATATAGAATTAATTTGTACATTATTCTATAGAGGTTGTATAGTACATTAAAGTATTAGTATAGGACTAGAACAAGTGTCCTCAATATGGAGGTTGTATAATACACTAAAGTATTAGTATGGGACTAGAACAAGTGTCCTTAATATAGAGGTTGTATAATACACTAAAGTATTAGTATGGGACTAGAACAAGTGTCCTCAATATAGAGGTTGTATAATATACTAAAGTATTAGTATGGGACTAGAACAAGTGTCCTCAATATAGAGGTTGTTCTTTATGAGAGTGTTCTTACACAGCAATATATTATGTTCCTTACTCATTAAATCATTATCAGTTGCTCTCTTTATATGGTAATTTGTGCATGATCTTGTGATCTTGTTGTATTTTGTTTTGTCATTAATCTATGGTGTCAAATGATAGTAAAACATCTGTGTTGAAACATAGCAATTCATGAATGCATCACGTCCCTTCATCCCCTTGTTATTTCACTTAAGATAATCACCATATTAGGATACATTCTATGTAGTATATGTCATGTTATTGTATATAATTGTGTATGAATTTATATGTATGTTATAATGTGTCTATATTATGCATTGTATCAATTTATATATATGTGTGTGTGTATATAATATTGTTGTGTATGTTGCACTAATTTTTAGAGAGGATGAAAGCGATTATTTGTAGTTTTGTCTATATTATTTTAAATGGCTTTATTGTAGTCAGTCTTTTTATTGAATATCTAGACATTTTGTGATAGCAATTCCCAATTGAATTAATCTATCTAATAACAGCTGCTGTCTCTTGTATTGTGCTTTTGATAAGTTTAATAGCTTAGAATATGATAGGGTCATTCTCTGTCTATAGAATGCACATTGTATTATAAATCAATTTTTCTAAAGGAAGTGTGTAAAGGTGGAGATGAGTACTATTAAGAAACCCACCCATTCAAAAAGGAAATTGTTTCATTACCTGAATATATATAGTCTATATGTGTGTTTATTATGTGTGGGTGTGGGTGTAGTGGATGTACATGACATGTAAAGTACCTGACATAAGTCAGGTGGGTTAACTGGTCAATCAACTTGTTCTAGACAAAAGTCATAAGTGCTGAGTGTGATAATGTCAACTAAATCTCTCTCTCTCTCTCTCTCTCTCTCTCTTTCCTCAGAATTGTGTAAATGGTGTTGAACAAGCCATGACATCTGGTAACTACGAGCAGGTTAGTATGTTAGTATGATAATATTTTTAAGCCATGCATGAAACCACGCCCATTGTCATTTTCTTCAGCTGTAATATAATCCAAAATGTAAACTCATTCATTTATTATAATTTAATGACAATTATAAAAAGTAAATATTTAAAATATTCCAGTAGCCCTCCCATAGACCTCCAGGGTGTGTGTTTATATATTTAACTAGATTCTTGCTAGATGTGTGTCAGTACATTGATAGTACCCAAGTACCTGCATTGCTGAGAGGTGACCTATTAATAGTTTGTTATTAAAAGTTTAAATTGTGTTGTCTGCTTGTCCAATATTTGTAACTATTGGATAGTACATATAATGAGAAATGTTTTATTATTTTAGCAATATATTTACAACTTATATTTTTAAACTTTGGCTGTGATGAGTAATAACTTCGTTGGTGTTTTTACTAAAATAAATAATAAATATAGTTAGTTCTACATTCAGCACAAATTTTTGTGGTAAAGTCACGTGTACACATGTATGTGTGACATATGCTTTTGATTGGCTGTGCTTAAATGTTTAATTTATAAGTGTTTAAATATTGACTACACTTAGTGACTAATAGATATGTACATGTGTGCGTGTGTGTACTGTACACGTGTGTGTGAGTGTGTGTGTGTGTGTGTACTGTACACGTGTGTGTGTGTGTGTGTGTGTGTGTGTGTGCATGTTGACTGTATTACTTAATTACTGGTAATTGTCCATATCACATGGATGGGAGAGATTGGAAGTAACAGCTGTACATTGCCAATCTTTAGTTTCATTATATTCAAGTATTTAAGGAAACTCTAACACACACACACGCACATACACGCACACACACACACACACACACACACACACACACACACACACACACACACACACACACACACACACACACGCACACACACACATGTACATGTACACAATGATCCTCATAATACAGGAAGACAAAGAACCATCTAATTACATAACACAATATATATAATTTCTGATATAAGTTTTATTCCCACATTAATACTTTATTGCACCTTAATATCAAGAATATTAAGAACAGTTGCCATGGTCACTCCCTATCTCTATATATAGTACACTATCAGGTTAAGTCTTATACTTACATACTTACATGTAGCAGTTATTGGATATATCAGTAGGTAGTTCTATTATATGTGGTTGGTTTGTTTGTGTTCCAGTTAACTTGGTTATGACCACATCTGTAGAGACATTCTAAAGAGTGTCTGGAGGTAATCCAATTTATCAAATGATCCTGCAATGTGAATCTGGCATTACTGATAATGTCTTGTATCACATATTTTATTTGATGTTTCTTGTAAGTCTTTTTTAGTTGATGAAATGAATGGATGAATAGATGAATGGATGTATTGCAGCTGAATTTCCTTCATAAAAAGCATAGCTTTAGTTTCATCTTTTAAATCCCCTACTATTATGAAGTCATTATTTCACTAAAAAAAACCTCAGAACATATCTATGGCTTTCATAGTTCATTGTACCTTTCAATATAGAGGTTGTATAATACACTAAAGTATTAGTATAGGACTAGAACAAGTGTCCTCAATATAGAGGTTGTATAATACACTAAAGTATTAGTATGGGACTAGAACAAGTGTCCTCAATATAGAGGTTATATAATACACTAAAGTATTAGTATGGGACTAGAACAAGTGTCCTCAATATAAAGGTTGTATAATACACTAAAGTATTAGTATGGGACTAGAACAAGTGTCCTCAATATAGAGGTTGTATAACACACTAAAGTATTAGTTGGGACTAGAACAAGTGTCCTCAATATAGAGGTTGTATAATACACTAAAGTATTAGTATGGGACTAGAACAAGTGTCCTCAATATTCTAAACATAGAGGTTGTCCTTCACCAGAGGTTCCTTTCTAACAATTAACTCAAAGGGTAATCTGTTTCATTACACAAAATTTAAAGTTTAGAGTTATTTAGAAAAAAATGTACATATTCTAGGATTGTCACCTGACGTTATTACAGGTCATGTTGAATGCTGCCAAATACCTATTTATCTAATGACATTCTTTAATATAATTAGGAACAATGTAGTGAATAGCAGTCGTAGGGGAATGGACATTCAAACTTAGAGATACATAGTAAGGGGATAGATCAAATGAAAGGACAATGAGGTTAATGTTATAATATGTTGTACCTGATCCACCCTTCCTTATGACTCCAGCTGCTGCAATCATAACTTGGATAAGTGATGTGTAGTAATGCAGCTAATTGGGGACTCCCTCTATATTAAGGATTATCTCTATATTAAAGGCACTTGTTTTGGTCCTGTGCAAATATACTTTAGTGTATTATACAACCTCTATATTGAGGACACTTGTTCTAGTCCCATACTAATACTCTAGTGTGTTATACAACCTCTATATTGAGGAGACTTGTTCTAGTCCCACACTAATACTTTAGTGTATTATACAACCTCTATATTAAGGACACTTGTTCTAGTCCCATACTAATACTTTAGTGTATTATACAACCTCTATATTGAGAACACCTCTATACTAAGGACATTCCTAAAGCTTTTACTACAATGTGTTTTCATTGTAACAGATTGTTGTTGTCTCTGTTAGTATTTAGGTACTATTTTATCTCTCAATTTCCTCTTTATTGTTTTTTTTTGGTTAGAGTGAAAGTGAGTGACTTGTTTTGATCTATGACTATCAGGGTCTTTCTTTAGATGAGTTCCTGTTTATTTCTTTTTCAAGTTTACTCTAAATTTTGGGAAGTTTTCAGGCAGTGTGATAGAGTTTATTTACTTACGTAATATACTACTGTCTTACTTTTACGCCCACTCTAATGTTGACAGAATAGGAGTGTTAAGGTTTTTCCCATCTTATCTATATGTTTGTTGGCTCCATTCTCTATTTACTTTCACATGGGAGTAGTTTCCCTACTACTGTAATGCATGTCTTCATTTTATATGGCCATATTCTATCATGTTTTTGGAGCTAAATGCTTTCTAAATAGCACATACATTCTGAAGCAATTCTTTTCTTTTATATTATCATTTAAGCAGCTGTTTGTTGTACACATTGTCATGTACTGTCTATTATATTACTTTAAGCAGCTGTCTATCTTATATAGTTTGTTTACTGTGTCTCTATTACTTTAGGCAGCTGGTCATATTAGGCGCTATCTTGATCTAGATGAGACCGTATTATTGGAATCTGCTGCTGATTTACCTAGAGGTAAATAGCATCAATATTATATGTTGAGAGCATGTACATATAATATTATTGTGAATATATAGTTAAGTTTTATTTTTCTGAACGCAAGTTGTTTGATGTGAGACATCAATGGATGCATGTTTGTGAAATGGATAGATTAATGAATGAGTGAATGGATGCATCTTTTATGAAAATGGATGTATTATTTATGAAAATGGATACATGTATTATGCAACCCATAAGATCTTGGCTCTGACATTTTTGGCTAGGATTCAACTCTTTATGACATGTACTATGGTAGTTAGGTGTGAACAAGAAGGACAAGACCATATTTTAAACCCCTACAGTGTAAATGTCAAGCTGTGAAAAAACTGATGCAACAAATGCTTGCCAACATTAGCCTACTACATGAATTAAAGCTGGACTATTTTCACCCTTGTCTGGCTAATAATTTCTTATGGAAGACCTTTATACAAACAAAACAATTAGTTGTGTGTGTGTTTGTGGTAATAGGCTGGGATCATTTCCATAGTTCTGGGCACTCAGTCTCCCATCATACTAATGGATTTTGTCAGTGTTACTTAACTTCAATAGCAGTCAAATGATTGGACCACTTTACTTGACTCTCATCCACCTTAAGCATTCACTAACTATCACTGTGTTTAATGTATCCCAGAAGTATATAAGTGTGCTGGTGTTAGAGGGATAGATATAGTAAACATAATTGGTAGACATAACTAAACCCTCAATAGCTATATTTGGTGATAATAGAATTAACACAGTCACTAAAGTGGTTTGCAAAAAATTTTCCATGGTCACAGGTAACCACACTTATATTGTCTGTCTCCTTAGTAATTTCAAAATCAATAATAGCCTCTATGTTCTGACCACATATTCAATAGCCCCATAGTGATTGTTCAGCTTCTGTTTATCCTGTATAGTGCAGGTTTCAGAAGTCACTTACAGTATCCATTATATAAGGTTGGACAATGCTATATGAATGACAGACTCAATTGTTGTACATTACGAGTGTCTGATAGACTTCATAGCTATTGTGAGCAATAGAAGACATTTACTGATGAATACACAACAACTTGTCAATTCAATTTGTCCTCTATCTCTAGTCTACTTACTTTAGAATTAATGTTGTTTGTTAGCAACGATTGAGTGGACTAGTAGCAGTAGATTTGGCTAGTTAAATTACATATAGATCACATATATAAGTGACAGTAATCTTTAGTTGTAAGTACAGTCACCAACCATTCAACTGTAATATTTGTTACATTAAATTTTTTATATAATTCAATGTTGGACTTTGGATAAATATATATATATATGTTCTCAATATAGAGGTTGTATAATACACTAAAGTATTAGTATGGGACTAGAACAAGTGTTCTCAATATAGAGGTTGTATAATACACTAGAGTATTAGTATGGGACTAGAACAAGTGTCCTCAATATAGAGGTTGTATAATACACTAAAGTATTAGTATGGGACTAGAACAAGTGTCCTCAATATAGAGGTTGTATGATGCACTAAAGTATTAGTATGGGACTAGAACAAGTGTCCTCAATATAGAGGTTCTCCTCCTTAATTCAGTGTATCTTTTATAAGTGATTCCATATTGTATTAACATTGGTAACACTGCAGAGTCTCCTATTACTTAATGGCCCATTAGTCTTTGCTACAAATTTTTGGCATTAAAATTTAAAATCAATATTTAGAGGAATATTGACATTGTTGTCATAGCAATTGTCTGCATATCATGTTGAAGTATGCGTAAACATGATTTTATATGTACATATGATTTTACCTTATGTACATGATATTGACCAAATTTAGTTTATAATGTGTTCTGTTGTTTATGCTACTTTGAGACTAATTATCTCTTTGATGTCTGTTTATTTTTGATTTTGTCTCCATGGAAACAGACATCACATTTTTATATTCATCAAAATGTATGTGTTACAATAATTATACACTTGTTCTAGTCCCATACTAATAGTTTAGTGTATTATACAACCTTTATATTAAGGACATTTGTTCTAGTCCCATACTAATACTTTAGTGTATTATACAACCTCTATATTAAGGACACTTGTTCTAGTCCCATACTAATACTTTAGTGTATTATACAACATCTATATTGAGGACACTTGTTCTAGTCCCATACTAATACTTTAGTGTATTATACAACCTCTACATTGAGGACACCTCTATGTTAAGGACAATTTAGCTCCCAAAATGTTTTCTGCATAGAGATTTCATTGTATTTAATATAGTTTGTGTTCCATTCTTATACAGGTGCTACTGTAAGCAGTTCCTTCGCTTTACTTAAAGAAGCTGAGGTCGGATTAAGAGCCATCATTCGTGACAAAATCAAAAAAGCTACGGATGACAAAGATAAACAGAGCATGGAAAGGCATGTGACAATAATTATAACATGAGAAATCACACTGATAGCTTGTGGTGTACATGTAACAAGCATGAATACCACATGATAACATGTAATATTGTACATAATAACATGTAATGTTGTAATTTGTACTACATATAGTACATGAATTATGTACATGTTATATACAACATGCTTGTAATATTTTAAATAACATCTTTTGTAGATTGACATAAACAGTAATTTTAGAAGTAATTGACTTGAATTTTGATATTGCTGTTCAAAAGATTTTGGAAATGTAATTCACAAGATATCAACAGTACTGGATTCAGTGTAGACGATTTAGATTTTTAAATTTATAGATTTTAATCTAGTGTTCTGTTTATCATAGCCAAACTGGACTCAGAGCAGAACTGAGTCTGCTGAATTTAGGAATTGGATTGTAGAAGTTAATATCAGGCATTAATTAGAGTAGAACCATTGAGTACACATAATGTATGATTGATCATCAGTAAGATATTCAGGGCTATTCCCTTTTTAATGATCTTTCCACCAATGTTTACATCCCATCTCTTATTATCTCCCATTTGGGGTTTCTATTTGCTAGTTGTCTTTGTTTTTACGATAGTAAATATTAACCACTTCAAAGAGACCATGTCTAAGGTGGAGTAGACCTCAGAATCAGTACTATAGACAGTAGTTCTTCCATACTGTTTTTCATATATTGAATACATTCCATAACAGCTGAGAATACTTGTTTACTTCTGTTAAATGTTGTTTTATAGGTTTGTTAAAATCTTCCCTCTCTTGAATTTACATGAAGAAGGTATTAATTATTTAGCGAATTATCTCAACGTTGAGGTATGTTAATTAATTGTGTACAGGGACTATTGTACTCTCTCTGTTTCTCCATTTTAGATTAAAGAATTTGCAAAGGAAAAATTAGAACAGGCTACTCACAACACAGGTACATATACATGTACATGTACATGTATATATAGGCGACTTATTTATTATATAATTTCCAGTTGTATTGAATAACAATTGACATGTTTATTTACTCAATAAACACTCCCTGTTCAACAAGACCCTCTGCCTCTAATGAGGGGATGACATGTAATGACCTCCTCCCTTCCTCCCTCAAATCACAAAGCACAATTGTAGGCATATAGGGAATTATAACAGCTGTATAATGTGCGCCAATTCCCAAGAGATTTCTGCATGTTTACTGTTACTAGACAAGGGAATGAGTTGATATGAGAGTTGTAACAAGTTGTTTCAATTACTAATCTAAAGTTGAACCTCTCATAAATAGGTTGCATTGAATTAAAGACAACCTCTATATTGAGGACACTTGTTCTAGTCTCATACTAATACTTTAGTGTATTATACAGCCTCTATATTGAGGACACTTGTTCTAGTCTCATACTAATACTTTAGTGTATTATACAGCCTCTATATTGAGGACACTTGTTCTAGTCTCATACTAATACTTTAGTATACTAATACTTTAGTGTATTATACAACCTCTATATTGAGGACACTTGTTCTAGTCCCATACTAATACTTTAGTGTGTTATACAACCTCTATATTGAGGACACTTGTTCTAGTCTCATACTAATACTTTAGTGTGTTATACAACCTCTATATTGAGGACACTTGTTCTAGTCCCACACTAATACTTTAGTGTATTATACAACCTCTATATTGAGGACACTTGTTCTAGTCCCATACTATTACTTTAGTGTATTATATAACCTCTATATTGAGGACACTTGTTCTAGTCCCATACTAATACTTTAGTGCATTATACAACCTCTATATTGAGGACAACTCTATATTGAGGATAGTAGTTTTAAGTGTCCATTATTAAGAGGTATATGAATGTACAAATGGTTTAGCACTCGAGTCATCATAATCAATGAATGGGTAGGTGCCAGCATAGATGGGTGATCTTGATATAGGGGATGCGTCATTTAATTATTGAGTGATAAAGCTGGACTGTTTTCGTCTTAATCAGTGGGCAATGGTCTTGATGTTTTCGTCTTAATCAGTGGGCGGTGGTCTTGATGTTTTTGTCTTAATCAGTGGGCAGTGGGCTTAATGTTTTCGTCTTAATCCGTGGGCGGTGGTCTTGATGCTTTCATCTTTATCAGTGGGCAATGGTTTGATTTTGTGGCTGGGGTGTGTTGCCTCATCATGTCTCTTATTGGGAATTGTTTTCGTCTTAATCAGTGGGCGTGAGTTAGTTTCTCAGTTTGGTATGCTGTACATGGTCAATGCATCATTATTATGGAGTACTTGTCTACCATAAATATTTAAACAAAAGACCATTTGTAAAAATATGCTATGTAATGATCCATCTCTCTGTCCATCCATCCATCCATTTATCCATCCATCCATTTATCCATCTGTTCAGTTCATTCATACTGTCCATTCTATTTGTTAAAATTGTTTACCCAATGTAACTCTAGTTACTGATGATAGATTATACTGTTCACAAAGAGGATAGACCCAATTATTTCCAGCATGATTTTATTATATTTGTCTCAACTATAGATTATACAGTAATTAGTCTATATAACTATTTACAGTTTATTTTGTTGAAGTTTATGTAATGACACGATAAAGTGGCCATGTACCATTTCTCAGAACGTGGTGAGATTATTGTGACCTTCTTTTAATGGAATGTGTGTTCTTGTAGGAAAAATATCTGTAACATTCCAGCTGCAATAGAACACTTGTAATGTATTTAATGGAAATCATTTAAGGAAAGAATAGAGTGCTATTGAAGAACATATTGTGATGACATATGTCAATTTGTTACATATTGTACTGGAATTTAAAGTAGAATGTTTGACTAACCTGTTTATTTTTTGTACGTCATAGCGACTATTGTTTTCCCATCTTTATTGTCATGGTAACTGTTGTTTTCCCATCTTTGTTGTCATGGCAACTATTGTTTTCCCATCTTTATTGTTGCTAGGTGATCGTGCTGGTTTGGTATATGCTGATACTTTAATGTCCGTATATGAAGAGATTGCTCGGAAATTAGATGTGTATCTTGTTGTGATAGAGTCTTGTTATGGTAAGAATGGATAAATGGATAGATGGATGGATGGACAGATAGATGTAATCACTAAAGAATAGATTAATGGATGAATGAATTAATGGATGGATGGATGGATTACAGTTATATAATTGATGGACTAGTATACAGAATTGATTATTATAATTTTGCAGTGTTGTATGGACAAAAAATGGGAGGATGATAATAGATTACTCTTCCAATATATGATATATCTTATGTGACATCTCAATATTACAACAAGACTATCAAAATTACCATTTTATTTGTCATTTAATACTTAAACTAACATGCACATCAGCAATATACTAACTATTAGTAATATACCAATAATATACTAATAATATATCAAAGTATTAGTTAGTATGTATGTTTATATCAGCTGTCTACTAATATGGTAATAAAACATTAAATATGATGATATTGTGTTTATCCAACACAAGTATCTGGTAGCAGCTGTAAAATCAATCTGTTTTTACTAATACCATACATGATAAAAATTATGATAATTGTTATCTCCCACTTGTTGGTTTACCAGCTGGTAGCCTTGTAGATGAAAGGAGTGTAGTCAGTTAGAGAATTTTTATCTTGGAGTGTTTTAAGAGTGTTTGACTTTTTTTGGATAATTTGAGAGAAAAAGGTATTATGATTTCACTACAATAATTGGTGATATATTAATTATTACTTATTAATTGTCAACATGATTTAAAATAATTTTTGTTGAATAGATAGATATAGTTATAAATATAGTCATGAACAAATAAATTGATGAAATGACAAATAAACGATCAGACAAATATTATAAAAATATTTAAAAATTAAATGGACAGACTAATAAATGGATACATGAATGGACCGAATGAATGGACACATATAGTTAGAGAAGGAACTGTTATGATCAGTAAGCAATGAAAACAGTTCTAATTGTAATTATTAATTTATAGTTTAATGTCCTTGGCATTGTTTATTGCATCATGCTGTTATTATATTACCCAAATCATACAGGAAACAATAGTATTTGTTCTATAGTCTTATTGTTATTCTAAGAAGCTATATCTTTTATCTGATCTAGTTAACTTGGCATTATCTTCTTCCTGACTGAATCTAGTAATAGCATTCCTGTAGTAAACCCTCTTCCGTTTGTCTTTGTATCAATTATTTTAATTCATGTCAACAGCTAATTAATTCAATAAGAGAACAATACATGTTACAATGAACCATTAAGGGATAGCTAATTCAGAAAGAATTTTTATTGTTCTCTCTCTCTCTCTCTCTCTCTCTCTCTCTCTCTCTCTCTCTCTCTCTCTCTCTCTCTCTCTCTCTCTCTCTCTCTCTCTCTCTCTCTCTCTCTCTCTCTCTCTCTCTCTCTCTCTCTCTCTCTCTCTCTCTCTCTCTCTCTCTCTCTCTCTCTCTCTCTCTCTCTCTCTCTCTCTCTCTCTCTCTCTCTCTCTCTCTCTCTCTCTCTCTCTCTCTCTCTCTCTCTCTCTCTCTCTCTCAATTAGGGTCATCTTGGATCTCTACTTTCATTAAGAAAATACAAGTATGTCATCTAACTTATTGTGAGGATATTAAATCTTGTCTTTAGACTGAATGTGATAGACAAGTGGAAGTCATTTTGAACAGTAATGCTAGAACACAAAGTAAGAGCTTTGTTTCTTTGATTAGCCATTGATTTTTAAATGATTTCATGTTACAATTATGTATCTATCAGTTCACCTACATCTAATCTATCTGTCTGTCTGTCTATTTAAACATACTTATCTCCTTTTTATTAGACTCAAACAATTGCAATAGCTCTTAACTCCAGACAGACAGCTGGTGCTATCAGGTGCTTTCCTTTACTAATAAATACTTCAAATATATATTTTTATCTCTAGACCTGATCCACTAGAATTAGATACTTTATTAACAGAACTTAGTCTGTGCAGTTCAAGAACTGAATTATACTTTAAATTTGTGACAAAGAAAGTATCAGTAAATTGAAACACACACACACACACACAGTATGTATAGCATGTTCTTTATTTAGTATGTATTTGTATTTATTGATATATTTTTTTCTTTTCCCTTGTTCTTTTAACTGTACATATTGCTGTGAAGAGCTTTGATGTTACAGGTAATGCATTTGAAATATAATATATATATGTGCGTATGTGTGTGTATCTTTCTCTCTGTAGATTCAAGCATCATTGAAATCTTAAAGAGGAGTAACACTAGTATCAAAATACAGGTTTGTGTTGACTTGTAAAAATGGATGGTTGGATAGATGAATGACATTCTACCAAACTCAAAAGTTATTTGATATAAAAATGATGCTCATGTCCTTTCGTTAGGAGATTATCGGGTGGTACATTATGATAGAGAACTACTTCATGAGAGAGAGTTTATCAAAGGTAATATTTACTGGTTTATTTTTACAAAAGAGATTGACAAGTTAATTTATTTTATTATTTATTTATTTTGTTAGGCTATTAGTGTGGATCACTGTGAAGTTGGAGATGTGATCTCAAGTTTAACTGACGATGCTTTCTTTGTGTTTCAAAAGAGTCTTAAGTCAGTTTATTTTACAATCATTTCTTCATTGGTTTCTCTATTTTTTTTATCTGATTGTCCATTTACCTATCTGATTGTCCATTTACTTATCTGATTGTCCATTTACTTATCTGATTGTCCATTTACTTGTTTGACTGTCCATTTACTTATCTGATTGTCCATTTACCTGTCTGATTGTCCATTTACTTATTTGACTGTCCATTTACTTATCTGATTGTCCATTTACCTATCTGATTATCCATTTACTTGTTTGACTGTCCATTTACTTATCTGATTGTCCATTTACCTATCTGATTGTCCATTTACTTGTTTGACTGTCCATTTACTTATCTGATTGTCCATTTACTTATCTGATTGTCCATTTACTTGTTTGACTGTCCATTTACTTATCTGATTGTCCATTTACCTGTCTGATTGTCCATTTACTTATTTGACTGTCCATTTACCTATCTGATTGTCCATTTACTTATCTGATTGTCCATTTACCTGTGTGATTGTCCATTTACTTATTTGACTGTCCATTTACCTATCTGATTGTCCATTTACTTATCTGACTGTCCATTTACTTATCTGATTGTCCATTTACCTGTTTGACTGTCCATTTACTTATCTGATTGTCCATTTACCTGTCTGATTGTCCATTTACTTATTTGACTGTCCATTTACTTATCTGATTGTCCATTTACCTATCTGATTGTCCATTTACTTATCTGATTGTCCATTTACCTGTCTGATTGTCCATTTACTTATCTGATTGTCCATTTACTTTTTTGACTGTCCATTTCATTTCTTTATATTACTGATCCATCATTTGTTTGTAATTCATCCATCCATTTTTATCTTCAATAGACGTGCATTCGCTGCATACAATACAGATGGTGCCTGTGCTATGATTAACAATACCAGGTATATGTTTATTAATAACTAGTAATAACTTAATAACTAGTAATAATAATTTATTTATTTTCTAGCACTTTACTACTAAAAGAGTTTAAGGAAGAACTTGAAAGAAACCTTAAAGAAACGTCATCCAACAATACATATGCGTGAGAAAATAGGTCTCTGGTCTTTGTGTTGTTACTTTTTCTTTTACTCACACACACACACACACACACACTTTTCCGCTATCCCTCTCTCCACAGAGGTGGGTTAGACTTGACTGATATACCAAGTATGTTCCATACATCTACAACAAGAACATTATCAGCAAAAGGGGACACTTGGAGGACAATAGGAGTAAGTATCTTAAATTGAAACTTAAACCTATTGTTTTAATGGAGACTTATCAATATATTAAATGAACATAATTACAATATTGCTAGATATAAATCTATAAATTAAGGTTACCATATTTGCTGGTTGTTAGGTACATATGGTTATTAAGCACATACTGTTTGTTAAGCGCACAAATTTATCTCGGTCAGAACACTTTTTATTAAGTGCTTAATGAATTATTAATAAGCAATAATGGAGAGCAGCTCCACACTTAGTTTCGACAGCTACGTCGAATGGGAATCAAAATTAAAGTCTGGTGGTTCAAGAACAGGGCCAAACAGATTGTGTGATGACCTCAAATTACGCTGTCAAACGAGAACTCAGTAGAAACACCAGCCATATCCGACACATGCTCGAGTGAGAGCCACACCCAGAAAAATGACATCATCCGCAAATGCTATTTGTTAAGTGCATATCCTTATTAAGCGCATATTTTCTTCCTGTGGAGATACAAGCACATGCGCTTAATAACCAGCAAATACGGAGAATACATGCACAAAAGATATGTAGTCTACAATATAAAACAATTCATTCTTAAAATTGTGTTTAATTACAGAGAATGTACCTAACAAATAACAGACATTAAATTGTGCTACAGTCTGTGTATATGAGATATATATTAAGATATAGTAATGGAAGAGGATATTATATGGACCATTTAATATATAACAACTAATAGACTGTTGTGTTGACAGCTGCTCTCTTTTTGAGTAGTGATAACTGTAGCACATTAGCGGTAGACACTATTAACAAGATATCAGATTACTTTATAATTTGTGATGTAATACATTGTTAGAGTAATGAGAGTAGGTATATTCTCTATAGTACCATACTGTACTGTGTTTTGTGCCATTAATATGATGTGTGTGGGAGAGAAAGAATTAAGTGGAGGAGAAAATTATTTTGAGGTCATATACAACAAGTCTTGTACTCAGATTGAATACTTCCTGACAAACATTTGTCTGAGTATGAGATTAAATACTACATGTCGTAGTTTATGTGTGAGGTCATGTGACGTCAATAATGAGTTGTGCAATCATGAGTTTATCTATTGTTGAGCTAGTGTCAATATAATAGGTTAATTGTTACTCTATTGTCTTGTTAACAATTCATCCATCTATCCATTCCTCCATCTATCTATCCATTCATCCATACTTATTATATCATGTAGGTCGCGTGTAGTAATATTGAAGTGAGTTGTACAAATTTGAAGAAGCTCATCAAACAACTTCAGGTATGAAATACGGCAGAATATAAGGTCACATGATGATGTCATCTCTTAGAATGAAATCAGTCTCTTATTGACTGATGTTAGAGATATTGGGAAAGCTAAATTAGACGTGAGTTGATGGATGAATGGATGGATGGATGGATGGATGGATGGATGGATGGATGGATGGATGGACAAGATGAATGAATGAATTGATGTATAGAAAAAGAGGTCAATCTTAGAACTTTTAAAATTTTCATTTAGAGTTGTTTAGCAGAGTTATGTTCAGCTTCTGGAGTCTTCCAAGAGATCAGACATGTAGGATGTATTACTGACTTACTGACCAGTACTTCTCTCTCTCTCTCTCCCCTCTCAGGATGCTATTGTACACTTTATTGAGATACTGATGTTACCTGATATAAAACAATCAACAGAACAGTTCTCTACTGTGTCTCACGTTATTGAGGTCAGTTCATGTCACTTAATGAGTACATGTATATTATATTTCCCAGTTCAAATTTTAAGAGCTAAACTACTTTCCATATAATTAGATGTAGTCTGTTTAACATAGATCATTATCCTTGTCATTAAAGGGTTAATTATGGCTTGCCGTTTACCTTTGATGTACACACATTTAGTTAATATTGAAGGTTTGGGGCGGGGATTGGTATCATAAAACAAATTGTAGTTTGGACTTACTATCAGATGTCATACTAGAACAATGTTTTTTTTGTCTTCAATAAGTGATGTTTATTCTACTCACAATTACAGGAAGATGTTCTAATGGATGATGAGTTTATTCAGAAGATGGTGTCAACTTTATTTCAAAGTATTGATGAAGCAAAGGTACTTAACTGTACAAACAATGGATGTAGATACATAAAGTGTTATAGAGTTAATAGAGATCATAGTAGAACAAAAACACTGTTATTATGGAAACCATTATATTCATATCTTTGTGTGAAATCTTTTTAGACACATTTGTTACCTGAGTTATTTGAAGACCTACTACTTCAGTTAGTAACTGTTTTAAGTGATATTCTGGAACAACAGGTTTTTAAATCTAATTTTAATCAGGTGTGTATATTAAATAACTAAGAGGTATGGTTTGTTAATAATGACTGATACGTACTTTTATAGCTGGGTGGAGTCAAACTTGATCGAGATCTCCGTCAACTTATTTCATTCTTATCCACTAAGACCCAACATCCTATTAGAGATAAATTTGTACGTATCATGCAGATTGCTAGTATATTGAGCTTGGAAAAAGTGAGTATGTGGACGAATGGATGGTGAATGGATGGAGGGATGGATCAGTTGAAGAATGGATGAATGGTAAAATGAGATTATAAACAGACAGACTAAGAGATGCTACCTATATTTAGGTTGTTGAAGTTGTTGAATACTGTAGCTTAAATTCTGGACCAGCTCGGTGGCATTTAACTAGCAAAGAAGTAAAGCAAATTCTACGTTTGAGGTAAGATCAGAATGAGTTATGTATTATTGAATTATTCTTTATTGTAGGAAAGATTTTAGAGAGGATGAGATTGAAAATTTAAAGCTCTCATAAACAAATTCAAACCATAATATGCATGTACTTAATATTGGTTGGTTTGGCAATAGTTTAATATGCAAACTACACGTGTGCTACGTTATTTCATTGGTTAATTTCCTCATAGCGGGAAACACGACTTGCTCTATTTGGCGCTCGTTCTGGTGGGGGGAGAGAGAGGGCATGACCTTGATGGTTGCTTCATTGTTACTGCTACGGCAATAAGAGAAATACATTTATCTGGTCTTTAGAGTCAAGGAATAAAGAGCTATTGGTTTGTAGGAAATTTGGTAAGAATTTTACTGCTGATTTTTATAAATAACACTTTATTTAAACCAGGGTGTAATTGTTTAATATTATAATAAATTATCAAGTAGTGTTTTATTAGAGAGAGTGGAATTATTGAGAATATATATTTTTTGTAAACTGATGTTATTTGTCTAAATAGGTGAAGCTGTTTTGGGTGGAAACACACAGCTGGTACTTTGGGTACATATACAATATGAACACCTGGCTGTGTTATTGTTTACTAATAGACAAGCAAGAGCTCACAAATTAGCATAAATATTAAAGTAGAAGGAACCCATCAATATTATCAATGGGATTTTGGACACTGTCCTTAATAATAGAGGTGTCCTCAATATAGAGGTTGTATGATACACTAAAGTATTAGTATGGGACTAGAACAAGTGTCCTCAATATAGAAGTTGTATAATACACTAAAGTATTAGTATATATATAGAAGTTAAGCAATACACTAAACTACATTGGACTAGTACAAGTGTATCATTTACAATCTGTCTATAATATTAATGTGTTAGTTATAAATATTATAGTATAATAAATTATAATATACCTTGTACACTTTTTATATAAACCAGTAGACCACTAACTAAACAAGTAGGTTGTGATTCTGTTTATATAGAAGAGACCAGAGTCCTAAAAATAATATATCACTTGGTTATTTTCCAAGAAAAGAAAAGCTACAATTCTGTTACAAATATTAATTAAAATTATCTGATGGTTTAGCAGTCAATTACATAGTTATGTTGACCACGCCCCTCTGTGTGTTGCAAATCTTATTTGAGCTGTTTTCTGGAAGTATGTTTTCTAAAAGTCCTTTTGAAGGAATCTTTTATTAATATTACTTAAGTAGTCAGTGAAAGCTTATTATAGAGATATCACAACTGTTTATAAAAGTATTTTTTTTTCTCTAGGCTAAGGACACCTCAAGCAACTATGTATGTCACTAGAAATCAAACTTTGCCATCCTATAGAATAGGTGATTTGATTTGGTGTCGTTGGTCATCTATACAGTGGCCAGCTATGATAGCATATGATCCACATCAAGCTGTTTATTATCGTACTTCGAATCATAAAGTCACTCAGTATCATGTTCAATACTTTGGTATTGTAGCTCAACGAGGGTGGGTTCCAGCAAAGGGTGTGGTTGCTATGAAGGATATTGATGAACATAAAACAACCAAACAACTTCGAAAGAAACTCCAAGAGGATTTTGACGTAGCAATGGGTGAAGCTGCTCAAGCAATAAAATTGAGTTTAAAACAACGTAAATTAAAATTTATTTTTAACTACAGTTCTGAAGATCGTGATAATAAAGCAAAGAAAACAAGTGTGCCAAAAAAGCAACTGTTAAAGGTTACTATTAAACGGAAAATGTTGGAACCCCGTGAAGAAAGCTCATTGCATCAGTCTGTAGAGCCCTTGGTCACTAATGACCCAGAATGTGATTTAGCTTGTGATCAAGTGAGATTAGAACCTGAAAACAACACAGAAGTCTCAACGAGCACATCGAGACCAAGATCACGATACTCACTGAGATCATCATTAATACCAAAATTGAAAGTAGCAATCAAATCAGAACCCTTCACAGACATGGACTCGGGTGGCACTGATATGAGTAGAGATCTCTTTCCTTCACCATGCAGTCAAAATCTTGCCCTCCTAACTCCCCCCAGTACTGGGTCTGAGACAGATTCCATGGACATTGATATTCATCATCAACCTTCTACATCAAACAAAGAAGACCTACTGGTTCCTCTCTTAGAACCTGAAACACATACTATCAAACAAGAAATTAAAAAAGTCAAACCAAAGCGATCATTAACATCATCACTCACTCACCAAGGTATCTGCAGTATTTGTGACAATCCTGGTAGTATTATAACGTGTTCTGGTCACTGTTTTCAAAGTTTTCATCTCGACTGTTTGGGTCTAATCAAGTGTCCTCGTTTAGCTTTCGTCTGTGATGGGTGTGTACTAACTCCAACAGTTTGTTTTATATGTAAAGAAACTAAAGAAGACGAGCTTTTAATAGCATGTTCACAACCACAATGTGATAAACAATATCACTTCAGCTGCTTTAGATCTCTCAAAATGTTCCAATTCAAAGAGGATACTCAGAAACTCATATGTGGACTCCATGTGTGTGCTAAGTGTACTTGTACTGAGCAATTAATTGGGTGTGGTCAAAAGTTGATTCAGTGTATCCAATGTCCGTTAGCGTTACACAAAACCAGCTGTCTTATAGCAGGTTGTGAAGTCCTTGATGATAATCGTATGGTCTGTTATCTTCATCTCCACCTCTCGTCATCTCTTCCTCAAAGTATGCGCCATTTTAACATGAACTCTTGTCTTGACTGCGGAGATGTCGGTAGCCTCGTCTGCTGTGATATGTGTTCTGCTGCTTATCATGTGAAGTGTCTATCAGAGGAACATCAAAATGGGTGTGACACAGATAGATGGCTATGTCCCTGTTGTAGTGATTATGACCTTCCCACGTACGAGTCTGTTGTTATGGTGAAATGTGGTGCCTACAAGTAAGTACACTATCATATATATGTATATATATATATATGACCATTAAGATTCTTTCAGTATTACTGTTTGTTCACAAGTATGCTTGTGTAATTTTTCAAGCTATATATTTGTAGTGCCTGCTACAAATGGTTTGACAACATACTAGTTTATTGTTTTGTGTTGTACGTGGTTATGTAAATTTTTAACCCTTTTATTCCATATTATGTTCACAACAAGTACCTGTAAAGTTGCAATATTGCACAATTTATATGCTAATTTGTTAATATGTGCATGTCCATTTCATAGGTGGTGGCCAGCTGAAGTTGTATCTCCTAAATCAATACCTGACTCTCTTCTCTCGTCTAAACCTACTCGATGTATGTTTCTTGTTCGTTTCTTCGCCTCAAGTCAGTACTTCTGGACTCATCACGGTCGAGTCATTGCTTTCACAGAGGAGTGTGCAGTTATTCGAGATGACAAAAAGAATCGTTCCAATCCAGCTGCCAAACAATCACAAGCTTTATATACCCAAGGTACATTACAAGTATATGTTTACATTAAATTTACATATACGAAAACAAGTGTGGTTACATTACTCACTATAATATGGTAAACTAAACTATATGATTGCACGTTTAATTTTGGAAGCTTTACAAGTAAATAATATTATGTTATTACTATGTTTCTGTTAACTCACAGCATTTCAAGAAGCTCTTGATGCTTTTCACAAGAGAAGACAAAAACTAGAGGACCTGAAGTCAACCAAAAAAGAGAGCAAGTCGTTTGTACACATCAAGGTACATACATGTACATGTAGCTAGTTATTAAATAGTTATTAAGTAGTAATTTTGTAACATTTGTATTCGCTCCTTCTCGGTTATTTGACGCTATTGTTTTGAAGTCCATGCAATTGTTGTGGTATTTTTAATATAACAGGCAAATGAATACAGTTAGTAAAGGTCTTGCACAATATCATATGTGTTGTGGTGAGCACTGTTTGGTATAGTAAATTAAGATTGAAAAATTGCTGACTGAACCATTTTTTACTAGTTAATAAACAAAACCTATTCAATAAATTGGTCAGTAAGGATTACATTGAAGTACATCCTCTGACAGTCTTGTCTTTTAGTCAGCGAGTAGATTTCAAACATGTGGTGTTCACATGCTAAACACATGACAATGAATGTGTCTATAAAATCATGTGTATCACTGGAAGAAATATGCCATTTACCTAACAAATTTAAACTTTTTTTATGTCCAAATTTTGAAGTTAAGTGTATGATAAGTTTCATTTGAATTTATTTATTTTTTAGCGTAATAAATATATTGTTCCACGGCCCCCAATTGAAACTGAGACTGAACAATGTCGTTGTACACCAGATAATCCTTGTACGTCCACTTCAAACTGCATTAACAGAGCAGTGTATATAGAATGTTCTAAAAATTGTCCTGTGGGCAGTAAGTGTCAAAACCAGCGCATCCATTTTGGCCAAAATGCTCCCACCGTTCCCTTCCATACAGGTGGGCGGGGCTGGGGGTTGAAAGGGAAGTGTGACCTCAAACCAGGTGATTTTGTTGTTGAATATATCGGAGAAGTGGTTAATATGACAATGGTACAGGAGAGATTGAAGAAAGCTCAAGAAGCGTCTGTTACCAGTTTTTATTTTTTAACCCTTGGCAGAGATCTTATTATTGATGCGAGTGATAAATCGAATCATGCTCGTTTCATTAATCACAGCTGTGATCCTAATTGTGAAACACAAAAATGGACAGTGAATGGAGAAACGAGAATTGGTATATTTGCCATCAAAGATATCCCAGCCGGAACTGAACTGACATTTGACTACCGTCTCGACTCACTGGGAAACGAGAAGAAAAAATGTCTTTGTGGATCAGCTAACTGTAGTGGGTATTTAGGAGAACGGCCAAAACAAACCCGTGATAAAGACAAAGAGAAAACAAATGCTAGAGGAATGAAACGTAGACGCCATGGTACAAAATGTTCTAAGCTCAAAGTCGCTAAGATTGAGGAAGAGGAAGAACCAGCATTAATGTTTAATCATAGGAAACAACAACCAGAGGGAACTGGTGCTGTTGTAGAGAAATCCAAACGAAAACGACAACACTTTGTTAAAAAAGAGTACAACACAAAGGCTCGTAAGAAAGATGATGACCCTTATGATAATGAGTGCTATGTGTGTCATGAAGGTGGTGAGTTAGTTCTCTGTGATTATCGGGACTGTTCCAAGGTCTATCATCTGTCTTGTGCCTCTTTAGACAGTCTACCTGAAGGCGAATTTTATTGTCCTCGTCATTGGTGTCAAGTCTGTAAGAATGAAGCTGTTTATCAATGCTTCTCCTGCCCCACTTCATTTTGTCATGATCATTTTTCTGGCAGAATTATGGTCACTGATGCTGCTAGCTTCCGGTGCAAAGACAAATGCTGGCCAAAGATAACAAAATGTTAGCAGCACCTATCTTCATTCAGAAAATCGTATTAGTGTAGATTAAACAACAATGTCTAAGGCAATTTTTTAATATAGTACAATATATCACAGCACAAAATGACCAACTAGTAAAACTAATATATTTTTGTGGACAATGTCATCTGAAACAGAACTAGTTGTACCAGTAAGCCTTCCAAGTATTTTTTATGCTAAAATTCATACTTTATTTCAATACACACACACACACACACACATAGACATGGAAAACTTTATATAATTGTATCATTGTCCTGTTGTCCTTAACCTCACCTTCATATACCTGTATAATTTAATTCCCAGTAAATATAAATTCAATGATAGAGAACGTGAACTAATAATGTCTTCTAAAGTGCGTTTTATGAGTTATGATACAAAGAGTAATTATCATTTCTGGACAAAATTAATAACTTGTGATTAAACTAGATTGACTATTGTGCCTAACTTTTCTTTATTTTAATTGGTTCAGTAAAATTGGCTGTATGTTTTGATAATTCCATAAACCCAAACCGGATTCAGATCTGAACTAGGATTCTTCCATTTAGACAGTACTACACAGGAAATAGGTGTTCCATTAGCTTGTAGCTAATGTTTCGGTGTGAATGGACTTATTTTGTTTGTTTACCAGAATAGGTAGGTTTGTTTTGTTGCATATAAAACAAACATCACATTAAAATACAATACGCAATAATACATTATACAATGAACATGAATAAAATAATAATAATAAAATGGAAAGTTAAGTTAAATATGATTTGTCACCATATTACTAGTATGTATATATATGTATATATATATGTGTGTGTGTGTGTGTGTGTATACACACATCATCTAGTTACCTTCAAAACAACTAAGAACTCAATTGTTTATGTAACTTCTCCCATTCTATACACCATTTATGTATATGGAATGTGTACGAAGAGAGCTAGGTGAATTGTACATTAAGTGCCATATCAGAGAATATGCTCATAATATTATCCGAAAAAACATTCTCTCTCAACTCCAATTTCTTTAGTTTCACAGCACCACACTTCAGCCACATATCAAAAATAGATGTACTTAAAGTATCACTAATTGAATAGCACCCCGTGAGACACAACTCAAATTTTGGCTCTGAAGACTTTGAGAGATGAAGAAAAACACCTTCCAGTAGTGATAATAAAGAATTCTCATCATACAAAATACTGGTTGTAAAACGGATTAGATTTCCTTTTATAGAAGACAAAACACTAGCAAACATCACTATCATTACATGTTCATGATCATCAATAAATGTTACACTAATATCCCATTCTTTTCCACTCACTACATGAAAAAGAGAACATATACTATCGATATTACCTGGATCACATTCTACATCCAAGCAAACCATTTCAGCTTCGATAGATTTTAACTGTGAAAATATGTATTGAATGTTTCTTCTGTAAGTGAAATGTGACTTAATAACAAGCGATAAGTTCTTCAATTGAAAGGTTGGTGGTAGCATGGACGCTAGCTCTTGAGGTAATATACAATCTATGAAGCTTAAAGATTTAGACAGTTGTATTGGATTTAATTGAATTTCCTCTGAAATGATGGCCGACGAGTAGATTTGTATTCTGCTAAATTGTAAAGTGATCGGATAATGTGATGAAAAGAATCGCTGCAAAATTTTATAGAGTACTTTAAAATTATTACCTAAGTCCATTTCGAGATTTAATTTCTTTAATGTTGGACGATCGAACAGATTCAATAAACTGTGAATAAATATATTACTTGCCACATTAGTAGTGTCTAATTTAACACTGAAATAAGCATCTTCTAGCTCTACTTGATAATCCAGAATAAATCCAATATCAATAAAATTGCTTGCTTTATCTAACTGACCCACAAACTGTAGTTGTTTCAACCTACACTTGGAAACCCCTCCAGTAAGATATGGTGCCAGTTCACTTAATGTCATATTACACATAGTCACCATTTTCAATTGGCAAGTAGAACAAAGAAAGATAGCATCTAAAATTTTTCTCAATTTATACATTTGTTGTGGATTTTTGGTTGTATAGTTTCTAACATCAACAACTTCAACAGCGCTTAAAAATTTGTTCAATTTAGGTAAGAATCTTTCTTCAAACACTGTGTCCTCCCATACTTCTATTAAATGTTTTTCAGATATATTTAGCAACTTCAGTGAAACACGACCAATATCGTTGAACACTTTAATGATACCAGGATAAGCAACACAATTATAACATGAACGAGTATAACAATAGTCAATATGGTACAAAGATATTCCTTGAAGACGTAGACGATTGTATCGTGACAGTCCATGAAGTTTGTTAGATTTAAGACCAAAGCATTTGAATGCCTCTAAGTTGTCCTTAAAATGGAAAACACTGTAAAGCAGCTCAGGGACAAAGCTCTTGTCATAGGGACGCAGGTAACAACCAGGTGTGTTGTTATTTTTATGCAGTTCTAATTCTTTAAAGTTAAAAACAACCTGAAAATAGCATTCTTTCCAAGTAAGTTGTATGTTATACATTTCTTTGGCTTTATCTGGCATAGTCAAATATTGTGAGAGAGTTACATCACCCACTGGCATTCTATTATTGTAGAGTGCTTGCCATATTTCATTCATTGGTAAATCAGCAGTGACTTGTGTCTCCTCTAATTTACACACATCTACTACTGGTAAGAGTAGAAGGAGTTTATAACGTATGCGACGAGGGAGCAATGCTAAGATAGTGGATGGAATTTCATCTAAATGACCCACTGTATACAGAAGACATTGTAGCTGTAGAGGAGCAGGGTTTTCCATCAAAGAGTGACTCTAAAGAGAGATGCTAAAGATACTATAAAAACGACGTGAAGCTATCTAAGTGTTTCCTTTATGAAAGTGTAGTTGAGGCACGCCTCACAAATTGATGCAACGAACCTAAGCTTCATTTAGGGTGGTTCTCGGTGTAACTTGACTATGATGATTGTTATATCATCAGTCAAGTTACACCAAGAAGCACCCTTCATTTATCAGTATTTCCTGTGTAGATGGTGAGAGAGGTTTTGTTTTTTAGTGCAGTTATAGTTATTAAATAAAGTAACCATTAAGACATGCATATAGAAGGTTCATAGTCTTTAAGTAGTCCTTTTAATATTATGTTTGGCTTGGATTTTGAACTACAATGAGAAGATAGTCCTTGTCTAGGAGGAAAGAAGTGAAAGAGAGAGAGAATACGATGTTACTATTACATTGTGTATAGAGTACATTGTAGCTAATATAAGAATGTTAAAGATGAAATCATAAACTCAATGGAATAAACTGATTTAAAAACAGCCCATGGTTGTTCATATAGTGACAATGCTCAGTAATTATCACAGATATTTACAAACTTGTTACCCATTCAATGGTTTGAGGTGTCACATTAATATTTGATTGATATAATGAAGGCTATATTACAAAATCTTTAATTAAATCTTTGATTATTTCATAGCATATATTATGTAAATAGTTTTATTTACCAGGTGCTATCATGATTTCGTGTTTTAGTGTTCTGATTCTCAAAAACTGGAGATCATTTTGAGGATCTAGATCACGAACAGTTGTTCGAGTTTTAGCTGTCAACTGATGTATAAGCCCAGCGTATTGAACTGTAGTGGCATTATCCATTGTAGTACGAATGGGAATACCTGAAATAAACAAAGACTATATTCACCAATGCATAAGTGTGTACTGCCTGTTATTGCTATTAAAAAATATTATCTCTTAAAAACACCTTCTCTCGGATAAATAATTTTAGTACTTATGGGTCTGGCAACAAGTCTATACTTTGTTGTGTATAGTTAATGTTGAGGGTTTATGGGGTGGGGATCAGTATCATAGCACTCAACAAAGTATGGACTTCCTGCCAGACAAATAGTCACAGCAATATACAATAGGTCTACCTTCCTGGTTGACTACAATCACTCCAGTCACTCCTTTGTGTGATTGAATACGCTTAAGTGTCTCTTCAACCTCAGACTATGACATTAAAAATTAATATGTAAAGATGGACAGTAAGATTCAGCTTACCATTTCTTCACTATTTTCCTGTTGCTATGACAACTAAGAGGACAGTACATGCATAGAGGGTTAAAATAAAAAGCGATTTATATCACACCCACAAAATGGCAGCTATGAGAAAGATTTTATCTCTGTCGACAAGACATTCGTTCTGTCCAAATATTCTTCCAAGAGATATAATATACCGTTCTATATCGACTAGCTATCTAAATCATACCTTTCAAACCGATAATGGTAAATTCTCAACTTTAAAGAATTTACGAAAAAACCTCCGTTTCTCAAAGAAAATCTCTGAACCAAATGCTATTAACAATACTTCAGCTCTGGTACCAATAGAGAGTACCCAAAGCCAGGAGCAAATTCATATGCAGAAGAAAGTATGGGAAGAGGCAAGCCAATCTGAAGAGGAGGCTCATTGGGAAAAGTTTATACCAATAACGCGACAAGTCTTGGTGAGGACATTGGCTCAAGAAGACACTCTGTTGAGTCCAGATGAGAGACATAATATGGAGAATTTTGCAGCTGCTTTGGATGCATATACATCACAAAGGTTCTATGTACAGCTGGAAGATATGAAGGTACAATGCTCCCATTCATATTTTATCACTAGTTACTTAACCAGATAATAATATGGTGAAGTTGTGTTATCAAAAACCCTGTATATTATCCATACACAATGCAAGAGTACAACACTCTTGATGCATGAACAATAATGAGAAGTTATTACCATTTTAAAGTGACCATTTCCTCTATAGTTGCTCTATGATCTAATGGATCCAGACAAAGATACCATTGAGGGGAAAATGGTCACTCTTAAAGAACTCTTGGATGACGAGTACTGGTTGCTACAGAAATTAGAGATGCTCCTTTACAAAGCAAACTATTTCAAAATTCACAGAAGCAAAATATTCAAGTTGTTACTGGAGCATGACACAAGAGAAGGCGTAAGAGTATCAGTAAATCCTGCTGAATATGCTACCCTGCGTATCTGGACACGTGGACGCAAGACAGTTTCAATGAGTATTGTGCAAAAACTTAAGTTTGGGATGAGAAAGATGATTGTTAAAGAGAATAAAGACTTTCCGTTAAGCAATGAGATTTTTACTAGAGTATTTGTTGCTGTGAGATCTCGAAAAGAAAAGAAACTTCATTTCAAAGTTTTCAAAGATGTTCCTTGCAATGAGCTCGAGTATCTGTTGCCGGATGGTAAAATACTCATGTCTCGATTTGATAAAGGGTTTTTAGCTTCTAGTATCTTTTTAGGGACTTTAGCAGTTTCCATAAAATTGTTTGCTCTGTTTAGTAACTTAAAATTAGATTTAGCTTGGTTTGGTTTAGGCTTGGCTGCTCTTATCGGTGCCCGTGGGTGGATTGGTTATAAGAACAAACGCAACAAATATTTAGTCAATCTCTCCCGGACATTGTACTTTAAGACGGTATCAAATAACAGAGGAGTCTTAACACTTTTGACTGACCGAGCTCAGGATGAAGAATTTAAAGAAGCTCTTCTAGCTTATGTGTTTCTTTTAAGTCCTCCAAATCGACGAGGTGTACCAGGACTTGCTTATACAGCTGGTCCACCCACTTTTGACACAAGGGAGAGTCTTCAAACTAGAATAGAGGAATGGTTATTAAAGAAGTTTGATTTTCAAAACATTAGTTTTGATATTGATGATGCACTAGTCAAGTTAGACAATATGGGTTTGCTTGTTAAACATGCTGATGAGACTCTGTCTGCTATTCCAATGGAAATTGCTCTCGACACTCTCCCTCGACCTGGTTATCAATGGTTATCACTTGGAGCACTACGAGACTCTGAGAGTGCAGAGGAGGGAAGTGGAGCAAAAGAGGATGTCCTACTTCATCACCACGGATGGAACTAAGCAATAACTCCATCTAGAAAATTTTGCAATTTTTTTTATTTTAGGTGTTTTCTGTTGTAATTTACAATCAATCTCACATATTTCTGATTAAATATATACAGACTTTTACATAATAAATATCTTAGAGATCTTACATTCAGTACTTGCAATATAACAGTGCGCATATTATATGTTCCTTATGATTGTGTCTCGATAGCTACTCCTTGTAAATGAAGGTCAGTGGAACTTGCTAAAGGTGAGCGGATTCCAAGAGTCACAGCATGACCCAATCCTTGTAAGAACAAGCGCAAACTTGTGGCTATTTTATCGGGATGTTCTTCCAGAACATGTCCACTTCCATAGAGCTAAGTATAATAGTAAAAGTCATATTGATTGAGAGTGACTACCTCTAGTAAGGTGCTCTTTGAAGGTCCCAATTGAGAATTGAGCTCAATCTGCAGGAAATTCAAGCAACTATCAAGTGCTTTTACTTGATGTGACTCACAATATCTTGAGATTTTTCAGAGTCTGTTGTGTTTATAAGCAGCCATTGACATCTACATGAAATATATAATAATTTCTTTGTGTGTGTGACTACTTTACTTTAAGTCTTGTAATAACTCGATGCTTATTGGTGATCGTCTATGGAGAGATCAAGTTACAAAACGTATGCAGTTACACATAAACTCACTTGGAATATGACTCTAAGAAAAGAGCTATGTTGTGAGGATTCTGAAGCTGAAAGTAGTGATGAAATGTGGCAGCTAGGTCACTATCTGATTGTGTTGACTTTTATACAAAAGACGTATTATTGGTAGTATTGTTAAATACTTACAATCATAGAATGGCTTAGGAAATATTTTTCAACTGTTTCTTGTAATTTGTTACTCTTCAACAACCATCCGACCAACTGCGAAAGAGAAAGGACACAATTTAAATTGTTAATCTTCAAGTGTGCTACCTTATTGGTGTAATAAGACAAGTTACCCCATGAGATGCCATCAATAGATAGATTAATCAATACCAGACCTCTAACACGTTCAGGACTTAAAATCTATGAGAAAGACAAGTTAGACAAAACAATGTACACACACACACACACACACACACACACACAGTGCAGCATAAACCTTTCAAAAAACATACTCATATTCACACAAGTTGATTCCATAAACACAAGTTCATTGACTTACAGCATATCGTGTTAGTATATTAGCTCCAGCACCTACACCGAGACCAATGATATGACTTAACCTATTATAACAATAATACAACATTAGTCACATCAATTGTGCAAATAAACTTTGACAAATCAGATATTTTGACTTACTGGAAGTACTCTACAACGAGTCCTACTTGTTCAGCTAATTTGTTGACATTGGGATAGACATAACTACATCAACAAAAAGTTGACAATATTTTAATACAATAATACAATATAATATTATTCAAGTTAAGTCATACTACGTTTACACATACAAACATAACACTCAAACTAACTCTTCAGGAAAGCTATCAGCACTTGGTTCCTGCAATAAATAATTTAAACTTGAAACAATTACAATCCAGACTTTGCATTCACCTGGCCAGGAGCAGTTATGTGTATCCAATAAAACATTGGAGCCAGTTCTAACATGTTTTCATCACCCATAAAACCATTGAAACAGCTACTATCTTATCAGAGATATGAACTAGATGAACAGTCAGTTGTCACTTACTGTTCATTCCAACGTCATGATAGGTTAATATGGCTGGTTTCTTTGGGTCACCCTAGCAAAGTAAATCGTGCATAAGTGTGTACATAGTTCAGAGTTCAAGGCTCAATGATGTGTTATTTAAGGGGTGATATATTTTAATAATATGAGTGCAGTGTCAGTGTCTCAGTGAGGAAGAAGGCAACAAGAAAAGATATGCATAAAAGAGCATATATATTGTGATAGCATTGCAAAGTAGTCTTTAATGGAACTTGTGATGAATGAACAGGTGATTTGGATCTCATTAGAAAAGGCTAGCTATCTAAAGCTTTTAAATTCAGAATTCAGGTTAGCTAATGGTATTGATTGAAGTAATGTTGATACTAAAAGTAAAATGGCCACTCATTACTATGGATAATATATTTAGTATACAATATGACTTACTTTAAGAAAAACAGTTATGTTACCATAAGGTGTTTCCAGAGACTCTAACCTCTATAAAAAGAGAGAATGGTATTGTTGTGTCTACACCTTGTAGTACAAATAGACCAATAAAAGACCTAACTCATAGTATGTGTAATATTCAATATAGCTATAAATAGTTCTGTACTGAGAACTGTGTGTGATCAGACAATTACAATATACATATGCATATATAGAATGTATGGTAATCTTATAAAAGTATATATTTACTTTGCATTATTTTTATAATGTTATAGAAGACATTTGTTGAAGAATTAAATTCAAATAGTATGGATGTTTCATACATGCACTAATTCCCGCAATTTTTATATCATATAACTTTATCTAATTTAAACTATAAATACATTTGAAAAGCCAAATGGCACTCTAACTATTTGCAATAACGATTATTTACCTCTAAACAGCATATAGGATAATTACCACGTAGAAACTCGTCAGCAGGACAGGTTGGTGGTGCTTCTTCCAATTCCACTGGCTCCACTAACAAGGGGACTGATTCAGGAGCAGGTATAGGTTTGTTTGCTGTTATAGACGTAGCCATTACTCTATCAATTTTTTGCACTAGGTGCAGCTGCAATAATAATATGTTTATGCGCGTATATTAACCAATCAAAATAGATGATCCACGTGGAAGTGTAGAGAGTTGATTGTCTACTTGCAAGTCTCCACAGAATCAGAAGTGGGAATTTAGTTTGATTTTGGACAAATCCTGTATGTAAGTACACACAAGATTATGTCATCAACTAAACCCTATACTTTAAACTTCAATTTGGGTTAACCTTTAAATGTCTATGTAGTGTAGGATGTGGTTATATGTCCATATGTCACGTGTTTTGCTAGATGATGTGCCGTGCACTACCCCACAAAATATAAATAGAACCATACGGTATGACAGTTATAGTGTGTTATACCCCTATACTTTAGGGTTTAGGGGTGGGGTGTCATTATAGTATGAAATTGTGTATAAAGATTACACGGTACATACATATACTGTTTTGCTGGTATGAGTTTGAGATTGTACATAACAAACTAAAAACTGGTAGGGTTTCTATCGTTTTAAACTGTGTCTTGACCTATTATACCTTTGAGATCATTCCATGCCAAATATTAATGTGTACATTATTTATATTCACATAACCTTGTTTATTACACCATATATCTCCCAAGTATATTATTGCGCCTTATATAGTATAAGATTGTCCTATTGTACCTATGAGATCATTCCATTCTCAATAAAAGTTATATTACAAAGTTAAGTACTCTTATGCAACACTAACAAGCATACAGTGAACACACAATGAATTTCATAAATACCGAAGTCCATTATCATGTGATGGAATTTTTCTAAGGTCCTAGCATGTGATCTACATGTGAAAGACAATACTTCGCCTTAACCGTCTGTTTATGGGATATTCTGTTAATAATCTATTATTCTGCCCTGCGGGTAAATACCAGTGGGAAAGAGTATCACTGGTGTTGGTGGTCTGTCTGACCTCCCTCTTTAAGATTGTATTCATGATATTCTCAAGGCAATATAAATGTAAGTTATTCATGGTTGTTCTGGCATGTTTATAGTCTGATGACGCATATCTGGTGACACAATTGCTATTAATGCTTTTATTAAACAAATATAATAATAAAAAAGTGTTTCATCAAGTTTACAAGTAACAAAAATAAAGCTACATACATTATATCATGATGATTACATAGTATAAAATATGTATAAGAATGAAGTAAAAGAAAGCAGAATGAAAAGTTAATAGGGAAAAGAAAAAGAATGTATGCAAATATCGCTATAATAATAATAAGAGAAGTCATTGACAAGCATCACAATGTCCACATTATACACACACCGATACAATTTGTAACTACAACACTAATAGATCATCACATTAAGTAGAGAACGTTGATCTCTCTCTAGTCAAAGTCCAAAAGTTCACTGAAAATATTGTCCATTTTTGTATTACCAAGAGTCCTCTGTACCTCCATGTGCTGCATAGCTTCAAGGGCAGCTGCTCGCAATGGTGGCAAACGAAGTAGAAGTTTCGAGAATCGCATAGGAGTCACTGGATACGCAGTCTTGCAACGAGTTTCGAGAGCTTGTATAATTTGTTCTTGATATATTTCTACTCTCTTTCTTGTTCCTGAACTAAGACCTCGGGCGTCTATGATGAAGAAGAGATAAGATAATATTCAAGTTAACAACAACAAACTAAGCACTTACCAGGATTGAAAAGAATAATTCCTTTCAGACAGGCCAGTTCAACTCGATCAACATGCATAATATCAAACCAGTAAGAAATCTCGTGTGAAACACGTTCAACGATTCGACGGACTTCAGGATCTTCAATGTTATCTTTTGAAGCTGTCAGACCAGAGCTAAGAAGGAGTGTGTTCGATTTAGGACCAATACGGGTAGCAAGTTTCAACAAAACATGTTCACACCATGACGATTTGAGAAGCTTGACTTGGTCATCCAAACTTAGGTTAGTGAAAGCTGGTATTCTTTTTCCCCACTCGATTACATTGAGTAGGGATTGGCGAGCGCCTTCAAAAACATCCTCCAATTTCATACCTTCAGTTTGTCTAACAGACTCAGGAACCTGTTCTGTTTGAGCATCTGCATTCAGCAACACAGCAGGGCTGACGTGGTTGGTTGGGGCATTGAAAGTGGAACTTATTCCAGGTTCGGGAAACATCATTGGATGAGGAGCACTTGGAGTAGTTGGACGACTACCTGAACAAAACGAATCAGTTGAAGGTGTGAGAGGCATCATCATAGACATACTGTGTTGGCTCCGTTCTTGATCGAAATTCATTTTCAAATTAGGTAGTGAACCAAACATTCGACTTTGAGTCATGAGGTTGGGAACAACAGGACTTGGTGGTTCAAATGATCGCATGTTTGTGGGCAATGGCAAGGGTGGAGGGGGAGTAGAGTTGAAACCAATATTGCCGCTGAATTCAAGTGGAGTTGGTGACTGTACACGAATAGGGTTAAGTTTTGATACTGGAGGAGCTCGCTCTTCTTGTACAGCTATTAAAGGAAGACAAATTGATACTATTATTTATTGACACATTAATTAATTATGAGGCTCTATGTTGCTAAGTAGTAATAAAAACATGATATCGTCCTCACCTTCTCTCCTCATTCCCATCTGCATGCATTTCTGCAGACGACAGTACTGACATCTATTTCGAGTGTGCTTCTCAATAGCGCAGTTCCTGCTGCCTCTGCAAGCATATCGGGCATTTGCACGAACACTCCTGCGAAAGAAGCTCTTGCAAGCCTCGCAGCTTAGTACACCAAAGTGATTCCCGGAGGCTATATCTCCGCAAACTTTACAAATAGATTGTTGCTGTAGGTTTGGTGGCAGCGTGGACGGCGTCACTGCAAACTTCACGTCCATATCGTGTCCAGGAGAGAATTGTTCCTGCATCATTTGGAGAAAAGTAGGTAAGTGAGGGTCAGGGTTATACGCATATTCAGGAGGACTAGCAAAACCATTATAGACGGGTCTGTTAAAGTTGTAAGGCTGACTTGCAAACCCGTCTTTAGTGGGCCTTTTAGAATCGCATAGGGGAAAGGGATCGTAAAAGGTCGGAGGGCTCGAACAGTCCGACGTGAAACTCATGGGGCTAGTGTTGTGTTCTTCTACCAGGCTAAGTGGCGTCAAAGGCACAGCAGCTAGATCAAAAGAGTTGAGAATATTAGGATCACTGAAGCAATTATCAAAATAAGATCCAGACATAGTTATACTATCATTCTTCTGATAACTATTGCTTGGAGCTTGAACTTGTTCTGACATTAAAATGTTCTTGAAACACATGGTCAAATACTTTTGCTCGAAAATCTGGAAAACAAAAGCTTTTTCTAGACGATTTAATTAACAGAGTTCTAAGACACTGCTTAGGAACCTCGGTTATTTGAACACTTTTCTATTAACTTCTAGTCTATTCGTCACAGAGTGTCAAGTTTTATCTGCCTTCGTTCTCTGACATCATATGATGAAACATGACAGTGTACTTCCTTTCTGACCGCAATAACCTAACCCCTGCACGTAGCCTCAGGTGTTGCTAGTCCTCGAGTGTTTTAATAAGTTACTTGACTACAAAGGCACCGTTTTGATAACATTATTGACTTGTAAAAGATGAATAAGTTATTTTACTGATCTTCTAACATTTTTAATGACAATCTCCTACACAACTTGAATCTTATAAATTACAAATCGTTTGCAAGCAAAAACATATTTTTTTAAACTGCCATGTATGGTATCAAACTTGGCAATGCCATATTAAAGGTTAAATCTACATTATTCTCTGAGCAATTTACGTCCAAGTGTAGCTATACCACAAACCACAAACTCATTATTCTTATAAGTCATATAAAGTTATATAACAAGGTACTTACAAACCCTGGCAAAAAATGCATGGATTACAGACCTGTTACATGGCTGATTCATGTAAAAATAACTAATAATTAACTACTTCGTTAGCAAGCATGGAATTATTTTTACAAAGATGTGAGCAGTCTATAGGAAAAATAAGCATTCATTCAACAGGCTAATACTTGGAAATCTCGCTGACTCAGCTGTTACATTATAAAAATACTATTTTCTGGCAACACATCTCAATACACAACCAAGTTGTTACTATTTCATTACTATTATCTAGTGCGTCAGTAATGTTGTCACAAAATAGTGTTATTTGATATCATAATAACTCCTTTCATTTCAAAAATTTAAATTAATTCATGTTGTGATTTAATATAGTGTTAATATACTATGGCTTTATCTAATACATTTAAGTAAATATTTCTAATATTGAACAATTTAATTTGTTCATAAATCAATAGTAAATAAATAAATAAAGTCAGTCATGTTGTGTATTTGTATGGAAAGTGGAGGTAGGTAATACAATTATGATAATAAGAATACCAGTTAATACACATCAAAGACTATAAGTTTAAAGTACACAAATATTTCCTATCAAACCAGTTCATACCGCAATTCCTGTGCAATTACCAGAATTAATATTGTTTTAGTTAATAGAAATATCCATGTTTACTATAAAGATTAAAGCTGGCCAGTCAATGACGTCAGTAATATTAAGTACATTTATAATAATAAGAAGTATCGTATTAAATTATGTGAGTTATAGAAACGTGATTTTGCAATAAAATACAAGAATTTCGAAATGGTAGAATTAGCATAAGCTATAGTGTAGTGTGTGTGTGTGTGTGTGTGTGTGTGTGTGTGTGTGTGTGTGTGCGCGTGTGTGTGTGTGCGCGTGTGTGTGTGCGTGCGTGTGTGTGTGTGTGTGTGTGTGTGTGTGTGTGTGTGTGTGTGTGTGTGTGTGTGTGTGTGTGTGTGTGTGTGTGTGTGTGTGTGTACATGTAAGCAGGAGACAATATTAATTAGTGGTCACAGGTGATGTTCATGGACAAGAAAAATAAGTTATGACCAATGACCAGGTGATAACATCTCAGGTGGAAAGTCATTAGATCATAATACCAAGTCTTGTATATAGCGTTTGATATTGAACTTAGTCTATCCATTTATGAATGGAGATTGAGTTAACATTGAACCTTGATCTCATAGTTCACTAACTAGTTTTGCTTATCTGTGAAATGCTTGTGGTAAATGAACCACATGTAATCATTAATGTTAAAGATCAGTTTAGTAGGAGAAGAGATATCAATTGACGACCTTCCATCCCACAGTATAGGATACAATTACAAAATAGACGGAAATCCAATAGCTAATTTCAATCCAATTTCATTACACGTATATGTTTAAGGATTAAGTAGATATAATATAGGAGTCAAATGAAGGATTATACTACATAGCTGTTATATAATGAGGTAGAAACACTAGAAATTATAGCCACATTACTTATCTAGTGATCACAAGTGGTTGTAGAGTATATAAACATATTGTAATAGCTGAGTATTTGGCCACAACAATGCAGTGATTGAAAACAAAACTGAAGTATTTATATTAGGAACTTATATTTATAATATTTCTACTGATAATAGCACCCATGGTCTAAATAACTGCTGTGTCTGGTCTTCTTGTTTGCAGACATAACAAATAAAATGTACTAAACCAAAGCAATGAAAAGACAATACCTAATGAAAGGTTGTCAAGAAACTCCACCCTATAACACAGTTACCATAGCAATATTTAATCAAAGAAATTGTATACAGCTGCCACAATTCTTTTATAAAAAAGATGTTTCTTTGAATACAACAGTAAACACTATATGTTTTCAGTGTTAGTATTTTCATCATTTATTTCCCAATACTATGTCTTTAAGGGGTGGAGTCTTCAGAGCAACTGGTACAGTCAGCAATATTACCATAGCAACAATACACAGTACCGAGATAAGACACATTGCACAGATCAGATATAGAATAGCTACCTAACTTATAACAAATTAACGTTATATATTACTACCATTAATAAGTTAATGAACAGATGGTAAGATTAGTTGTAGGATTGTTTTAATTGCATTAGCACTCCTCCCCCTTATTAGACGACACATAAAACACACTATGTTATAATATTACTATTTATATGGTAGATATTTAACTTACTTTATATGGTGTACATAATTAACAATAATCATTATGATGCAAAATTTTGTTCTTAAAAATAAATTTTTAAAGCACTAGTAAAAATTTAATTTTACAATTATATAATATTCATGGCCATACAGATTGTGGTTACTATCATTGGAACAACAGTTACTATAAATAATTATTGTGACTGTAAACAATGCTAACAATGTATAATAGAGTAAAATAATAAATATTAGAAATTACTAGACATCTTATGAATGTACATGTA
The DNA here is from genome assembly GCA_963693285.1 of Xestospongia muta. Taxonomy (NCBI): domain Eukaryota; kingdom Metazoa; phylum Porifera; class Demospongiae; order Haplosclerida; family Petrosiidae; genus Xestospongia; species Xestospongia muta. Next base: position 4,594,248 of record OY848930.1, read on the forward strand.
TACATATTATATATACCACGACAGTGGGTATACGTACATGTATACATATTATATATACCACGACAGTGGGTATACGTACATGTACACATATTATATATAGCACGACAGTGGGTATATGTACATGTACACATACTATATATACCATGACAGTGGGTATATGTACATGTACACATATTATATATACCATGACAGTGGGTATATGTACATGTACACATATTATATATACCATGACAGTGGGTATACGTACATGTACACATATTATATATACCATGACAGTGAGTATACGTACATGTATACATATTCGTATATACAATTGTACAAATATTTGTAAGCAAGAACATGTGTTTGTATGTAGCTATGTACATGTGTTTATGACAGAGGACCATGTACATATACATGTACCCAGCATTGTAATCAGATATAGTCATTAGCTATCTTTCAAACTCCTACTTATAGTATTAGTTGTCTACGAGTACGAGAGGTTAAGAATGCATGTGGGATAAATAAAATGTTACATTCTACAGAACTGTGAATTATATAAGTCATTTAATATCCTTATCAATAAAGTCATTGATCTGCTTACTATATCAAAGAGTGTGTGTAAATAAAAAAGGTTAAGAATGCTCGTCACCTGATCAATATGACACTTTAAGGGACAACTTGTCATTTCAAACTGCTATAATGAAGACAGTAAGTCTGTTGTTACAAGGGATTAAACCACTAATTAATTAATAATTGCATGTTTGTTATAATGATATGGTGTATCAAATGGAACACCCTCAATGAAAAAGATGATAATAAATGTTGCCATGACAACAGCTACTAAATTAAAATTGAGTGTTTGTGGTTTGAATTGAAATTGTATATAGTTTGGGGAAAATAACTTCATGTGTTATGTGATTAGTAACCATTCCTTATAATAACAAATTTTAGTAAAGATGAACAGGATAAGCCGAGGTATTTCTCTAATGAGAATTTAAGAGTTAAATATTATTTATTGTGATTAGATAACGAACAACTAAATAGGACAGAAAAATACTTAACTTGCAAGCATTCAAGTACGTATAGAAAGTGTTCACCAGCTGCTAAATTGTGTTTGTTATCAGTGGAAGGATGTGTATTAAAACAGTACAAAGGTATAAAGTGTAGTTTTGATGACATACTTTTCATCTCAAAGTCTCCCAATACCAGTAGTAACAGATACGAGAGGATATAAATCGCATAACTTTGTACAAATTTCAATGTACCTTGTCATAACACATAACTTCATTTCTGTACAAGTTGTACGATATTTAACAAAGCGACTTGTTTTGCACAAGTTTACAACACAACACGTTAAGTTACACTCAAAATAACACATGATTTACAGCAAATATATATAGAAGAACTTTGTAACGTCAAATACTTCGTATAAATTCAATAACACATTTTCTACACGAGTCTTATAGACTGACTAGGTCCATAATTATATGCATAGAGGAACTTTATTACTAGAATTGAAATGCATTCTAGATATGCTCTTGGCTGCTTCCACAAATGAAAAGAATTATTATATATATCATGTATTTATAATATAATTTGTATGCATTATATGCACACGTAATGAATGAATACAAAACAAATTGTGACTGGTACAGCTAGGAGGGACATTGAGAAATGATTTTTAGGATCAACTCAACATTCTTCCTCTTAACTTATGTATCAAATAAAAGAATTACTTTGATAAGAACCAGATAAACAGACATGTTATATACATTTGATAGTATCATATGACATGGTCGCTATCTATGGTCTTATTTCATGGCAGAAATCATTGACTGATAATGTCTGTCCTGTGATGTCATTAGAAACAATAGTATATGACAGTATTGTTATGAGAAGTATGTATGTCCAGACAGTAGTTAGTACTTGTATACTTAAATATAGAGGGTACTGAGTGTACACGGAGTGATTACATCACACAGCATCATGTTTATCATATAAGTAACATGTGATCAAGTGATCATATCACACAGCATCATCACGTTAGTTTTGTAAGTAACCTTTGAGTGATTACATCACACAGCATCATGTTTATCATCTAAGTAACATGTGATCAAGTGATGACATCACACAGCATCATCATGTTAATTTTATAAGCAATATCATTAGACACCAAGGTATAGTATTAGTTTGGAGGTAGCTAGATTAATACTACCTCTACTAATCTAAGGCCTGGAGGTAGCATAAATATATACCCATTAACAATTGTATGACATGAGTTTATTTTATATAAAACCATCCATTATGTTTAGATAACACAGCATGATCTAGTACTGGTCTGAGGATTAGATATTATCTAGTGCTGGTCTGAGGATTAGATATTATCTAGTACTGGTCTGAGGATTAGATATTATCTAGTACTGGTCTGAGGATTAGATATTATCTAGTACTGGTCTGAGGATTAGATGTGATCTAGTACTGGTCTGAGGATTAGATATGATCTAGTACTGGTCTGAGGATTAGATATAAACATAGCTATTGACAGCATTATAACACTCTAACAGTAATCGTGAGTTTATGAATAACAAATCATTTGTTAAACCATCATGTCATCTGTTAGTCAAATGTCCTAACACAAACAAAGACTACAAACGAGGAAGACAGAAACTCAATTTGAAAATAACATATTAAAGTGTTGCTAGGCAACTAGTGGACCATACAATATATACAGTAACTACTTAATAAGAACACAGCTTACTCTATTGCTGTTACAAGTATTAAATCAATTTTTTTATAGTTATCATTATACTCCTTGTTTAAACCCACACATCTACATCCTGTATATACAGTCTTTACTATACCTGCCTATTATGTGTCACTATCAAAATTAATTTTAACTGTCAGGCTTGTAAAGCAGGATGTGTCACTTCTTCATTTCATCCCTGGTATTTATAAACATTAAATTGTTTCCATTCCTTTCTACCCAATTATGTTACTAACACAAGAATCTTGTGATCCACTTGACTTTCTTATGATAATATTAGAATGTAACACTTTATATGGCACACATATATGAGTATAGATATTACCTCTTCAGTAATACTTGTTGTCACAGATACATCAACAATAGGGATGTCAGGATCATTATCCATCAGATCTGACATGTCTGGCCTCCTGAGAGAGAGGAGGAGGAGAGGAAGGGAGAAAGGGGGAGGGAGAAGGGGGAGAGAGGGAGGGAGAGGGGGAGAGAGGGAGGGAGAGAGGGAGGGAGAGAGGGAGGGAGAGGGGGAGAGAGGGAGGGAGGGAGGGAGAGGGGGAGAGAGAGAGAGAGAGAGAGAGAGAGAGAGAGAGAGAGAGAGAGAGAGAGAGAGAGAGAGAGAGAGAGAGAGTGAGTAACATAGTAGAGTAATTGATTACTCATTAGAACAGCTTAAAAATGAATTACAAGTCCAAACCTTAAAAATGAATTAACTCGTGTAATTAATTCTACTATACAACAAATCAATTCATTCATACTTTAAAGATTCTTTGAACAACACAATACCAAATTTACCATTCTACTCTACTAATATCAAACTGTTCACACACATGTATACCAATAGAGAAAAACAACTAATCAAATCTTCTTAATAATCAATAAAGCATAAGACAACATCAAAGTCAGCAATCCATGGACAACATAGTACTATGATTCCAGGTAAATCTTAGCTTAGAGAGCACAGGTCATGACACTCATTTAATTTATACACAATATACTTATATATGGCTTTATACTAATGACCATATTTGGTAAATGACTGTTCAATTGAAAATCATTTTGTGGTGATTGGACTGTTGGGTAAGCTAAACAAATTTGACTTTGAAAACTATTCTTAGAAAACCTACTGTGATGCCTGATCATTGGAAATAAAAGAATTTCTAAAAAATGTGGTCTGATTTGATTAACCATGTGTGCACAACTGGAATGATCACTACATTAATTAGCTATAAAATCTATTGTAAGACAATGACATTCTTACTTCAGGCATAGTCATAATTCTACAAGTAAAATAATGCTGAACTTGTGTTGGTGTAATAATTTTTTCTTAATTTAAGTAAATTTTGTTGTCTTAACATAAACAAGAAAACAATAAATAATTTTTAAGTGTCCAGCATTCTCTATATATAACATCTAAGTGTCTAGCATTCTCTCTCTATAATATTTAAGTGTCTAGCATTCTCTCTATATAACATCTAAGTGTCTAGCATTCTCTCTCTATAATATTTAAGTGTCTAGCATTCTCTATATATAACATCTAAGTGTCTAGCATTCTCTCTCTATAATATTTAAGTGTCTAGCATTCTCTCTATATAACATCTAAGTGTCTAGCATTCTCTCTCTATAATATTTAAGTGTCCAGCACTCTCTATATATAACATCTAAGTGTCTAGCATTCTCTCTCTATAATATTTAAGTGTCTAGCATTCTCTCTATATAACATCTAAGTGTCTAGCATTCTCTCTCTATAATATTTAAGTGTCCAGCACTCTCTCTATATAATATTTAAGTGTCAAGCATTCTCTCTATATAATATTTAAGTGTCCAGCACTCTCTCTATAATATTTAAGTGTCCAATGAATGTACTTTATATATCATCCTGTAGACATTAAAAAAATCAAATGTCAATTGATATTTCTAGTAGCATTTGATAAAAGAATACTTACAATGTGACAATCATAACACATTTGGACATTGTCCTTCTTAACAGCAATGCACTACATCAAATGCGAACACTAGAACATCAAAGTTGTATTGATGTTAATTTACAACCCAGTAGTACGGGTATGAACATATTTACAATAAGAAACAAATTATTGTGACAATCTAGTCGAAACCAGAGCTATAGCCAACTTGAATGTTTACTAAATGTATGTAATTCAATGACTCATTAATACATACCACACACACACACACACACACACACACACACACACACAATGTTTGATAACAATTATGAAAATTATCACATTTCAAAACCAATTAATAGGATAGCTCCTAGAAATCTTCCTACATAAATTCTATTTATCAAGTTACATAATATTACATAACATTTAATACAAACATACCACTACTCGTATGCTGTTAATCATCTCGTGATAAATACCTTTAATTATAAACAATCATTGAATTGAATTTAAGACTAGTTTCTCTGAAATGTCTATAATTATATTTAAAATGTACTAACAATTGTTTAATAAACATGACAATAAATAGGAGGAATGGTCTTTAGGATAATCATAGTAGGTCGTTTGTCTGTGTAACACATTATAAAAGAATTCATGAAAGCATACTCCCACAGCAAAAATAACAATTTTAGATTGCACGAACACACAAAGACAATTCTGTAATTGTATCTGCAGTAAGTTGTTTTGGAATTTAAAATAGTTTATTTTCAAAAACAACTTTATATTCGTATTTTATTTTGATTTTCTGAGAAACTACATTATATACACGAGCATATTGTTGTTGTCATGGTAACAAATGCTTTAATCTATCTTGCTAATAAAGATGCTAGCTAAAAGTCTTTTATTAAAATAAAATAAAGCTTGAAAAGTGTAATTTAAAAAACTAATAAACTGTTGAGCTTCTTTGTGTATATGTTGTTAGGTCAAATATTTATAGTGTGATTGTAAGCAGATTTCATACTTTCATAAGTTTTTCATACAATATAGAGAAGTAGTTAACTATTTCAGCTTTAATAGGTAAAGTTTATGCAGTAAAGTTATTGAACATTACAATTTAAGATGTCCACTTATAAGTACACCTATATATATTAGTAGGGTGATGACAACAGCAGTGGAGTTTAAAGAAGAGCTTATAACTGTCTCTCTGTCTTCTTTTTTATTATTCAATAATTATACTATTGCAATCACTGTGAAAATAATGAGAGTTCAAAATATTTTATGATCTCCAACAAAAATGGTACAACCAGCATATAAGGGCCATCAAGAAGCAAATATATAATACTGTTATAGACGGTGGACAGTAAATGCAATACAGTACACAGCAAAACTATAGGCTATTCCAATTCTCCTACTGATACCAGGTAAGAGAAATGAGAGAGAGAATTATACTCACTGATTTAATACAGCACTCATACTGTAGTAGTCTACCTTGATCTTTGCTTTATCTTAGGATTCGAAGTTCACGCTCAAATTCGCTAGTTTGCTAGCTGGGAGGACTTTAATGAAGTGGGTTCGGAGTCAAAGAGAGGGTTCAAACTAGTAGGGTTCACGTTGATAAGTTCAAAGTAACAATCGTTCAGCTTCTACGCTTTATAACTAAGTAAAATGGCCGTTTGGATTCACCGTATACTTCCGTAATCTAACAATTAGATTATTGGAACCACGCATAATAATATTACCACGCCCACAACGGGGTCTCAGAAAGTTGCTCTTCCAAGCATTGCTTGCTGTTCTATGACACAAGATCTTGTCTCGTTACCTCTGGCCAGGCCTGGGGCAGTCTTTTGCAGGGCATGGTAAACAGGAAGAAGAACTAATACATTCAGGTGTTTTGCAGAGTATTAGTTAGGTTATGACAATGTCATTGGAATAGAGTAGAATAAAATTTAATTGGCTTCTGAATCAGACACGTTATCCTATTGTGTTGAGCAGTTTAGGATAACTATACCGACATAGGACACGTATTTATGTTTACATGGAGTCCCTCAGTAAAAAGTTAGATGTATAAAATATCCATGATAACTGATACAATGCATACTATATTAATACATACAGTACAGTATCCTAGTAACTGATGTAAGAAGTTGTTACTGTTGAAATGTAGTTCTTAAATTTATTGTCGTAAAGCCATGTATTGTTTAAAGTAAGCTTAAAAACTACTCTTTGCTTTTAGTCCAGCCTCTAGGTTGTACTACAACTTTATAAAAACTTAACCCTCCTATATATATCATGTTAACACACTATACATTATCACATATTATTTTCCACCATACATCATGATACATAAGCCCTGCCTTCTCCCTTCCTAGTTGATGGCTGCACAGGTGTCCTCAACACACAGTGAGTCTGTTGTTGGGACAGAAGCAATGACTACAAGAACTAAACCTTCTACCTTGCTGTCTCCCACTAGCAACAAAGGTCCTACTTGCGGTAATATATGTGTCGTCTGTAATGACATAGCCCCACCCAATTCTGTCTTTCGACGTCATTATGGTGTTATTTGTTGTGAAGCTTGCAAATGTTTCTTTCGTCGTACTGTTCAAATGGGCAGAGATTATAAATGTAGATATGGTAGTAGCTGTCCTGTTGGAAGAACTGCCATTAATATGAAACAAGTTTGCCAAGCTTGTCGATTTAATCGTTGCACACAATCTGGAATGAAAATCGACTGTAAGTAACATTATCTATATAACTGTTCTGGGAGATATAGTTTGTTTTTTAACATTGATTCAGCTTTCATCCATCCATCCATTATGTCCAGTACATCCATTTATCCATCCATTCATTTATTATATGCATCCATTCGTTCATTTGTGTCTCATTCACAGTCTTCCTGAATTATACACACACACACGCACACACACACACACACACACACACACACACGGTACTATAACTTTACTCAACTAATTTAATTTTAAACAACATGTGATCTATCAACTCATACTCATGACATTAAGAAATGCAATCATTAGAGCCCTTGCTAAATTTGTATTACCCAGAACCCTTGTATCATTATCTAGAAGGATTACATGTATAATAACATATACCTGTAAATTATTTTTCATAATGGACCTATCTATGTTTTTCATAATGGACCTATCTATAGTAAACAATGTGTATAGATTTGTAACGTATAGTTTACTATTGGTAACTTACGTGTAATAGTATACTCTAGTATACTCTAGTATACTTAAATTTCCTGTTGTCTTAGCCAAATATGTTTTCCAAGTTGATTTATCTTTTGAAATACAAGTGTTTTGTATATATATGTCATGGTATGACCATAGGCTTAAATACAAATCCCTTATTGAATATTCTTCAATTTCTTAAAACATTACTGTATAGAAAAATGTGATGACATTAAAGTGACAAGATTTAAAGATAATTATGAATAATGGATAGATGAGCAGATGGACAAACAGATTAAGAGTATATTATATTATATATATGTCACTTCAATACAATTCAAGTTGAAGACATTTACTCTTATCCCTCCCTATAAAGGGCTACTAGGGTGGGGGAGTGTCTTTAGTATTTGGCTAGTAATAAGAATGTACATTTTATATTGGAGTTGTTCATTGAGATATCAATAGCTGCTAATCTGACTAATAGATTATCATTACATGCAAATATACATGTACATATATGTTGTATAATATGACATTAAACTCTAACTAAATGAAGATACAATTCCTATGTATACTGCAGTATATATATATATATATATAATACTTCAGTGCTTCGTATAGGATCTCTGGTTTACAACTTTCCTAAATAGCTAGTGCTAAAGTTTTTGATAAAATTTGTAGACAGTTTTGAATGGTACAAACTATTTCTCTCTAGCTCATTCCTTGATTTATAACAGTGAGTTAGTGTCCATTCTCAACTTGAACAGAGAATATATGCACTAACTATTATAGATATAAATAATACTGTTATATACTATTAATATGGCTAGTTCATTGTACTGCTATTATTATTATTATTATTATTATTATTATTATAGTTATAATATGGCACAATGTTATATAATATACTTTTAATATAATTTCATATAGACCATTATGGAATATCTCTCATTACAAAAAAAATGTTAATTTACTATATACACTAGCACAAATAAAGATCTTTATGTCAACTTTTACAGACTTCATAAGCTGTGAATGTAGTAGTCAGATAGTTGCCATAGTTACCACTACACGAATGTTTACATAAGCTTATAAATTTAATAATAATGCTTTAATGAATTGTATCTGTAGAGAGAGATAGTGTCTAAACTATGTTAACCTGTTTTATTGACAATTTATGATTACCATGATCTGCTAATATTCAAATCTGGTTATAATTTATAATCAAATTCTCCAGCTGGCTTCATTTATGTTGTAATTTATTGATAATCAATTCTTATTTATTTGCAAACCATTTCACAATGTACTATGTGGGCTCTGTTGACTAATGTCTTCCTCTGACTTTTGACCCCTGCTTCTCATCCTTGCCATTTTCAGTAACTGTAGGAGTATCCTGAATCTGTATGGTTGCAGCTGTCATTACATCAAATTCTATAATCCATTGACGTGCATATCAGCAACTATACAGCTGCTATCTTGGCATGTAAACTGCTTTCCAAATTGTTTTTCCTTTGACCTTTGAACTCTTGCCTGCCTGTAGTGATGATGTAAGCTGTCTGTGATCACCCAGCTGTTTTATTATCATATTTATTTTGGATTTATAACACCTTCTTAAATGTAACTAACTGGTCTAACATTGTCATGTACTAATAACTTTTTCTTCCTTTAACCGCCTACTCTTAATTAATTATGATAATTACGCTAGTAAGCTGAATGTGATATGTGTTAAGCAATTGTTACAATCAGTACCAGCAGCTACTGTATGCAGGTTAATTCGAAAGCCACATATAAATTATGAAAGTAGACTATATGGTGCCATGTTTCCCAAACGATCTTAGACTGTCTGGCACACGATGTTATAAATAGCATCCTGACAAATGATAATAGACACTAATTAAAGTACAGCTGATTAGGTAGACAACACTAGTGTTAGAGTAAGTGCTGGTTAGTTCTGGTAGAGGCAATGATTCCTATATTGGTTGTAAACAGAATCCTCTATTGTGTTTGTTAATCAGATATGGCTCATTACATAAATGTTTATTGTAATTTAATATAAGATAATTTTTTATTAAGGAAGAGATAACATTCAACTTCCTGGAATAATTGAATAACTATAATATATATCAATAAAGGAAGTGATACGTATGACTTCATTATTTGTCATTATGACAATTGAATGTCATATTGCATAATATGACGTCACGAGTATGATGTCACGAATCCTTATAACAGTCAAGCTGTGAATATAATTAAAGTTGGTGTTACTGACGCCTATATAATTAATTATGTCCATATATGTAAAATTCATTAATTAAAACTGTAGTCACCATTTCTCTAATGAGTTGACAGCTTAGATAACCTCTGTCCTTAACGGATGTATTCTAATAACTCGAACTGAACTCTGTGGCATTACAATAGCTAGAAAGAATAGTTTTTTAATAGGTCAAGTGAGGTGAACTTTATCCTTTAGCACAAACAATTATCTCTAACAATTTGCATAGTCTTATTATGAAAAAATACAGCTGTTTGACATTATTATGAAAAAACGTTTGTATAACCTTATATAACATGGATTTCCCCTTTTTTGCAGCTGTCAAGAAATTTCCTCGCAAATCTAAAGATCATGGTGACACAGGGAAGTCAGGTGACTTGGGAAAACGTGATCGTGGAATAAAGTCTGAAAAAAGTTCTAAAAAAGGGATAGGCTCCTCTTCTTTGCAACAAAATGGTAAACACAATAGCTTATCTCCGCCTACTGTTGTTAGGACAACCAACAACTCGGACAGCAGCATCAGAGAACCTAAAAATGAAAATGACACTGATTTTGATTATGAAAATGATTTTGATCAATTTAAGTTCATAGCTTCTCCAGACATGTCCATTTATTCCGGCGTACTAGATGCAACCATGCCAAAATTATTCTCCGGAGACAGTTTAGAGAACATTCATGAAAAAAGCTCAATACTAACTCCAGGATCAACTTCTGAAGAAAGTTCTGACAAGAAATCTCCTCAAGTACTCGTTTCAAGTCCTCCTCTGTCATCTGAGAAATCATCAAATAAAGAATTGCCTAATAAAGTTGTTAAGCAACCAAGTCCACTTGTAACTGTACAGGTCCCTCCTCCTTCACTTGCTGCCCCGCCCTCAAGTAATAGTTTGAACAATATCGCTAATCATGATAAACTGGAAGTCCCAATTATAGTATCCAACAACAGTAATGGGTGTGGCATTCCAGAATCTCAGACTCAGACTCAGACTCAGACTGGGACTGGGACTAAAGTTGATGCTAGTAACGTTCGTAAAAGAACTATACCTAAAGTGAATTGGGGTGAAATGTTACTTAAAAAACAACGCTTAGAGGACGCTCTTAATCATATCACAGCTCGCCAAGCACAAGTACAAGCAAATTTGCAAAGACTGGCTGTTTCAGTTGCCTCTAATAACCAACCATGTCTAGATTCTGTAGTTCAATTATCTCTTCCACCTGCTATATTGCCATCGTCAGCGATGAATTATTCACAATTAAATAATGCCACCAATGCTAATAATATGGTGATGATGCAAGACCACACTCCTTATGCCACACCTCATGAAACACCACATGGTACTCCTGTAAACTCACCACTACCCTCGCCACACAGACCACACCCCCTTCCTCCACCCCTTCATTATCAACCATTATCTCAACCTCCAACACCACACCTCTCCGTTCAAAACATAAGCCAACCTAGTACACCATTAAACGGAAGTCGACCAACGAGTCCAACAGGTTATAGAACTGTAACCACACCCACTAGTACTTCACACTTTTTCTTCCAAAATCCTTCCCAAATACCATTAGTATACCATAATCCTCAAGTCCCTTTTCCTTCAATGATGCCATCTACAGTACGACTTCCATCTTCTGTAAATATTCCTATACATTCTGTTGGTGGGCAGAATCCTTTTGGTAGAATGTCTTTTAGTGGAGGAAGTGTTTCGTCAAGTATCTCCATGCCAAACTCATCTGTAACCAGTCCTGTTGGAGTAAGTGTTAATGGTTGCTACAATGTATATTCTAGGTCATTGTGGTAAGTAGTAGTCTAGAGCTTACTAATGGTAGCTATCCTAGGTCACTGTGGTAAGTACTGATGTTCACTAGTCTAGAGCTTACTAATGGTAGCTATCCTAGGTCACTGTGGTAAGTACTGATGTTCACTAGTTTAGAGCTTACTAATGGTAGTTATCCTAGTCACTGTGGTAAGTACTGATGTTTACTAGTCTAGAGCTTACTAATGGTAGCTATCCTAGGTCACTGTGGTAAGTACTGATGTTCACTAGTCTAGAGCTTACTAATGGTAGCTATCCTAGGTCACTGTGGTAAGTACTGATGTTCACTAGTTTAGAGCTTACTAATGGTAGCTATCCTAGTCACTGTGGTAAGTACTGATGTTCACTAGTCTAGAGCTTACTAATGGTAGCTATCCTAGGTCACTGTGGTAAGTACTGATGTTCACTAGTTCAGAGCTTACTAATGGTAGCTATCCTAGGTCACTGTGGTAAGTACTGATGTTCACTAGTTTAGAGCTTACTAATGGTAGCTATCCTAGTCACTGTGGTAAGTACTGATGTTCACTAGTCTAGAGCTTACTAATGGTAGCTATCCTAGGTCACTGTGGTAAGTACTGATGTTCACTAGTCTAGAGCTTACTAATGGTAGCTATCCTAGGTCACTGTGGTAGGTACTGATGTTCACCAATCTAGAACTTACTAAGATTACTTACTACTAAATATTATTAAATCCTTTTATCATACAGGAAAGTGAACAGCTGTTACCCTCACCGTCCTTTACCCACGACAGTGATGGTAAATTAACAGTTGAAATACCAGAAGGAACAAAAACAGAATCAGAACTTGAAATAATAAACATGAATTCTTGTGACCCTATTAGTGTTCCCACGTCAGCTTGTCCGAGTCCTATTATGAAACCATCTCGATCTTTAGGTACCAAATAATGTATACATGAATGACTATATTGATGGATGGATGGATGGATAGATGGATGGATGGATGGATGGATGAGATGGATGGATGGACAAATGAACCGTGAGTGGATTCATTGAATTATTTTAACTTTATGGCTTTTTACAGTGTTATAATATTACAATAAACAGCAGCTGTAATATCAGCTACTAGCACTAAAACTGGCAAAACAAGTTAACTGTTTTTATTGTAGCTATAGACTTGTTTATATATCGACTTACTATTAAACTTATTGTTTCTAATACGCCTACTGTACTTAGACTGTGTTGGGTATTGAATTATGTAGAGTGATAGCGTTATGTGCCACTAATCTCTCTCTCTCTCTCTCTCTCTCTCTCTCTCTCTCTCTCTCTCTCTCTCTAGCTGCTGATGCTCCTGAGGCTGAAGTTGAAGAAGTGTTAGATTCATTAAGATTGAGAATTAGACACTTGTTCAAGTGGGCCAAATCAGAGGTGAGGTAAAAAGAGAACAGCTGCTTAGCGAACTTGCTTTCTCGTAATGAGAATACATTAATCATTACAACTAATTTGGAAGCAGCTGTTATTATAGTGAAATTTTGCAATAAGAACGATCGATTGAGACAATGCACAGCTGCACTCTTAATTAAGATATTTAAATTATATCTGATGTAATCAGTAGAGTGGTCACAACATGTGACATGTTATTGTTGTGTCTGTGGTTTAGGTAGAAGATTTTGATGACTTGTCTCCACTTGATCAAAAGGCTCTCTTGAGAAGAACTGTACCAGAACTTGTAATGCTAGGATTTGCTAGAGCATCTATAGCTTATGATGGTAAGTAGAGAAAGGGAGGGAGAGGGAGAGGGAGAGAGGAAGAGGGGGGAGAGAGGGGGAGGAGAGAGAGAGAGAGAGAGAGAGAGAGAGAGAGAGAGAGAGAGAGAGAGCATTACACGACTGGAATTCTATACAACCATGCACCCCACCAACAGTTATTTTGAAATAATAACTGTTTTGTCTCCAAACTATTATAATCACATTATAGAACAGCTGGTCTTGATCACATACCATAGTGTAATATATCACAGACATACCAAAGATAAGTGTTCTCACTTCAAAAATGAGAAGGTATCAAGTTCAATCATAGCAATTATATTTTGGTTGTCTGATGGAGTATACTAGTGTACTACATGTTATATAATATTATGTAACACATGGCTTTGGTTACATAACAAATAGCCATTCAAGTTCAAAAAGACTCATTACATTAGTTTTGAACAAAACCATAATCCTAACTCCCTACTCTAAAACATTGACAACAAAAATGTTACACATCATATCTCAACGTTATAATTGAGTTTTCAGTATATGATAATTATCGACCATACAGTCCATATGTAGCCCATAGCCATCTGTTGTTATTATAACAATTGTGTACAATATATAGTATGTGCAAATAACAATACCTGGTCTTATCCCCAGACTGCCACAGGCTAGTCAGATAAATCTTGTCAAAGCACAAAAAAGAAATTTACTATTATGTATTAGCGCCAAAAATAACTAGTCTTTGTATGTCGGCCTTTTGTTATGCAGATTTTGTGGTTAGCAATAACAATTGGTAAACACAGTACTACTTTTGTACAGGTTTTGTGCTTAGTAATAATAATACTGGTTAATTAGTAATTAATTATCTTCTATTAACTGGTTAATAGAAGATATGGCCTGAGCCTCAATGCTGTTTTAGAATACCTAGGTACTGGAATGAGTCTTGTGTCAGGAGAATGGACATGAGACTTTAAATAAGTTGTATAACATTTCTATTAGATTACTATGAAGCGTGACTTACTAACAATGATAACTAGATTATCGAGAAATGAGTATTTGCTATACAATTACAGTCTGTACAAGACCACATGTGCTAACATGTCTATCAGTGAGGTCCAGCTGGTGTTAATACATTATTATATAATGTTTGGTTTGGTAAGGACATAACCACTAATTGAGTTAATTAAGATAATATTGTAAGAATTCAGAACTATATACTATCTTGTTTACGGTATCGAGTATTGAAACCTAAAAAATGTTTTTTCTCGTTGCCAAGTTTTACTTTGAGGTCTGCTAAAAATGATAATACTTAAAAATCTGTAAATCTAGTTTAAGAGAAACACATGGAAACATCAATTATTACAAGAAAACATGATGTTGCTATGGTGATGAAATGCTATCTATTTACCCTGACCATTGACAATTATTCTTTCCTGCTGTAAGATAGGAAAATCAATTTAATATTTCTATTACTGTTGTCATTAACTATATTGTGCTGAGTGTAAGTATGTAATTATATTCATGTATCAAAGTCCACCCAATGGGATAGCAGAGACAATGTTTATATTACTATAGTCACCTCAATAACAAGTAATCCTGTACAATCTTTGCATATAAAGTATAAAAGATAGTTAATTCTAATGAAATAAAGTTTATCATTGTATTAATTTGATATTATAATGTCAGATTTAAAATTTGTATGCATACTTGAATAATATTATTCATTGATTAATCATTGATGATGTGTTTATTGTACTTTAGACTATTGTGAATTTTGTGTTTACACTGTATCAGTTGAGTCATGTGGTAGTCATCTGAATAATTACTAAAGCTGTTGTAATTGAAGAGGCATGATTAACTCTCTCTCTCTCTCTCTCTCACACACACACACACACACACACACACACACACACACACACACACACATACATACATACACTCTCTCTCTCTTTCTCTCTCTAGGAATGCTTCTTTTAGGATCAACTGGTAAAGTTATGAGAACAACTAATAAAAACTCAGGTGTAGCTACTGTTGCCATGGTAACACTTACAAAGCTTGTGGTACCTCTAAAAGTTCTCAATATGGATGATCAAGAGTTAAGTTTAATGAAAGAAATAGTCCTTTTTAATCCAGGTAATGTGGTGATTGGTGCGTGGGTGGATAGATGAATAAACAGTTAATGGATTCATGAGATAAGTAGGATGGATGAATAAACAGTTAATGGGATGCATGAGATAAGTAAATGAACTAATAGTTGATTTGATCTTATCCTTCGATAGAATCCAATTGTTTATGTAACAGAGAAACAGTTCGACAATATCGTAGAAGGAAGCATATAGAGCTAATGGAATATTCAGAGAGGAACGAGCCTGGTCGTTTTGGAGAGCTTCTGTGTTTACTGACGCCATTGTATGAAGTGAGTATGGAGGTCACAGAACAGCTACGATTGGAACAATTTGTCCACGAGGGTGAAGCACGTATTGATGCACTCCTTCTTATGTCGATGATTAATCAAGGAGATGGGGCCCCAGAGGAACCAATAGAAGATGTGGGAGAAACTTGATGTTTTTATATTTTTCTATATTTTCAAAAGTGGTCTTTGGAACTCTTCGTTTTGTTTCTCTCTCTCCACTCTCCCTCTCTCTCTTTCAATACTGTGGTAATAAAGCTAGTCTGGTCAATAAAAACAGCTGATGTTGCCTTGAATGTTTTTTGCTTGTAATTTGTCAAGTCCTTTTATTTCAAAGTTTGTCAGTTCTAAAGTGCTACTGTATATGTTATGTTTTGTAATTCTATTATTGTATTATACTTTATATTTTACTAACATTTTTCTATTTGTTAGTTTCTTTTAGTGTAATAGAATGTTTTTTGATCCTTATAAATATTTCTGATTTGACTTCTTTATGATAATTATTGAAAGTCTACTCAAAAGAACTTTTTGGGTGCTTCTTGGTGTAACTTGACTGATGATGTAACAACATGTCCTATGATGACATCACATATGTTATAGAATTAATAATGTTAGGTTTGGTTTAGAGTTTAGGTGATGTCATCGTATATGTTTACATCGCTATGTGTCATTTTATTATGATGTCATCATAGTCAAGTTACACCAAGAACCACCCAACTTTTCATTTTCTAGAACTGAAGGAGCTACAGCAAGACCATTATACACACCATTTGTGCCCACAAACAATACCGAGGATTAATCACTGAGATGACGACCTTCATTGGCCATAAATTATTATCAATGAATTACCAAACAAACGAACAAAATATGCAGCTGCAAAATTATACAATTTCTTCAACTGCCCTATTCTGTAACTTCCACATCATGGAAGCATGAATAGAAATAGATGTTCTAATAAAATAAAACAATCACGACCTTGTGACCTTAAATGTTTTTACAAACAAACAATCAATGAACAGTATGTGGTACAAAAGGTCCATATATGTGGTTATGAATTTAGAATCAAGTATGACTTACATTATACACGTACAAATTTCGCCCCATGAAAAGAATTAGTGGCTAATTAAGTACATCCTTTGAACTTACTCAAAGAGGATCTGTTTGTCCGACTATACAAATATGATGTTAATACCTGACCAGGTAAATAATTCATACACCTTTGAACTCTACCAGAGATAACTTAAAATAACAGTTAATAGTCCTTTACTAACAACAGAGACAGGCTTTTAGCTTATTAGACTGTACACAGCTGCTGTTCTATATAGTATATCGGTATGATACTGTAAATGGTCACAATGAGTGTGGGAATAGTTTGTCTTAATACTTGGACAAGAACTTCCCATCATACGAAAGAAAGGAATCTTCTAAGGACTCATTCATCTACACACACACACACACACACATACATTCAAAGATGAGACTATGAGCTTATGAAGTATGCATTACAAGCTTCAGATTGAGCTATGAACTTTTTAACATCCATTATTGTTGTACTTTGTACTTCAAACCATTATGTAGTGAGATTTGATGAAGGCCTGTTTGACTAAAACCTTCTCTTTTACTTCCTTACATCCTACATCATAATCAACATTACTTATAACATAACTAATATAAAATTTGGTAGTGTCAATAAGAGAAGTGTGTTAACTTTAGAAGACCACTACAGTCTCACAAAGAAGAAAGACCACTTACCATAACAACCCCTCTATTTAAATTAACATAACAAATACTATAACCATAAAGTACATGTACATTTTGATTTATTATTATTTCTTTCTTACATTATCTATTCCTGGTAAAACTTAAAAACGACCACAATAACCCTTTGTAATCAAAAACTCCCACGCCCATATGGACATAGTAATACTATCCTTCAATGTGTCGGTACACTCAGCAAAAACATGTTTATCAAGTTCTAAAAACAAGTACAACCTTTATGCATAACTTATTGCACCACCTGCTATGCACGTGTACATCTAACCCATTTGGTGCGTGCAACAATGATAAATGATCTAATAACATGTCTTCATTAGTGCATTCATACTGAAGGACAAAGAGCGGGTCAACCTGGAAGTGTACTGTTCTGTACCTTTAAGCATACAGTATGGTGAATGACATAATATTTGGGAATGTTCATTATAAGGTGACAAAGCGCAGATCTATTGTTGTATGTACCTTCAATCCATTGAGAGTGGTAGGATAATTGTAAATGATGTAGTTTGAGGTTATTTTAGTATTTCTATAATGAAATGTCAAAGCGCAGGTCCACCTTTACATACAAGTCATTTTAAGTCCCTTTACAATACATTACTATCTGTGTACTAAATCTTGAAAGCTGTGGCGTTGTTATGGTAAATGATGTAATATTGGTTATGTTAATGTAATGATAAACAGCTGTAGGTTGACCGATCCATACCAATATTAGATTATTTAATACTTCCAAACCAGAAGAGTACTCTTTCAATGGTATAGAAGACTACAAAGTCAATTGACCAGTCTGGATCCGATCTATTTTATTCTATTATTGTCTGTTATATTGTACTGCCTTTCATGAGACAGAGAGTACATTCATAATGGAGTGACTAACACAAGTCACTCCTCTCTACATGTAGCACATTTAGTGATGTACATATCCATGTACATGTACACAATGTAATATGCTCTTTATACCTTAAAAGTTAAACACAGAGGTTTGATAGATATGAACACACAGTGTGATGATCAAATGTTCACAATGAACTAGTCAGTTATTGTAATAGAATAGTTTCATTGGAACATTGATCTAAACCCACTAATAATAAGGTTAACACACATATTAGTATGTTGTAAAAAAATAATTTGTTAAAATTGTTAAAAACCTATTATATTGATATCAGATACATATGAGACTAATGGATTTTCCCACTTAGTGATAACTCATGTATCCTTGAACCACCTGCTTAATGTCGACCTGACCTGAACACACCCACTGTGTCATTGTGTCTCCTGTGTGAGCGCATTGATGACAAATAACCATATTCATACTGAGGGGGTTGAACTGTATTTACATTGTACTTCTTTTTATCTTTAGAATACAGGTACATGTACTCTGTGGACAATACATCCATTTTATATCTTAAAAGCTAAACAATATTGTGATGATCTAATGATAGTATGTTTATTATAAAGCAGACATTGTACCTGATGATCTAAACATCCACCCAATAATACTAGCAGTAAGGAATTTTAATAAAAATGAAGAGTCGACTTGACCCAATGATCTAAACTTCCACCTAATAATACTAGCAGTAGGGAATTTGATCTAAACATCCACTCAGTAATACTAGCAGTAGTATTATTTGATAAAAATGAAGAGTCGACTTGACCCAATGATCTAAACTTCCATCCAATAATACTAACACTAATATAATATACGTATAATATATAATTTGTCATATATAATTAATCTGTCATATACATCCATATAAAAACTCCATTAGTATATGTGCTAAATACATCAGAATACAATAAATGTTTGCTAAATATTGCTCACAAAAGTACTTACTTCAGCTGATATAGAGGAATCTTGACTAGATTTGAGTGAAGGAAAGTATGTCACACTAACAAATATAACAGACAGAGAGAGACAGATTTTGTGTTAACTTATTCTAATCTAGCTAATTTGACATACAATTAATCACAAGATCATCCTTCTTATTTAACGTTGAAATAACCATGACTATAATAATCACAATATTGAGCATTGTCATTAATTTCATTCAATATTAGGCTATCATAGAGTAGAGTACATTCATCTCAATTGGTAATATTTTACTAGTGAGTAGATAATACCAGCATACCTATGAAATGCATACCAATAAGAACACACACATACATGTCTAGACTATTAAAGAATGATTTGAATCAAACAAATAAACAATCATGTCAGGTATATACTATACATCATTCATTATGTGAATAAGTGGCGTTTAATGAGGTGCCTGACTGGCTGACCAGTGATGTCATCTGCTATGCTTTCAACTACAGATGTTTATCAGAGAAATATACACATTAGGGTGGAAAGGACAAAGACTATTTAAACAGAAGTGTCTTATCACATCACATCAAGGAGATCAATTACTGCCAGAGGCACAGGTAGTCAAGTCCTATTGTCATACTCTTGTGGGTGTTCACTTTCTCAATTTAAATTAAAATTAAAAACAAAGGGCTTTAAGTTACAGCACTAATACAGGAAAACATGTATTTCCTATTGTCATTACATGAAAACATGTATTTCCAATTGTCATTACATGAAAACATGTATTTCCAATTGTCATTACATGAAAACATGTATTTCCTATTGTCATTACATGAAAACATGTATTTCCTATTGTCATTACATGAAAATATGTATTTCCTATTGCATGAAAACATGTATTTTCTATTGTTTTCATGTATTTTCTATCGTTTTCATGTATTTTCTATTGTTTTCATGTATTTCCTATTGTTTTCATGTATTTTCTATTGTTTTCATGTATTTTCTATCGTTTTCATGTATTTTCTATTATTAATATGTCCCTATTATGTTATATTAACTTCAAAACAACTCATTTATAAGAGAACATACTAGAAAACTTCTTTATAATGATAAGTGGAAGGTAGAGTAAAAATCAAATTAGTGTATAACTGTCTCTCTGGCAGACAATATCTACCACAGAGGCGACATAAATATAGAGTAAAAAGGACAAACGACACTTCAGTGATTCCAAGTGGAAGTAATACATCACACCATATTATGACCAGAGGCTATTTGTCTTAAGTGTGGTTTAAACCACAATGTTTTGACTTTAACAGCTTTGATCTATAGTAAACCTGTCCAAACCAATATTCTCTTGTTAAATGCTTACAATTAAGTTTGAACAGTTAAAAACATGTCTTGACAAGGTTTCAAAAGTCTGAGTAGCGACACCTCTCAATAGCGAACACTTTGTAACCTTGGAAACTGTCTTTAGTAATATGTCTCTACATAGGCAGTGTTACCACCTGTCTGATAGAGATTGAACCAGTGTATGCTTGGAACATGAGATAAACAGTGCACCTATAATTCTCTTTTATAAGAGGTACCATTGTAATATTAATTTAGTTATATGGCAGGACTTAAAGTCAAGTTTTACATGAAATATAATATAACATAGAAACACTGGTTCAAGATAATGTGTCTCTCTCAGTATAATATTAATAGGTAAAAAAACACACACAATATCACTTCATTCTTCATGTTCATCAACATTGTTAATTACTGATTAAGTTTCTCATCTCTCTTCAATGCAGCACTAACTTGATCAAACAAACGTTGAAGAACTTTATTGTGTGGCTTTTGAGCCTTTGAGAGAAGAGAGAGAAAACAAACTATGTCATAAGATGTGTCTACAATATCATAGCTATTTAATAACTAACATACAATTCAGAACTTGTCTATAGAGCTGACATGCACTGACATGCACTGACATGCACTGACATGCACCGACATACACTGACATATACTGACATGCACTGACATGCACTGAGAGGTATCTAATATAGATGTATCCTTTATTCATTTGTCTATGCATTCATCTATCCATCCATCTATCCATTTGTCCACCCGCTTGTCCATTCATCTATCCATCCATCTGTCCATTTGTACACCCACTTGTCTATTCATCTATCCATCCATCTATCCATTTGTCCACCCACTTGTCCATTCATCTATCCATCCATCTATCCATTTGTCCACCCGCTTGTCCATTCATCTGTCCATTTGTACACCCACTTGTCCATTCATCTATCCATCCATCTATCCATTTGTCCACCCACTTGTCCATTCATCTATCCATCCATCTATCCATTTGTCCACCCGCTTGTCCATTCATCTGTCCATTTGTACACCCACTTGTCCATTCATCTATCCATCCATCTGTCCATTCCTCCATTAAGCCATCTCTCTATTTATCCATTCATAATATTGGTAACAACAACAACAACAACAACATGGTTCATTAATCATTATTAGACAATTATGAATAGTTTTGTTTGTGCTAATAAGAAATATAATATAATTATCTAACTCAGTGTGTTGATAGACATAAAGTATCCATTTTCTAATATCAAAGAGAATTGTGTTGACTTGGGATGGACTTGTGGTGTGAATGGTCTGCCTTTATGGTTCATAATTATCTAAATTTATTAAACAATGCGTTGGAGGTTTCTACAGAAAAACACTCTTCCACCTTTCTTCAACTTCCTAACATATTTCTTATAGAAACCTCCAACCCACTGTCTAGCCAACCTGTAATTTTATATTGGAATAAGGAATCCTATGATAATACTGATATATACTAGTACATTACATAACATTGCTATATATTATAATATACTGCTATACTATATATTATATACTAGTACATTACATAACATTGCTATATATTATAATATACTGCTATATTATATATTATATACTAGTACATTACATAACAATCCTGTATAGAGTATGATATCACTGATTAATTATTTGGGAGGATAAGACAAGTAGGGTGTAATCCACAAGATAAACTAATGATTATTATAACCAGATCAAAGAACAGACACAATAATCTGGTATAACTTCTATACTCTATCTCTCACTATGTATTATCAACATATTATAGTACATGTAATAAACAATAGTATGATTTAACCAGCTGGCTATTTTTGGAGGCATATTTTATCGATACATTCTTTCTGGACATATTTGAAGACTCTAGTGTTATTGGTGCTGGAGGTAACTCTCTATAGATATAACTGAATGATTGAGAATAATAATAGAAGAATTAGTAAGTGGACAAACAACTCAGTTGATACTAATAATAGACAACTCATGAATAATTCCCAATGAGAAACATGGCTTGAAACTTGTGGTATGACTGGGTTGGCTTGAGTTGACCTTGCACGTGGCTCACTTAATTTTGCCTACGTTGGTTAGACAATGCATTGGAGGCTTCTACAGGAAATAAAGCACAAATAGAGCACTCAGGCCTCGTCATCCTCATGCTCTATTTCCTCCAATTCATTGTCTAACTTATATGCAGTAAGTTTATCTATACTTATAATAATAGTGCATACCTTGATGTCTTTATTACCCAATATAACAAAGACAGTCAGTCACTGTGTATGTTAAATAGTAAGGTGTAATTGCAAGTAGAAACCTGTTTCCAAAATGATTTTGTAATCAGAAATATTGTGGGTGCAGCTAAGAAATTAGCCAAACAACATACGAAGCCCTCCTAATAATAACACTTTCTTTTAATATCATTACTTCAATAATAAAGACACTTTCTTTTAATATCATTACTTCAATAATAAAGACACTTTCTTCATACATTCTGTATATATAATAGAGTGAGTGATCTAATAGAGTGAATGATCTAGTAAGAAGATTTGAAAGGTTTATTATTTTAATGGTTACAGAGGTTAATTTTGTGGTAGGACAGAAAGTATAAGTTATTTATATAATGAGGTCATAGTCCACAAACACTATGTTTTTTGGTCAGCCATGACCTTCTTGAACTCACAGTGTGTACACAGATGAATAATTAATATTCTTTGGTCTGAAGATGTTACTTCCTGTTATTTTCAGTTATTTTTGTCTAGTTGGGTTGGTCCTCTAGTGTCGTCTAGTTTCCTCTAGTGTCGTCTAGTTGGTCGTCTAGTTGGTCCTCTAGTTTCCTCTAGTGTCGTCTAGTTGGTCCTCTAGTTTCCTCTAGTGTCGTCTAGTTGGTCCTCTAGTTTCCTCTAGCATCGTCTAGTTGGTCCTCTAGTGTCTGGTTGGTCCTTTAGTTTCCTCTAGTGTGGTCTAGTTGGTCCTCTAGTTTCTAGTGTGGTCTAGTTGGTCCTCTAGTTTCTAGTGTCGTCTAGTTGGTCCTCTAGTTTCCTGTAGCATCGTCTAGTTGGTCCTCTAGTGTCTGGTTGGTCCTCTAGTTTCCTGTAGCATCGTCTAGTTGGTCCTCTAGTGTCTGGTTGGTCCTTTAGTTTCCTCTAGTGTCGTCTAGTTGGTCCTCTAGTTTCTAGTGTCGTCTAGTTGGTCCTTTAGTTTCCTCTAGTGTCGTCTAGTTGGTCCTCTAGTTTCTAGTGTCGTCTAGTTGGTCCTCTAGTTTCCTCTAGTGTCATCTAGTTGGTCCACTAGTTTCCTCTATTGTTGTCTGGTTGGTCCTCTAGTGTTGTTCAATATCATCTAGTTTGTCTCTAATGTCTGGTTTGGTCCTGTACCATTCTTTAGTGCTGTCTAGTTTCTTCCTCTAGTGCTTATCTGTTATTCAGCTTGTAAATAATATTTTAAAGAGTAGGTAAGTATGAAAAGACTTCTGCTATATAAATCATGTATTATATAAAATAAATAAGTAACAAATAATAATAATAATAATAATTTAACAATCATATACTTCAAGCACTAAGGTACAGAACAATAGTACATTATTATTTTATCATGGATATAAAAAATACTGACATGATGGCTTGTGTATCATTTTATTCAGTGATATACAAGCCATATTCAGTGATATACATGACATATTTTGAGAATTAAATCTCTCTCTGTCTCTCTCTTTCTGTCTCTCTCTCTGTCTCTGTCTCTCTCTGTCTCTCTCTGTCTGTCTCTCTCTCCCTCTCTCTGTTTCCCTCTCTACACACACAGTCAATCCATACAATTTATCAAAACAGTTAGTAGCATCATAGTATCACTTGACTATGTTAACTGTATGTGCCTTAAATTTTAGATTCAAGCAGGATGTGACACTGAATGACACTTTGCACAAGTTAACTTCCATATCATAGAAGCATGAAAAGGAAGTATTGAGTACTTTAACACAATTATGGTCTGACATATTATATACTTTACTGTATATATATCTACCAGGTACATAGTTCATGCATGTCCTCTTAAATTTAGAATCAAGCATGACATGACAACATTTACATTATGCATACGCAAATCTTTATCTCATAAAAGCATGAAAGAATGAGTGTCTGACCAAGTACATCCTTTGAACTGATCTAACTACACAAATATAATGCTAAACCTGACCAGGTAAATAGTTCATATACCTTTGAAGTCTATTAAAAACAAAATAACTGTACAAACATATTTAATGCTAACTTGGCAGCCAATCAGTAATTGGATCAGTTAAGTTTACTCCTTGACATTATCAATTAGCCTTAGCTTGTTAACTAGGATTTGGTAGACCCTAGATTAGCTTCTCAATTGTTAATCCTTTCTTTCTCAACATATAATATACACTAACATCTCAAACCTCAAGTACTCTATATCATTATTGTTACTCTCTACCTCAAAACCTTTTTGTGCTTGGGTTAAAAAAATCCCATAAATATGAGGGTTGAATACACAAATATTGTGACCTTGTTGACCTCACTGACATAATATTGTTAGCTAAATAATAACAGCTGCTTTCTTTAGGTATTTTTTACATTCTTTTGATGTCTATATCTTTTTTTAAAAAATGTTCTAACTTGGTTCCATATAAAACATTTTTAAAAAGATATAGACATCAAAAGAATGTAAAAAATACCTGAAGAAACCAGCTGTTATTATTTAGTTAGAATTATTATGTCAGTGAGGTTTCAATAGCTATTGTTGGAATTAAGGAAGATTAATAGATAAAGTAAAAGGAAAGGTAAGTTTATAGAAAACACTTGTCTATCGTGTGTTATTATAACCAAATTATCTTGTACAACCAGTTCAAACAACTTGTATAACCAGAACAACTTGTATAACCAGAATGTATTGTACTTGATGTATAGGGAATTGCTTCTTAAAATTGTATTTTTATCATACAATTTTATTTAAATTTTAATGGTTACCATCTTTATTTTATATATTAGTCTAAAATTAACTTTGTGGTAAACATTTTTGAATGAGTACAGTTATAACAAACAACATATCATCTGATGAATAATACAAGTATGTTCAAACTTTACATAATTACACACACACTCACACTCACATGCGCGCACACACATACACACACACATTAAACCCAGTACAAAGTAGTTAATAATATTTTTTGGCTATTGCAATAATACTATAATATAATTAACAATTCAATTACTAATTAATTACTAGTAATTACCTCTAGTTATTAATAACAGTGCCAGTTATTACAATTACTTAGTTATTAGCTAAACCAGTTATTACTTTATTAATAGTTATACTAGTTATTAAATTACTTGTTACCTTTAATTCAATAATAAGGGCCTGAGCTCGTTGGAGTTGGTTTCCATTAATAGCAGCCTATAACGATATGATATTAGTTATATAATACATATTATTGTGCGTACCATTATCAGAGTCATATCAAATACTTGTCGTTGAGCCCAACTACCACCAAATTTAACAAAGTCATATCTCAGAGGTAACATTAAAGATAAAACCTAAAATAATAAAATATTTAGTTTGTCGTGATCTGTCTGTTTGTCCAGCTGTCCACTCTCTAACCTCATCATATTTCTCTTCTCCATAAGCTAACAATGCATTACAAACTGGTAAACCAATCTAAAAATAGATATGAAATTACTGTTGGACTTATAATATTGCAGCTGCTTACAATGTTAGCAATAGTACAATTATATGTAGTACAACTTTGAGCAAAATCTTCCATTGACTAGAGACAAGAGCAAAATGAAATAGGAGTTGTTTTACAGACAAAGTGAATGAGAGACAAAATCTTACCTTAATAACTTGTCTAGACAGGGCTAGTCTGGCAGTGTCAACAGATACCTTACCATGACATAATGACATCATGAGATGTGTCTCTAACCTAATATAATAAGAAAGGTGCATGTTTATTGAAAGTGATTTTGAAGAGATAATAGATTTACCACGAGTGTTTTGGATGGCCTACGCGATTCTGAAAAGCTTCAGTCACCAACTTCCATCTTTCTCTACCTGGATCTATTCCCATTATCTGTTAAGATAAACAAATGGATGAACAAATGGATGGACAGATGGATTGACAAATGGATGGACAAATGGATTGACAAATGGATGGACAGATGGATTGACAAATGGATGGACAGATGGATTGACAAATGGATGGACAGATGGATTGACAAATGGATGGACAAATGGACCGATATAAGTAAGTTGCTCACATTAAGACGCCAAAACAATGAACAGACATCCACAAGTTGAAAGAGTTGAAATGATTTCATACGTGGGGACATCACATTGTCAAATTCCTCCAGAACTTTGTCGACCTGGTTGAGATCTGTAAATAAATAGATGAATAGATAACTGGATTGATGAACAGACAGACAGACAGATCAATGTATCTTACCAATATAAAACAAGGTCAAGTGCCAAGTAAGGTGATGACAATATAAAGTAGATTTCCAATTAGTACGAGTTGACAAAAGAAACTCCACCCCTTTCTCTGCCTCCTTAGTCTCTTCTATAACATGAGCTAAACAATGAGAGAGAAGATAGACAGAGGATGACAGATTCCCTTACACATAGTATGTATTGCCCAAGGATTAACTGGTTGAAGAGCTAAACTTTGATGACAAAGTTCTTCAGCTAATTGTCTCTCGTTGGTCTCCTCCAATGAAAAACAATACCTATGTGTGTGTGTATGAAAGAGAGAGAGAGAGAGAGGGCGAGAGAGAGAGAGAGAGAGAGAGAGAGAGAGAGAGAGAGAGAGAGAGAGAGAGAGAGAGAGAGAGAGAGAGAGAGAGAGAGAGAGAGAGAAGAGAGAGAGAGATGTGTGTGTTTTAATAATCTAATAAAAATCACTTACAAACTAACAACATAAGGATAAAAGTGTGACTCTTTAATACAATGAGTTACACCTCGTGAGAGAAGATCTCTCATTTGAGGAAATTGTGAAGTACTTTTATAACCTACGAATGCCAACGTCAAAGCTTGAAGATCTAAAATGAATATACCAAAGCTCATATACCAATATCTAGTTTCCAGTATGAGTATATAGAAATGACAATAAATACCTCTTGGATATTTGACTGTGATATCAGCTAATATTTCGTTTGATTTAGGGGTTTTCCCCTGACTAAGAGCTAAGAATGCATCAATGTGTCTCTGTTCACGATCCAAGACTTTTGGATAGAGTTTAGTAACAGCGTCCAGATGAACTTTAACTATATAAGAAATGGATGGATGGATGGAGCTATGGATAGATGGTTGAGTTGATGTATGGATGAGCGGTTGGATAAATGGATGGATAGATTAATGACAAATGAATAGATGGGAAGGATGAACATTCAGAGGGACGGACGACCTTACCTTTTGCCGGATCTGTATCACTATTATATATGTCACATAACATACATCCCTGTAATAATAAATATAGAAAGAAAATAAATTGCTATAGTAACTAAATCAATAAATGCAGAGTCAGCCCCACCCATCCCATTCATCAAGTAAGGAATCTGTATCTCTCAATACTAAGTTTTTTAGATACCATTTAACCAACAATATTTATATAGTATCCCATATGTATGTGCATATGTGTGTGTGTGTGTGTACCATTAGACAATGAGCCAAGACAAAAGTGTTGTCCAGTTCAATAACACGCTTCAAAGAGTCTATAAATGATTTCTTTTGACTGATAAAGGACTCCAATATATCATTATAGAGTTCTAGCGCTTCTTGACTGCCACAAGTGAGTGTATTACCACAACAATCCTGTAACTCTTTAACATCCATTAGCAGAAGAAAGTGATCCAAAATTTTAACCCCTTCTTTTCAAGTTTTTTTATTGCATTCTCTCACGTCAGCAGAAGTTGCACGTTGTGAATTGATTACCTTGTCTGGAGGAGCTAAAGATGTTATAAAGTCAGATAGAAGGAACAAAAGATAATGAAAAAGAGTGTTTAGGTAAGGGTTTTATTTTTTATGATATAAAAAAGGGACATAATATTTTGATTAGTAATATAAAATGAACACAATAAAACAAATATTTTGACACAAGCAGACAACTATACTATTTAGTGTCATGCTCAGTATTACAGAATTGATAAATGTAATTATCAAGTATTACATTTAGTTTTAGAATAGTACATGTAAGGTACATTCATAATAGACAGGAATCTCATTGTATCCATTCAACTATTTCAAAATTATCATTATCATCTTTAAAGCAGCCTTCATGAACTTTTGCATTTTTGCAAGTATTTTTTTGCTATACTGATTTGCGATCCAGTTGGTTTTGACATAGTTGCCAGGGGCGTATCCAGTATAGCGGGGTTTTTTTCGGGGGGTAAAATTTTCATTGTTTTCGTGGTTGAGAAACAAGCCACGAAATATTTACCCACGAAAGTTAATTAGATGCAATGTGCCAACACCCATTCATGCATACACGTGGTTGCACACATGTTATCACATTGTTGATCAGCTAGTCTTAGATTCAGTATGGCCTTATTTCGATACTTCAAGAGGGAAAGAACAACCACCTGATCCTCATGGCCCTTTAGCACAATCTGTATCATCAACTTTGATTGCAGCTGCAACCACGTTTCTCTCTGGCACTCAAGTTGACTAGATCGCTCAACCACGAACTTTTTACCACGAACCAACAAAATTTTTGATGTCCACGAAAAGTTTGCCCCCCCCTCCCCCCCCCCCCCCCGAAAAAACCCACTATATGGTATATGGTATGAATACATATACAATTTGTTACCACTGATGCATACAACAATCTTGGTGCATCACAGTGTTACTATGGCAACAAATGTTACTGATTATTGAAATTTTCTTAATTTTCCATATTGCTACATCACAGCTTCTGCTAATTCCTCAAGTCATATTTAATACTATCATACATAGGAGTAACCAAGTTCCTTAAAAATAGAATGAATACCACTTACTGCTGTTGAGTTGATGAATTCTTTAACATGTTGTCACTTGTCAAATATCTGATAGAGCTAGCTTGAAAAGTATTATTTTAGCAACTGTGAGTAATAGTTTGATAGTTATGAACAACTAGTGTTTGATTTGTTTGCTGTTGTAGGTTAAAATTATTAAGAAAGTTGAAGAATTTATAAAGCCGTCTCCTTAAGCAAAGGTAATGATGACTGACTTGTCATCACCCTGTCTCTCTCTCTCTCTCTCTCTCTCTCTCTCTGGGACTGGGATGTCTCAAGGAAAGCTAATATTAGGGTAAGAACTGACAGATATAGACTTCTATCTAAGTCTTGATCAGTTTTTGTTCAGTCATGTATCATTTTCTAATAGCCTCTCCTGAAATGGCATTTTGATGATGAGTATTGATAATATGCCGGCACAGTTACCTCGTGAAGCAACAGACTACTTTGGATCAAGACTGGAACCATTTATCTTTGACCTGGTAAGTTGGATTTTGTAAACACAACCTTCCATATATTCAAATACTAAATGTACCAGTTATGTGATTTAGAAGATGACACACTTCAAGCTATTATACATAGAAATGACGGAAAGAGACCAAATGTCACGTAATCAATCATTCATTGTGTCATTGAATAGAATAAAATCACATTTAATAATGCTTGTTCTGTTGAGGTAGTTTTCCATTCATGTTAACAAAATTTTATTTTCATATTAGAAAATAACTGGATGATGTGAAGATGCATATGATAAAATACATAGAGGAATTGTTGACCAGATAATAGCTAAAGCATGAAAAGAAGGTATGTCTGGAGACCTGATACAGTAACCAATCCATAACCTGTTTCAGCCTGCATGAATACACCTCCTTAATTTTAATATATTATTTAAAAATTAAAGGGAGATAAATGTAGAGACATATTATTGTAAAGATAAAAATTATAAATACATGATTTTTAGCTAATGCCATTTGTGTCTATTAGGACATAGCATTAAGAAGTCACAAAAGAGGAAATGGATCCAGATGTATCTGGTATTGCGGCAGAACTGGACCTACAGTCGCTATGATAATACATTATGTATACAGATATTTCATGTAATTTTGAATGTCATTGTTGTTTATTTTCTTCTAGTTGATCAGTGGGCTGGATCACAGAATTACAAGCTAACCAACAAAGCAGGTTGATACAATTGGTTAAAAAGACTACATAGTATTGTCAAGTGGTGACTGGTATTAATGCTGATTAAAAACCATCACTGAAGTTATATAAATCTGCTTTAACTATAATCGTTTGTTTCAGTCAATATTATTTGTGACATTACATTACAAAGATGAAACTGTTGTGCTTGCTGTTAACAACTTTGAAGCTAGAATAAAGTACTGTAATGTAATTAATTGTTCAATAAGATCAATTAAAAATCAATTAAAAATCAATTAATGTTGGTCACGTGTGATGTGAGCCTGCTGGTATTTCCCGCCAAATTGTCACGAGTTTATTTCTTGTGTTTGCCGTAATGAAGCATGACAGAGATGTCTTGAAAACATAAAAGGGACTCCATTTTCAAGCTTTTTTAGTTCACAGACCCCCGTGGGTCTTCGTCGCTACGACTCGTCTCTTCGTTGGATCGCTGTTATCTGATAATTGACTGTTATCTGATGTTTGATTGTTTTCTGATAATTGACTGTTATCTGATGTTTGACTGTATCTGATAATTGACTGTTATCTGATGTTTGACTGTTATCTGATGTTTGACTGTTATCTGATAATTGACTGTTATCTGGTGTTTGACTGTTATCTGATAATTGACTGTTATCTGATGTTTCACTGTTATCTGATGTTTGGCTGTTATCTGATAATTGACTGTTATCTGATATTTGATTGTTTTCTGATAATTGACTGTTATCTGATGTTTGACTGTATCTGATAATTGACTGTTATCTGATGTTTGACTGTTATCTGATAATTGACTGTTATCTGATGTTTGACTTTTTTCTGATGTTTCACTGTTATCTGATGTTTGGCTGTTATCTGATGTTTGGCTGTTATCTGATAATTGACTGTTATCTGATGTTTGATTGTTTTCTGATGTTTGACTGTTATCTGATAATTGACTGTTTTCTGATGTTTGACTGTTATCTGATTATTGACTGTTATCTGATGTTTGACTGTTTTCTGATGTTTGACTGTTATCTGATTATTGACTGTTATCTGATTATTGACTGTTATCTGATGTTTGACTGTTTTCTGATAATTGACTGTTTTCTGATAATTGACTGTTATCTGATGTTTGACTGTTATCTGATGTTTGGCTGTTATCTGATAATTGACTGTTATCTGATGTTTGACTGTTATCTGATAATTGACTGTTTTCTGATAATTGACTGTTATCTGATGGTTGGCTGTTATCTGATGTTTGACTGTTTTCTGATGTTTGGCTGTTATCTGATGTTTGGCTGTTTTCTGATAATTGACTGTTATCTGATGGTTGGCTGTTATCTGATGTTTGACTGTTTTCTGATGTTTGGCTGTTTTCTGATAATTGACTGTTATCTGATGTTTGGCTGTTATCTGATGTTTGACTGTTATCTGATGTTTGGCTGTTATCTGATAATTGACTGTTATCTGATGTTTGACTGTTATCTGATAACTGACTGTTTTCTGATAATTGACTGTTATCTGATGGTTGGCTGTTATCTGATGTTTGACTGTTTTCTGATGTTTGGCTGTTATCTGATAATTGACTGTTTTCTGATAATTGACTGTTATCTGATGTTTGGCTGTTATCTGATAATTGACTGTTATCTGATGTTTGACTGTTATCTGATAATTGACTGTTTTCTGATAATTGACTGTTATCTGATGTTTGGCTGTTATCTGATGTTTGACTGTTTTCTGATGTTTGGCTGTTTTCTGATAATTGACTGTTATCTGATGTTTGGCTGTTATCTGATGTTTGACTGTTATCTGATGTTTGGCTGTTATCTGATAATTGACTGTTATCTGATGGTTGGCTGTTATCTGATGTTTGACTGTTTCTGATGTTTGGCTGTTTTCTGATAATTGACTGTTATCTGATGTTTGGCTGTTATCTGATGTTTGACTGTTATCTGATAACTGACTGTTTTCTGATAATTGACTGTTATCTGATGGTTGGCTGTTATCTGATGTTTGACTGTTTTCTGATGTTTGGCTGTTATCTGATAATTGACTGTTTTCTGATAATTGACTGTTATCTGATGTTTGGCTGTTATCTGATGTTTGACTGTTTTCTGATGTTTGGCTGTTATCTGATAATTGACTGTTTTCTGATAATTGACTGTTATCTGATGTTTGGCTGTTATCTGATAATTGACTGTTATCTGATGTTTGGCTGTTATCTGATAATTGACTGTTATCTGATGTTTGACTGTTATCTGATAATTGACTGTTTTCTGATAATTGACTGTTATCTGATGTTTGGCTGTTATCTGATGTTTGACTGTTATCTGATGTTTGGCTGTTATCTGATGTTTGACTGTTATCTGGTGTTTTGACTCCTAGTTCTCTGGATGTAAAAGATGAGTCGCTCTCCTGCCTGGTCTCTTCTATCTTCTTCTTTCAAGCTTTCTTTCCTTTTCTTTTTATTTTAATTTTTATTTTTTTGGGCTATCCAGCCCATACAAACCCTATTCATCATCTTCCCCCTGCCGCCTGGCGGCCTCAAAAAAAAATTTTTTTTAAACATCCGAGGCCGCCAGGTGGCGGGGGGAAGCTCTGATCTTCTAGGGTGCGTGTGTGTTGGTGGTCCCTTTTCACTTCCTCTGTCTCTCTTCACTCTCTATCTACTCATTGTCACCATCAGTTCATAACTACTCTCTCTTTCTTTCCCTGCAGGAGCAGCACTGGTGAAAAAGGTGAGCTGTCTCTCCATCCATCCATTCTTTCATCCATTCTTTAGTAATCCAGTTGTTACTCTCTCTTTCTCCCTCTATGTTCTCAACTTGTGGACTGACTGGACTCTTGGGAACTCTCTATCTTCTCTTTCCTACAATTGCTGGATTGGAGACCTTCACTGGACTTCTTGGGAACTCTCTATCTTCTCTTTCCTACAATTGCTGGATTGGAGACCTTCACTGGACTTCTTGAGGACTCTTAACTACAAAGACTGTTTTAAAATTTTTTTAAAATTTTTTTTAAATTTTTTTTTTAATTTTTTTTCCTTTTATTATAGTCTTTTCTTTCATATTTATATGTATCAATTTTCTTTAAAAAACAATTTTCACTAAAATTTTCAAAAGTCAATTTTAACTTTGAAGATATTTATTTAACAATTAAAATTTTCACTAAAATTCTCAAAAGTCAATTTTAACTTTGAAATCTTCAATCTTCAATTTTTTTCATAGAAAATGAATTAGTTTAGAATTCAATTTCTTTTGAAACTCTATACTAAAAATTACTTACCATTGCTGCTGTATACTATAATCATACTGACAACTATAGTATTATGTATCATTTTATTCATCAGTTTTGTATCATATTATATTAGTTTTTTTTACATTTTAATTAAATTTTTTTACAAAAAGTAATTAAAAATCTATTAAAACGTTTTGCTTGTTAGTCGTGTGCTAATGATTGATATTTTCCCGCCATAATAGTGGTCACGCGTTTTTTTGCTAGTTGTGTACACGTGCTGATAATGTTTTCCCGCCCAATTAATTTCTGTTTCAATGTTGTTTTATTTCTTTTAATTGTTAAAATTAATGTTTATTTGTGGTTTAATTTGTTTGTTGTTTGTTAAATATTTAAGAAGTTTAAGGTTCAGTGTCTACATATAAATTTTAATACACTTCTTTTACTTGTAGATATGATAGATTTTTTATAGCATTAAATTTGTGCCATCATACAAAATTGAGCATACAACTAAGTTCCATGGCTCACCAAGTGTCATAAAGGACTCTGATATGCAGTATTGGAATGAGTCTATTAGTATGGGTTTGAGTCCAACTTGTTTGATACTTGTCTGTGTCTATTACGCAACTATTAGCAAACAAATTATTCTTTTTTTAAACGAACAATAAAAGTTATAGTAGATAGATCAAGTGTAATCCTAGGATGTCATCAAACTACAATTAAAATGTACAACTAAAATCAATTGAACAGATATAATGCATTGCCTTAGCTTTGTACCCAATACATCAAGCCTATAGAAAAGAAGAAAGGATGCCATGGAATTAAGATTCAAGAAAACTTTATTTCAGGATGCTTGTTCTATATTCTAATCCTGTACTCTATACCAAGACTGTCCACTATAAGAACACTCAATGATAAAACCAAAGCTACTGTGTTCTACCTATATTCTGATAGTATATGGTTGACTGTGTGATAGGATGAGACTTTCACATAACATAAATTAGATTGCTTAGTAAACAGTGTAATTCTCTCATGTAAAATGAACCAACAGTATTGAAGCTAGAGAGGGCAGACTAAAAGTAAATAGAAGATATTGATAGACAAACAGTGTTCTATAATAGACAAAATATATATGTACAAAATACAATGATTATATAGAGAAGATACCTGTTGCTAGAACTATCTCTGAGAGCAAGTGACAACGTTTTATAATACAGCTCTTGTTCGTTCTAGTAATATCAAATCTGAAGAAAAAATTCAGTGTCATCATGTGACAATCACATACATGTACAGTGGACCCTATCATAAAGGACAATGTTGATTTAGAACATCTAACTAGTGTTATTTATATTTTGTCTAACTTGTGCTATTAACCTCTCTCTATGATAGTGACAAGTACATTTGATAACAGGTAGATCTAATGTGATCCTAATGTTCTAATAATGTCACTTGTTTGTTGACTGATTGAATGAGCCATTTCAAAGGATTAAAAATTTGAACAATTTTCTCCAGCTAATGGTATAGACACACCTATAATTAAAAACAGCCTCGACAGCATTAAAAGCAAAATAAATTTTACAAATGGCTATTTAAAATTTGTAGCATGTTTAAAGCTCAATTTTTAAATCAGTGCTTCTTAAGAGCAGCTCTGACTTGATCGTGTAAACGTTGCAGAGCTTTACTGCCAGGTTTACGATCCTATATGAGAGAAGTGCATTTAATTAAATAAAATGGACTAGTTATAATATCTAGTTATTAAACTAGTTATTACCTTTAGTTCAATAATAAGAGCCTCTGCCTGTCTGAGTTGGTTCCCATTAATAGCAGCCTATAATAAATTAATAATACAATTATAATTAATGATATATCTATAATGTTATCAGGAACCCATAAAAATACAAGGTACCTCGTGTTATTTACGAGCACCTGATAAGTATACACTAACCATAATCAATGTCAGTTCAAGGACTTGCCTCTGAGCCCAGCTACCACCAAGTTTAACAAAGTCAAATTTAAGAGGCAACATTAATGATACAACCTATAATAGAAACATAATATATTTACTTGGCATTGTTATTATTATTATTATTCTATTCATCTGTTCATTCTCTAACCTCATCATATTTCTCTTCTCCATATGCTAACATTGCATTACAAACTGGTACACCAACCTATTCACATCTCAAGATATAAACAATATAAATATATATTACCATATCTGTAAAAGAGGCATCATAGGTGGTACTTTGGACAGCGTACTCTTCCAAATTCTACAAGAAGTATCAAATTATACTATCTGGTCAAAAATTAAGAAAACAATTCTATTTTTTAGTCAAATACAAAAAAACTTTTAAAATTTATTTATGTGCTTGTGATAACTATACATTTACTGTAATCAAGTCAGTTCAAGTTTAAAATGGCTTCCTTCCAAAATGAGTAGAAAATGACACAGTAAGTAATTATTCACTTTTTGTCTAAAAATTGTTTTAAGAGAAACTTGCCAATATAACTCATGGAAATTAAACAATGACTATTAATTTTACTCCTTACAAAAATATATTTAGTTTTAATTTTGAAATACTAAAACTAAAATAACTAAAACTCTTTACCTTAATAACTTGTCTAGCCAGGGCTAGTCTTGCAGCATGAGCAGATACCTTACCGTGACATAACGACATCATGAGATGAGCAGAAAGCCTGTTGATAAAATAACACTCACTCACACAACAAGATTAGTATTAAAATATTGTCCTCCTTACCACGAATAGGCAGTTTCAAGCCTAAGATAACAAATAAAGGATCACTAATAAAAACAGTTTTAAAACATCAAAGACTGGTATAACTTACCAGGTACGTTGAGGGCTCTCTATGTAAGTTTGAAATGCATCAGTCACTAACTTCCATCTTTCCTGTCCTGGGTCTATACCCATCACCTGTATTGCAATGATGAAATGATAGATAGAGAACTATAACTCACATTTAAACGCCATAAAAGAGAAGCAGTGTCAAGTAAGTCAAAGTGGTCGTTGTTTTTGGCACAAGGAGCCATTACTGCATCAAACTCTTGCAGAATTTTATCAGTTTGGTTAAGATCTATGGATGGATGGATGGATGGATTGGTGAATTCACAATGGATGGATGGATAAATCTGTATAACATACCAAAGTAATAAAGGGTTAAATGCCATGTTGTATGATGACCTAATAAGTGATCCTGCCAGTTTTTACGAGTTGATATTAGAAAATCAATCCCCTTCTGTGGATCCCTAACCTCTTCAATTACATGAGCTAGAGGGAGGGAGAGAGAGAGAGAGAGAGAGAGAGAGAGAGGTACATCAAAGATACAATGTATGCTACCTAAAGTATGAGTAGCCCACGGATTATGAGGATCAATAGCTAAACTTTTGTAGCATAGCTCTTCAGCTAAATCTCTTTCATTAGTTTCTTCCAAACCAAAAGCATATCTAGCAATCAAAAGATATAGTTCTTAATACAGCAGACATCACTCACAGACTAAGTATATAAGGATATAACTTAAAGTTGGTAGGACAATGAGTAACAGCTTGTGCCATGTGACTTCTCAAACGAAGCCACTCCCCACATTTAAAGTAGTCACCAAATGCCCAACGAGCAGCATGAAGATCTAGTGGATTATATATAAGAAAGAAAGTATGGAAGCATGGGAATGAGACTATTCAGTTACATAATACCTCTGGGATAATTGACACCAATATTGGCTAATATCTCGTTTGATTTAGGGGTGTTCCCCTTACTAAGAGCTAAGAATGCATCAATGTGTCTCTGTTCACGATCCAAGACTTTCGGATAGAGTTTAGTAACAGCATCAAGATGAACTTTAACTATATAAGAAATGGATGGACGGATGGGTGATGGACAGATGGTTGAGTTGATGTATGGATGAATGGTTGAATAAATGGATGAATGGTTGATAAATGGATGAATGGTTAATCGTGTGAAGCAATAGATTAGCAGATAGTACAAATATAGCACAAACCTGCAGGGTCAAATGTGTCAGCCATAAAACAACCCTGGAAAGAAAACATACAACATCAATAACATAGTTATTATCTTACCAAGAGACAGTGAGCCATGACAAAGTTCTCAGAGAGAGAGAGAGAGAGAGAGAGAGAAAGAGAGGGAGAGAGGGAGGGAGGGAGGGAGGGAGGGAAAGGGAGAGGGAGAGGGAGAGGAAGAGGGAGGGAGAGGGCAAGGGAGAGGGAGAGGGGGAGAGAGAGAGAGAGAGAGAGAGAGAGAGAGAGAGAGAGAGAGAGAGAGAGAGAGAGAGAGAGAGAGAGAGGGAGGGAGAGGGAGAGGGAGAGGGAGAGGGAGAGGGAGAGGGAGAGGGAGAGGGAGGAAAGGAGGGCAAGGGAGAGGGAGAGGGAAGGAGGGAGAGGGAGAGGGAGAGGGAGAGAGAGAGGGAGAGGGAGAGGGAGAGGGAGAGGGAGAGGGAGAGGGAGAGGGAGAGGGAGAGAAAGAGAGAGAGAGAGAGAGAGAGAGAGAGAGGTGTGTGTGTTTTAATAATCTAATAAAAATCACTTACAAACTAACAACATAAGGATAAAAGTGTGACTCTTTAATACAATGAGTTACAGCTCGTGAGAGAAGATCTCTCATTTGAGGAAATTGTGAAGTACTTTTATAACCTACGAATGCCAACGTCAAAGCTTGAAGATCTAAAATGAATAAATCAAAGCTCATATACCAATATCTAGTTTCCAATATGAGTGTATAGAAATGACAATAAATACCTCTTGGATATTTGACTGTGATATCAGCCAATATCTCGTTTGATTTAGGGGTTTTCCCCTGACTAAGAGCTAAGAATGCATCAATGTGTCTCTGTTCACGATCCAAGACTTTCGGATAGAGTTTAGTAACAGTATCAAGATGAACTTTAACTATATAAGAAATGGATGGATAGATGGAGCTATGGATAGATGGTTGAGTTGATGTATGGATGAATGGTTGGATAAATGGATGGATGGATTAATGACGAATGAATGGACGAACATTCAGAGGGATGGATGACCCTACCTTTTGCCGGATCTGTATCACTATTATATATGTCACATAACATACATCCCTGTAATAATAAATATAGAAAGAAAATAAATTGCCGTAGTAACTAAATCAATAAATGCAGAGTCAGCTCCATCCATCCCATTCATCAAGTAAGGAATCTGTATCTCTCAATACTAAGTTTTTTAGATACCATTTAACCAACAATATTTATATAGTATGCCATATGTATGTG
Organism: Xestospongia muta; assembly: GCA_963693285.1. Lineage (NCBI taxonomy): Eukaryota > Metazoa > Porifera > Demospongiae > Haplosclerida > Petrosiidae > Xestospongia > Xestospongia muta. Next base: position 4,633,912 of record OY848930.1, read on the forward strand.
CATATGTGTGTGTGTGAGTGTACCATTAGACAATGAGCCAAGACAAAAGTGTTGTCCAGTTCAATAACACGCTTCAAAGAGTCTATAAATGATTTCTTTTGACTGATAAAGGACTCCAATATATCATTATAGAGTTCTAGCGCTTCCTGACTGCCACAAGTGAGTGTATTACCACAACAATCCTGTAACTCTTTAACATCCATTAGCAGAAGAAAGTGATCCAAAATTTTAACCCCTTCTTTTCAAGTTTTTTTATTGCATTATCTCACGTCAGCAGAAGTTGCACGTTGTGAATTGATTACCTTGTCTGGAGGAGCTAAAGATGTTATAAAGTCAGATAGAAGGAACAAAAGATAATGAAGAAGAGTGTTTAGGTAAGGGTTTTATTTTTTATGATATAAAAAAGGGACATAATATTTTGATTAGTAATATAAAATGAACACAATAAAACAAATATTTTGACACAAGCAGACAACTATACTATTTAGTGTCATGCTCAGTATTACAGAATTGACAAATGTAATTATCAAGTATTACATTTAGTTTTAGAATAGTACATGTAAGGTACATTCATAATAGACAGGAATCTCACTGTATCCATTCAACTATTTCAAAATTATCATTATCATCTTTAAAGCAGCCTTCATGAATTTTTGCATTTTTGCAAGTATTTTTTTGCTATACTGATTTGCGATCCAGTTGGTTTTGACATAGTTGCCAGGGGCGTATCCAGTATAGCGGGGTTTTTTTCGGGGGGGGGGGGGGGGGTAAAATTTTCATTGTTTTCGTGGTTGAGAAACAAGCCACGAAATATTTACCCACGAAAGTTAATTAGATGCAATGTGCCAACACCCATTCATGCATACACATGGTTGCACGCACGTTATCACATTGTTGATCAACGAGTCTCAGATTCAGTATGGCCTTATTTGATACTTCAAGAGGGAAAGAACAACCTACCTGATCCTCATGGCCCTTTAGCACAATCTGTATCATCAACTTTGATTGCAGCTGCAACCACGTTTCTCTCTGGCACTCAAGTTGACTAGATCGCTCAACCACGAAATTTTTACCACGAACCAACAAAATTTTTGACGTCCACGAAAATTTTGCCCCCCCCCGAAAAAACCCACTATATGGTATATGGTATGAATACATATACAATTTGTTACCACTGATGCATACAACAATCTTGGTGCATCACAGTGTTACTATGGCAACAAATGTTACTGATTATTGAAATTTTCTTAATTTTCCATATTGCTACATCACAGCTTCTGCTAATTCCTCAAGTCATATTTAATACTATCATACATAGGACTAACCAAGTTCCTTAAAAATAGAATGAATACCACTTACTGCTGTTGAGTTGATGAATTCTTTAACATGTTGTCACTTGTCAAATATCTGATACTGCTAGCTTGAAAAGTATTATTTTAGTAACTGTGAGTAATAGTTTGATAGTTATGAACAACTAGTGTTTGATTTGTTTGCTGTTGTAGGTTAAAATTATTAAGAAAGTTGAAGAATTTATAAAGCCGTCTCCTTAAGCAAAGGTAATGATGACTGACTTGTCATCACCCTGTCTCTCTCTCTCTCTCTCTCTCTCTCTCTCTCTGGGACTGGGATGTCTCAAGGAAAGCTAATATTAGGGTAAGAACTGACAGATATAGACTTCTATCTAAGTCTTGATCAGTTTTTGTTCAGTCATGTATCGTTTTCTAATAGCCTCTCCTGAAATGGCATTTTGATGGAGAGTATTGATAATATGCCGGCACAGTTACCTCGTGAAGCAACAGACTACTTTGGATCAAGACTGGAACCATTTATCTTTGACCTGGTAAGTTGGATTTTGTAAACACAACCTTCCATATATTCAAATACTAAATGTACCAGTTATGTGATTTAGAAGATGACACACTTCAAGCTATTATACATAGAAATGACGGAAAGAGACCAAATGTCACGTAATCAATCATTCATTGTGTCATTGAATAGAATAAAATCACATTTAATAATGCTTGTTCTGTTGAGGTAGTTTTCCATTCATGTTAACAAAATTTTATTTTCATATTAGAAAATAACTGGATGATGTGAAGATGCATATGATAAAATACATAGAGGAATTGTTGACCAGATAATAGCTAAAGCATGAAAAGAAGGTATGTCTGGAGACCTGATACAGTAACCAATCCATAACCTGTTTCAGCCTGCATGAATACACCTCCTTAATTTTAATATATTATTTAAAAATTAAAGGGAGATAAATGTAGAGACATATTATTGTAAAGATAAAAATTATAAATACATGATTTTTAGCTAATGCCATTTGTGTCTATTAGGACATAGCATTAAGAAGTCACAAAAGAGGAAATGGATCCAGATGTATCTGGTATTGCGGCAGAACTGGACCTACAGTCGCTATGATAATACATTATGTATACAGATATTTCATGTAATTTTGAATGTCATTGTTGTTTATTTTCTTCTAGTTGATCAGTGGGCTGGATCACAGAATTACAAGCTAACCAACAAAGCAGGTTGATACAATTGGTTAAAAAGACTACATAGTATTGTCAAGTGGTGACTGGTATTAATGCTGATTAAAAACCATCACTGAAGTTATATAAATCTGCTTTAACTATAATCGTTTGTTTCAGTCAATATTATTTGTGACATTACATTACAAAGATGAAACTGTTGTGCTTGCTGTTAACAACTTTGAAGCTAGAATAAAGTACTGTAATGTAATTAATTGTTCAATAAGATCAATTAAAAATCAATTAAAAATCAATTAATGTTGGTCACGTGTGATGTGAGCCTGCTGGTATTTCCCGCCAAATTGTCACGAGTTTATTTCTTGTGTTTGCCGTAATGAAGCATGACAGAGATGTCTTGAAAACATAAAAGGGACTCCATTTTCAAGCTTTTTTAGTTCACAGACCCCCGTGGGTCTTCGTCGCTACGACTCGTCTCTTCGTTGGATCGCTGTTATCTGATAATTGACTGTTATCTGATGTTTGATTGTTTTCTGATAATTGACTGTTATCTGATGTTTGACTGTTATCTGATGTTTGACTGTTATCTGATAATTGACTGTTATCTGGTGTTTGACTGTTATCTGATAATTGACTGTTATCTGATGTTTGACTGTTATCTGATGTTTGGCTGTTATCTGATAATTGACTGTTATCTGATATTTGATTGTTTTCTGATAATTGACTGTTTTCTGATGTTTGACTGTTATCTGATTATTGACTGTTATCTGATGTTTGACTTTTTTCTGATGTTTCACTGTTATCTGATGTTTGGCTGTTATCTGATGTTTGGCTGTTATCTGATAATTGACTGTTATCTGATATTTGATTGTTTTCTGATAATTGACTGTTTTCTGATGTTTGACTGTTATCTGATTATTGACTGTTATCTGATGTTTGACTTTTTTCTGATGTTTCACTGTTATCTGATGTTTGGCTGTTATCTGATGTTTGGCTGTTATCTGATAATTGACTGTTATCTGATGTTTGATTGTTTTCTGATGTTTGACTGTTATCTGATAATTGACTGTTTTCTGATGTTTGACTGTTATCTGATTATTGACTGTTATCTGATGTTTGACTGTTTTCTGATGTTTGACTGTTATCTGATAATTGACTGTTATCTGATATTTGATTGTTTTCTGATAATTGACTGTTATCTGATGTTTGACTGTATCTGATAATTGACTGTTATCTGATGTTTGACTGTTATCTGATAATTGACTGTTATCTGATGTTTGACTTTTTTCTGATGTTTCACTGTTATCTGATGTTTGGCTGTTATCTGATGTTTGGCTGTTATCTGATAATTGACTGTTATCTGATGTTTGATTGTTTTCTGATGTTTGACTGTTATCTGATAATTGACTGTTTTCTGATGTTTGACTGTTATCTGATTATTGACTGTTATCTGATGTTTGACTGTTTTCTGATGTTTGACTGTTATCTGATTATTGACTGTTATCTGATTATTGACTGTTATCTCATGTTTGACTGTTTTCTGATAATTGACTGTTTTCTGATAATTGACTGTTATCTGATGTTTGACTGTTATCTGATGTTTGGCTGTTATCTGATAATTGACTGTTATCTGATGTTTGACTGTTATCTGATGTTTGACTGTTATCTGATAATTGACTGTTTTCTGATAATTGACTGTTATCTGATGGTTGGCTGTTATCTGATGTTTGACTGTTTTCTGATGTTTGGCTGTTATCTGATAATTGACTGTTTTCTGATAATTGACTGTTATCTGATGTTTGGCTGTTATCTGATAATTGACTGTTATCTGATGTTTGACTGTTATCTGATAATTGACTGTTTTCTGATAATTGACTGTTATCTGATGGTTGGCTGTTATCTGATGTTTGACTGTTTTCTGATGTTTGGCTGTTTTCTGATAATTGACTGTTATCTGATGTTTGGCTGTTATCTGATGTTTGACTGTTATCTGATGTTCGGCTGTTATCTGATAATTGACTGTTATCTGATGTTTGACTGTTATCTGATAACTGACTGTTTTCTGATAATTGACTGTTATCTGATGGTTGGCTGTTATCTGATGTTTGACTGTTTTCTGATGTTTGGCTGTTATCTGATAATTGACTGTTTTCTGATAATTGACTGTTATCTGATGTTTGGCTGTTATCTGATAATTGACTGTTATCTGATGTTTGACTGTTATCTGATAATTGACTGTTTTCTGATAATTGACTGTTATCTGATGGTTGGCTGTTATCTGATGTTTGACTGTTTTCTGATGTTTGGCTGTTTTCTGATAATTGACTGTTATCTGATGTTTGGCTGTTATCTGATGTTTGACTGTTATCTGATGTTTGGCTGTTATCTGATAATTGACTGTTATCTGATGGTTGGCTGTTATCTGATGTTTGACTGTTTCTGATGTTTGGCTGTTTTCTGATAATTGACTGTTATCTGATGTTTGGCTGTTATCTGATGTTTGACTGTTATCTGATAACTGACTGTTTTCTGATAATTGACTGTTATCTGATGGTTGGCTGTTATCTGATGTTTGACTGTTTTCTGATGTTTGGCTGTTATCTGATAATTGACTGTTTTCTGATAATTGACTGTTATCTGATGGTTGGCTGTTATCTGATGTTTGACTGTTTCTGATGTTTGGCTGTTTTCTGATAATTGACTGTTATCTGATGTTTGGCTGTTATCTGATGGTTGACTGTTATCTGGTGTTTTGACTCCTAGTTCTCTGGATGTAAAAGATGAGTCGCTCTCCTGCCTGGTCTCTTCTATCTTCTTCTTTCAAGCCTTCTTTCCTTTTCTTTTTATTTTTATTTTTATTTTTTTGGGCTATCCAGCCCATACAAACCCTATTCATCATCTTCCCCCTGCCGCCTGGCGGCCTCAAAAAAAAAATTTTTTTTAAACATCCGAGGCCGCCAGGTGGCGGGGGGAAGCTCTGATCTTCTAGGGTGCGTGTGTGTTGGTGGTCCCTTTTCACTTCCTCTGTCTCTCTTCACTCTCTATCTACTCATTGTCACCATCAGTTCATAACTACTCTCTCTTTCTTTCCCTGCAGGAGCAGCACTGGTGAAAAAGGTGAGCTGTCTCTCCATCCATCCATTCTCTCATCCATTCTTTAGTAATCCAGTTGTTACTCTCTCTTTCTCCCTCTATGTTCTCAACTTGTGGGCTGACTGGACTCTTGGGAACTCTCTATCTTCTCTTTCCTACAATTGCTGGATTGGAGACCTTCACTGGACTTCTTGGGAACTCTCTATCTTCTCTTTCCTACAATTGCTGGATTGGAGACCTTCACTGGACTTCTTGAGGACTCTTAACTACAAAGACTGTTTTAAATTTTTTTTTTAATTTTTTTTTAATTTTTTTTTTAATTTTTTTTCCTTTTATTATAGTCTTTTCTTTCATATTTATATGTATCAATTTTCTTTTAAAAACAATTTTCACTAAAATTCTCAAAAGTCAATTTTAACTTTGAAGATATTTAACAATTAAAATTTTCACTAAAATTCTCAAAAGTCAATTTTAACTTTGAAATCTTCAATCTTCAATTTTTTTCATAGAAAATGAATTAGTTTAGAATTCAATTTCTTTTGAAACTCTATACTAAAAATTACTTACCATTGCTGCTGTATACTATAATCATACTGACAACTATAGTATTATGTATCATTTTATTCATCAGTTTTGTATCATATTATATTAGTTTTTTTTACATTTTAATTAAATTTTTTTACAAAAAGTAATTAAAAATCTATTAAAACGTTTTGCTTGTTAGTCGTGTGCTAATGATTGATATTTTCCCGCCATAATAGTGGTCACGCGTTTTTTTGCTAGTTGTGTACACGTGCTGATAATGTTTTCCCGCCCAATCAATGTGGTTTAATTTCTGTTTCAATGTTGTTTTATTTCTTTTAATTGTTAAAATTAATGTTTATTTGTCGTTTAATTTGTTTGTTGTTTGTTAAATATTTAAGAAGTTTAAGGTTCAGTGTCTACATATAAATTTTAATACACTTCTTTTACTTGTAGATATGATAGATTTTTTATAGCATTAAATTTGTGCCATCATACAAAATTGAGCATACAACTAAGTTCCATGGCTCACCAAGTGTCATAACGACTCTGATATGCAGTATTGGAATGAGTCTATTAGTATGGGTTTGAGTCCAACTTGTTTGATACTTGTCTGTGTCTATTACGCAACTATTAGCAAACAAATTATTCTTTTTTTAAACGAACAATAAAAGTTATAGTAGATAGATCAAGTGTAATCCTAGGATGTCATCAAACTACAATTAAAATGTACAACTAAAATCAATTGAACAGATATAATGCATTGCCTTAGCTTTGTACCCAATACATCAAGCCTATAGAAAAGAAGAAAGGATGCCATGGAATTAAGATTCAAGGAAACTTTATTTCAGGATGCTTGTTCTATATTCTAATCCTGTACTCTATATCAAGTACTCCTAGACTGTCCACTATAAGAACACTCATTGATAAAACCAAAGCTACTGTGTTCTACCTATATTCTGATAGTATATGGTTGACTGTGTGATAGGATGAGACTTTCACATAACATAAATTAGATTGCTTAGTAAACAGTGTAATTCTCTCATGTAAAATGAACCAACAGTATTGAAGCTAGAGAGGGCAGACTAAAAGTAAATAGAAGATATTGATAGACAAACAGTGTTCTATAATAGACAAAATATATATGTACAAAATACAATGATTATATAGAGAAGATACCTGTTGCTAGAACTATCTCTGAGAGCAAGTGACAACATTTTATAATACAGCTCTTGTTCGTTCTAGTAATATCAAATCTGAAGAAAAAATTCAGTGTCATCATGTGACAATCACATACATGTACAGTGGACCCTATCATAAAGGACAATGTTGATTTAGAACATCTAACTAGTGTTATTTATATTTTGTCTAACTTGTGCTATTAACCTCTCTCTATGATAGTGACAAGTACATTTGATAACAGGTAGATCTAATGTGATCCTAATATTCTAATAATGTCACTTGTTTGTTGACTGATTGAATGAGCCATTTCAAAGGATTAAAAATTTGAACAATTTTCTCCAGCTAATGGTATAGACACACCTATAATTAAAAACAGCCTCGACAGCATTAAAAGCAAACTAAATTTTACAAATGGCTATTTAAAATTTGTAGCATGTTTAAAGCTCAATTTTTAAATCAGTGCTTCTTAAGAGCAGCTCTGACTTGATCGTGTAAACGTTGCAGAGCTTTACTGCCAGGTTTACGATCCTAAATGAGAGAAGTGCATTTAATTAAATAAAATGGACTAGTTATAATGTCTAGTTATTAAATTAGTTATTACCTTTAGTTCAATAATAAGAGCCTCTGCCTGTCTGAGTTGGTTCCCATTAATAGCAGCCTATAATAAATTAATAATACAATTATAATTAATGATATATCTATAATGTTATCAGGAACCCATAAAAATACAAGGTACCTCGTGTTATTTACGAGCACCTGATAAGTATACACTTACCATAATCAATGTCAGTTCAAGGACTTGCCTCTGAGCCCAGCTACCACCAAGTTTAACAAAGTCAAATTTAAGAGGCAACATTAATGATACAACCTATAATAGAAACATAATATATTTACTTGACATTGTTATTATTATTATTATTCTATTCATCTGTTCATTCTCTAACCTCATCATATTTCTCTTCTCCATATGCTAACATTGCATTACAAACTGGCACACCAACCTATTCACATCTCAAGATATAAACAATATAAATATATATTACCATATCTGTAAAAGAGGCATCATAGGTAGTACTTTGGACAGCGTACTCTTCCAAATTCTACAAGAAGTATCAAATTATACTATCTGGTCAAAAATTAAGAAAACAATTCTATTTTTTAGTCAAATACAAAAAAACTTTTAAAATTTATTTATGTGCTTGTGATAACTATACATTTACTGTAATCAAGTCAGTTCAAGTTTAAAATGGCTTCCTTCCAAAATGGGTAGAAAATGACACAATGAGTAATTATTCACTTTTTGTCTAAAAATTGTTTTAAGAGAAACTTGCCAATATAACTCATGGAAATTAAACAATGACTATTAATTTTACTCCTTATGAAAATATATTTAGTTTTAATTTTGAAATACTAAAACTAAAATAACTAAAACTCTTTACCTTAATAACTTGTCTAGCCAGGGCTAGTCTTGCAGCATGAGCAGATACCTTACCGTGACATAACGACATCATGAGATGAGAAGAAAGCCTGTTGATAAAATAATACTCACTCACACAACAATATCAGTATTAAAATACTGTCCTCCTTACCACGAATAGGCAGTTTCAAGCCTAAGATAACAAATAAAGGATCACTAATAAAAACAGTTTTAAAACGTTAAATACTGGTATAACTTACCAGGTACGTTGAGGGCTCTCTATGTAAGTTTGAAATGCATCAGTCACTAACTTCCATCTTTCCTGTCCTGGGTCTATACCCATCACCTGTATTGCAATGATGAAATGATAGATAGAGAACTATAGCTCACATTTAAACGCCATAAAAGAGAAGCAGTGTCAAGTAAGTCAAAGTGGTCGTTGTTTTTGGCACAAGGAGCCATTACTGCATCAAACTCTTGCAGAATTTTATCAGTTTGGTTAAGATCTATGGATGGATGGATGGATGGATTGGTGAATTCACAATGGATGGATGGATAAATCTGTATAACATACCAAAGTAATAAAGGGTTAAATGCCATGTTGTATGATGACCTAATAAGTGATCCTGCCAGTTTTTACGAGTTGATATTAGAAAGTCAATCCCCTTCTGTGGATCTCTAACCTCTTCAATTACATGAGCTAGAGAGAGAGAGAGAGACAGAGGTACATCAAAGATACAATGTATGCTACCTAAAGTATGAGTAGCCCACGGATTATGAGGATCAATAGCTAAACTTTTGTAGCATAGCTCTTCAGCTAAATCTCTTTCATTAGTTTCTTCCAAACCAAAAGCATATCTAGCAATCAAGAGAGATAGTTCTTAATACAGCAGACATCACTCACAGGCTAAGTATATAAGGATATAACTCAAAGTCGGTAGGACAATGAGTAACAGCTTGTGCCATGTGACTTCTCAAACGAAGCCACTCCCCACATTTAAAGTAGTCACCAAATGCCCAACGAGCAGCATGAAGATCTAGTGGATTATATATAAGAAAGAAAGTATGGAAGCATGGGAATGAGACTATTCAGTTACATAATACCTCTGGGATAATTGACACCAATATTGGCTAATATCTCGTTTGATTTAGGGGTGTTCCCCTTACTAAGAGCTAAGAATGCATCAATGTGTCTCTGTTCACGATCCAAGACTTTCGGATAGAGTTTAGTAACAGCATCAAGATGAACTTTAACTATATAAGAAATGGATGGACGGATGGGGTGATGGACAGATGGTTGAGTTGATGTATGGATGAATGGTTGAATAAATGGATGAATGGTTGATAAATGGATGAATGGTTAATCATGTGAAGCAGTAGATTAGCAGATAGTACAAATATAGCACAAACCTGCAGGGTCAAATGTGTCAGCCATAAAACAACCCTGGAAAGAAAACATACAACATCAATAACATAGTTATTATCTTACCAAGAGACAGTGAGCCATGACAAAGTTCTCATCCAGTTCGATAATGCGCTTTAAAGAATCTATACAATCATCTTTGTAGCTAACAAATGATTCCAGTACTTCATTGTAGAGTTCTAGAGCTTCCTGACTGCTACAGGTCAGTGTATTACCACAGCAATCTTGCATTCTTCCACCCTCCATGTTGCATGCAGGGAGGCAGAAGATTTACGGAAATTTCCAAAACCAAAATTAATTTTCTTGTCGTTTTTTTTAATTAATTGAATTTCATTTTTGTATTTAATTTGTCAAATAATTCTTTAAGTATCTTTGTATACAATATTTTCTTGTTAATTATATTTTCTGTTAATTTTTTATTGCTTATTTATTTCTTAATATATATATATATATATATGTATATATATATATATATATATATATATATATATATATATATATTGCAGTTAGTATATCTTTTACATTTTTTGAGGTACTGATGAGTTTTTCACGTTTTGTTAAGTGGCTTAGAAATGCTCAAACTTTAATTATCTTTTTAAAACTTAATTTTTAAAACCAATTTAATTTTAATGACTTCATTTGTCAATTGTCTGAAATATTTTTAGAGTTAATATTGATAATAAAATATTGAAAAACTATTTCTTTTTAAGTCTAATTAATTGGGTGGAAATGCTATTCTTTAATGATCTTTTAATTGACTAAAAATTATTTTTTAGTAGGAAAGTATACAGAGCTATATTTAATTTCTTTGTATTATAATTATTTCTACAGAAATTGCAGAATATTTCCGTATACTTCTGTATATTTCAAGTCCGTATACTTCTTATTAAAAAACTAAACATTGACTCTGAGTTATTCTCTCTTCAAAGCAGCTCTGACTTGATCATGTAAACGCTGTAAAGTTTTATTGTAAGGTTTACGATCCTATATGAGAACTTATTAATAAAAGATAGTGCTTGATATTAAAACCTTTAATTCAATAATAAGGGCCTGAGCTCGTTGGAGTTGGTTCCCATTAATAGCAGCCTATAACGATATGATATTAGTTATATAATACATTTTATTATGTGTACCATTATCAGAGTCATATCAAATACTTGTCGTTGAGCCCAACTACCACCAAATTTAACAAAGTCATATCTCAGAGGTAACATTAAAGATAAAACCTAAAATAATAAAATATTTAGTTTGTCGTGATCTGTCTGTTTGTCCATCTGTCCACTCTCTAACCTCATCATATTTCTCTTCTCCATAAGCTAACAATGCATTACAAACTGGTAAACCAATCTAACAATAGATATGATATTGACACTAAAATATTACCAACCATACCATCTCAGCAATAGTGGAATCATAACTTGTATTGTGACAATATTCCTCCATTGACTGTAAAGGAGAGAGAGACAAACAGACAAAATCAACATTAAAAGTATTATTAAATTCCTACCTTAATAACTTGTCTAGCCAGGGCTAGTCTTGCAGCATGAGCAGATACTTTACCATGACATAATGACATCATGAGATGTGTCTCTAACCTAATAAAGTAAGATAAGAGATCATATTATAATTTAAGGCATGATGTTGACCATGAATGGGTTGGATGACCAACACGACTCTGAAAAGCATCAGTCACCAGCTTCCACCTCTTCTCTCCTGGGTCTATCCCCATTATCTGTTGATAGTAGATTATAGTGTAAGGATCACTTGTTTTAGCTTACATTGAGTCGCCATAGCAGAGAAGATGCATCCAGTAACTGAAAGAGATTGTCTGAGTCCATACAGGGAGCCATTATAGAATCAAACTCTTCCAATATTTTATCAGTATTGTTAAGATCTGTTAATAGATTAATAGAAAGTTGAATGGACAGGATATAAAGTAAATGGATGGAGAAATGGACAGAGATGTAACCATAGAAACAGATGTACGTACCAAAATAGTACAAAGTCAAGTGCCAAGTAATATGGTGACCCAAAAGACAATCTTGCCAATTCTTACGAGTCGACAAAAGAAACTCCACCCCTTTTTCTACACGTTGACTTTCTTCTATTACATGAGCTATTGACAAAGAGATGAACAGAACATATTACTATCCCTATATACCAGTAGTATGTATTGCCCAAGGATTAGCTGGTTGAAGAGCTAAACTTTGCTGACAAAATTCTTCAGCTAGTTGTCTCTCATTGGTCTCCTCAAGTGAGAAGGCATACCTAAGAGAAGAATGTTATAAATAGTTATTTTAAAAAGACAAGCTAAAATGTTTTACAATGACTTTACAAACAAGTCGGTGGTACAAAGACAATAGTCTCATTCCCAGACAGGTAGTCTGGGAATGAGACTACATGGAAAGCAAAATGAGTCTTGTTATATAATCATATTACATCACTCTATATAGTGAAATCTAAGTACTTCCAAAACTCACAGACTAAGGACATAAGGATATAAGTGGAAGTCTTTAGGACAATGAGTAATGGCTCTTGACATTAGACTCCTCATACGAGGATATTCACCAGTCTTTAAATAATCCCCAAATGCCCACCGAGCAGCATGAAGGTCTGAGAATAGAAATATGAAGTTATGAAAACATTGTAAACAAATATACATTTAAAAAGAAAGCTCTTTTGCTGACTGTTAGGATATTAGAATGAGAATGAGACTTAGCCTAGTATGGGAATGAGACTACTCAAGTATTTACTACCTCTTGGATATTTGACTGTGATGTCGGCCAATATTTCATTTGATTTAGGAGTATTTCCTTGATGTGCAGCTAAGAATGCATCAATGTGTCTCTGTTCACGTTCCAAGGCTTTTGGATAGAGCTTAGTAACAGCATCAAGATGAACTTGAACTATATATAAAAAATGGATGGATGAATAAATGGAGACTGGTTACCTGATGAATCGGATGGACCAAATGCATCACATAATAGACAACCCTAGATCAAAAAAGTTACTGCATAAAATTAAAAGATTAAAATTACCATCAAACAATGGGCCAACACGAACTCTTCATCTAGTTTAATAGCATGTCTTAATGATTTGATAAATCCTTTATTTGAACTGAGCAAAACCTCTAACACTTCATTGTAGAGACTTAGAGCTTCCTTATTGCTACAAGTGAGTATATTACCACAACAATCTTGCATCTCCATCTTTTAATGGTAGTAGTGATGAGCAACAACTCGGAAATGTTGCAAACCAACCTTAAAACCGGAGAATATCCTAATAATATCACGGAATGAATAGTTAGTACGGAAGTGCACGAAAACGTTCTACAATTTGTATAGAAATGTAATGCGAGAAAAAAGAGCAGACTCCGTATACTCTTAAATACCACAAATTTTCTAACTATTTTTCAGAAATGTTGTTAAAGTTTGTAAAAAAATTGACGTTTAAATGACTCCTCTCTTAAAGCAACTGTTTGCTTTTTAAATACTTGAGCTCTTCATATTTCAATTCTACTACATGCCCTAAATTAGTGTATAATATACTTCAAGGTAATGATATAATGTGGCTATTATACCTGAGCTTTGTCATCTAATTCTTAGACTATCACTATGTTTAATCCATCTGTCAGTACCCCAGTTAATTACATGACCTAACCCATATCAAATTAATATACTAAGATCCTGTAGTCTATGGTACTAATTAAGAAATGACCCAAAATCATTGGTAGACAAATCACTTAATTTTTAAGTTAGCTATATAGGTCCTTGTTAAGTAGAGTAATTATTTGCGCTCAGAATTGTTATAAAGATTTGCAAAAACTAAGTAAATTATTAATTTACATGTACATATATCCTAGCAAAACAAGGAATATCATAATATTTGTTTGTTTTTTAATCTAATACAACATTTAAGAGCAGTAATATTAATGTCACTTAACAAGGACCTATATAGCTAACTCCATGACAAATGTCAAGCAATTTTATTACATGAACTGATTCTCAATTTTGACTGAAGACCATGGTTCAAATTAAATAATGGCCCAAAATTGTTGGTAGTCAAATCACTTGAATTTTTTCATACAGGTCTACTCTTTCTTAAGTAGAGTACTTGTTTGTGCTCAGAAATGTTATTTAAAGTCTGTAAAATAATTAAAAGATTCATAAATATATATGTGTAGATGTACCATTAACACAAGGGGAATTATTACATTTATAAAATCTTATGTAACTTATAGAGCAGTAACAATAATGCCACCTAACAAGTACTACCTTCTATTGTCATTTGTTTTAGCATCTTTGCAGTTATAATTTTAAACTAAAATACATTAATTCACAAGTCTTCTCTCTGCAAATTCATAAATAATTTATTTATAATCAGCTTTCAAAATATTTATTAAACAAATTATACAAAAAACACAGACAAACAATACTACATATATTATTATATAACCTTTATAACTCTTATTAAATTATTAACATAACAATATAGAGGTACCTATCAGCTACACTTAACCACACCTACATCGTTAACAATCAAATAACTAGTAACCTGCCACCTCTGACAATGCATATTAGATCCAGTATGAGTCTTAGGTCCTTTTATACAGGCTTTAACACGCAAAGAGTTCAAACAGTACACTCCTGGTGAAGAAAAGGTAGCATTAACAATAATAGTCTGTTCAGAGAGAGGAGACAAGACCAGGTTTCTCCTACAGGGGCCAGACCAGTGAAATGATGGCTCCAGTGACCTAATACTGAAAGGAAATAAATATCAATAATTTATAAAATAGAGAAATATTTTATTTAAAACTGTATATTCAAGAGACCCAGATCCATTTAAACATTATGCACTAAAATCATTCGTTACCATGGCAACCACATTTCTAATACCTAGTACTCACCCAAGAGCCACTTCAGAAGTAGATAAAAATTCAACTAATACAGTCACTTCTTCACTGGTACAATTTGATAAGACCACACCCACTGGTACAACACAATATTGATTAGCAGCAGAAAAGTCATGTGACACAGTAGCGGGATATAAAAGGGTGTGTCTAACAAGATCGTAAGGAGATGATGATGTTAAACAAGGACTAGAAGGTGTGGTTGATGAGGGGTGTGGCTAAAAAGAAAGAAATCAATATGTTTATCCATATAGACATTTACTTACACATGTAAGAATAGTCGATGTTTGTGGAAGATTAACAGTTATACAATTTTGTCCAAAATGAGGCTGTCCAATGTTACGATCAGGAGATGTAGACTAGATAAAATAGAGAGAAACATAACAATTACAGTAATCACATGAAGTACAGCCTAAATAAACTGGAAACCAACATGACAAAATGAGTCTGAAAACCCTCAAAACGCCTCCTATTCCATCCCTTGAAACTTCCTCTGGCCCCATTTAAAATACTCAATTAATCAATAATTAATAACTTAATTAATAATTAATAAGCTCAAAACTATAAAAGGATCAATCCAATTCCATTGACTTGTAAATGTTTCACTTAATACTGACTAGACATCATTAGAGTACCAGTAAATATTTGTACATCATTAGTTTAGCTCACAGTACATATATGCATACATTCAATACATATGTTCTATTATGTAGCAGACAATATACCTCCCAGAATATCACCAAGCCAATCTTATTTTCATACACACTAGTTTTCTCCTGAGCACCTATACCAGTGTTTTCAGTGACATTTGTTGTTTGAAGTCCAAGTTGACGAGAAGTTTCTGAAGCAAAAAATAAGTCTTTCGCAGGAAATTCACCACTTCTGATCTACATAAAATGGTGGTAACAAAAGATGTCTGTTAATGAATATATAATGAGTTAGCAAAAAGAAACTAAATAAAATAACTATAAATAATGTACACAGGATCACATGATTTAATCTAAATGATCACATGATTTGATATAAAGAATCACATGATTTAATCTAAATGATCACATGATTTGATATAAAGGATCATATGATTTGATATATATATAAGATCACATGATTTAATCTCACTCTT
The DNA here is from genome assembly GCA_963693285.1 of Xestospongia muta. Lineage (NCBI taxonomy): Eukaryota > Metazoa > Porifera > Demospongiae > Haplosclerida > Petrosiidae > Xestospongia > Xestospongia muta. The sequence goes on from OY848930.1 coordinate 4,650,079, forward strand.
TTATCAGTAAGAGGGACATCAGAAAACGCCAAATGATCCATTGTACACTTGGGAACACCTCTTATCCCACGAAGGTACACTACACCATTCTCCCCAGGAGACAAACTTAAATCTAAACAAAAAAACAAAAAAAACAAATGTTACAATTAATAATAATCATTAATAAAACTCTAACACAAGTATTGTTGTAATGAACATGGGTAAATTACCTTTTCTCTCAGTTACAGCCTCTATTTTCCAGCTGTAACTAACACTAGATATTTGTATAACTTTAACGTCTACTGGCAATCCCAAAGCACCACTCTTGTTCTCAATCTCAACAGATATCAGTAATTTAGCATGATCCAGACTAAGCAAAAGGGAATCTATGACGTTATAGTAAAGAGTGTTGACTTACTCATTTGTTTGAAGATTATCATCAAGTCTTGGTACAACACTCGGTGTAACAGAGATATTACAGTGAAGACATTGTTGTACAGTAAGTGTCTCACTGTGTCTTAGTACTCTGTGACTAGAGGAGTGGGAGAGAGAGAGTGTATGTTTGCAAAAAACAGACAAAGTTATTTTAATGTATCATGAGCTAAGTGACTCACCTCGTACAATCATTAGGAGTGGGCGGGACTTCTTTAGACGACCATTCTGGCTCATAATATAAGACCATATTGCAAGGAATTTCAACAGCTTTAGACTGTGGTACATGAACTAACAGTTGATATTGGGCAAATTGGCTTGGTAAAATGGAAGGAGTAGATAAAGGAAGAGATAAACAGACAGGACATAATGAAGGAAGAGGAACAGAGGAGATGGCCAACTCTTCCACATCATCAGAGGTAGAGAAGACATCTGAGTCCATTGATGATGTCTAGTTGTGAAATATTAGTAAAAACATGTTAGATATAGATTATCTACATAATTTACAAGTTTAGATGTTTACATGTAATTAATATGTACTATGTACATGTTTACATGTAACTAATATGTACTATGTACATGTTTATATGTAACTAATATGTACTATGTACATGTTTACATGTAATTAATATGTATTATATAGATGCTTATATGTATGATACTGATAATAGAATATCTCATGAGACACTCTGAATGAACAACAACCTCTATTGAGGACACTTGTTCTAGTCTCATACTAATACTTTAGTGTGTTATACAACCTATATATTAAGGACACTAGTTCTAGTCCCATACTAATACTTTAGTGTATTATACAACCTCTATATTAAGGACACTAGTTCTAGTCCCATACTAATACTCTAGTGTATTATACAACCTCTATATTGAGGACACTTGTTCTAGTCCCATACTAATACTTTAGTGTGTTATACAACCTCTATATTCAAACATAAAGACACATTTATATAACAAGGATGATCTCCAAAGTCCATAAGTGTCTGTTTACTCTGTTACAACTTCTATACCTGTTTTAGTAAAGTACAATGTTGTAATGAAGTAGATAGTTTCAAGTTAGTGATAGCCTCTGAACTACAGTTGATAATTTTTATTATCAAAGATATTATTTCTCCTGCTAATAATGGTTGATAAATACCTTGAAGAATCATCTAAAAAGAAGAGTGAATGGACAGATAAAGGAAGAATGGATGTGCATAGAGGAAAACAGATGGATGGAAAAGAAGTATGGATGCATGTATTGTAAATAAAGGATTTATGGAGAAAAAATGGATGGATAACAGATGTAGATTTGAAGAATGGATAGATAGAAATCCAAAATGGATGCAACCAGACGATATCTTATGCATACATGTGCTACATGTAGTACTTGTACTTACTATGGCTCTTGGCATGGGATCAATGACTCGCCAACAAAGTCTATTGTCCTCTCCATAAACCACACCCATCTTATCAGTTTTAGTTTCGTTCCTTCTCTGACCCTGACATCGAAAATCTATTCTTCCCTGGAACCCTTGAGTGACAAGAGAATCCTCACTATCATAGAACTCATCTTGTTTGAGTACATCATTGAAAAGTGGCAACGTAAGCGAGTCTTGCTCTCCATCCATTACACAAAGATTATAAGCTAACCCAGTAATAGTAAGAGAACCAGTTTTGATTGGAGCAATCCAAAGATTTAGCTAAAGAGATTGAGACATAAATAACATTAGTGCATTAAAGTGGAAGTATATACATGAGACCATAACCTAAATATAGGCTCAATATAGTACAAGTGATAGAAAGATTGCAGCTTAAAGCTATTTAATCCAGCCTGACTATTATATGCTGTGTATTGAACATGGTATACAAAAATAACGACAAAAGTTACTATCTTATTGTCTCACTTTCTCTTGACTTCTTGCAGGCAAGACATAAGACTCCAGAACTTTGCACACAACAGCATCATCGCTAGATTCCTTACAAGGAAATGTACTCATTATAATACTAATACACACACATGGACATGTACTTATAGAGGTACTAATGAAAAAGTTATAATTCATTGTTCCTCACTTGATTTGATAAAGGTGTAAAATGCCAAATAGGAACGATTTTTCTCATAACAAGAGGAATTGCAAGTGGATTTTTTAGAACCACACCCACTTTAATAGGCTCTGTGGACAGATGGTTGAATAAATGGATGAATGGTTAAATAAATTGATAGATAAATGAAGACACATAGATGGATGGATGAACATGTAGATGGACAAACAGACAAACGATAGATCAAAAAGATAATATACCCTTCACGGGACAAAGTGGAATTCTAGTATTATCAGTATCTTTGTCCATGTAAAGGACAGCAGGTTGACGTTCAGTCTCGGTACATCCATTCAAACACAGCTGCTCCAATCGATACCAACCTCTCTCACCCAATCTCCACATAGCTGGATCATAAGGGGAGGCCCCTATAATTAACTTCTTGTTAAAGTCCTTTTTAGATATTGGACTGTTGGAGGATATTGAGTCTGGAAAATTAAACATTGAATCATCATTTTTTTGCAGAGGCTGTGAAATGTTCCTATTGTCTAATAGTAGATCATTTTCTAAGTGTGGTTGTAACCATATAGAAGTGTCTAGGACACCATTATCAAATGTAGTGGTTATTAACTGAGATTTAATGAAGGGAAGTGGCAAATGAGGAATATTGGAGACATTACGATGACTAGTATAGGAAGAACAAGATGAGGTTAGTGAAATTTGTTTATGTAAGGAAGGATCGGACTGAGCTAGAAGTATCTAGAGAGAGAGAGAGAGAGAGAGAGAGAGTGTATACATATCAAATGCTCAGTTCATAAACAAGATTTAGGAAGTAGTTTCAATTTTAATATTACACAAATAACGATACATTTTGTTATTATCATATGTATAGCACTACATTTATTTGTATTCAATACAATTTGTAACAATACACAACTGTGTCAACTGACCCTTTTAACAAATATGAAGTCTCTAACATTAGATAACTGTTGTTGTATACTTTGATTGCTCTCGTGTGAGAGAAGACATTCAATAGCATTGTGAGCTTCTTCAGGAGAATGGAGAGAAAAACACAATCTACCACAGCTGTAGTTAGTGTAGTCCTGAGAGAGAGAGAGAGAGAGAGAGAGAGAGAGAGAGAGAGAGAGAGAGAGAGAGAGAGAGAGAGAGAGAGAGAGAGAGAGAGTAAAAATGTATTGGTATAGTAACAACAGTGAGTTCTTACCTCTGCTATTGTCCAGCCTTTTTCACGATATACTGATAAGGATTGCCTGTATATTCGTACAGCATGATATTTCTGTAAGAAACAAACAGTTAAAATTACCATTATAATAATACATGTACTACATTCAAGACTCAATCTCAAACTTGGTTCACTAGTTTGGGTATTAGACTATTTAGTAATACCTGTCCAGCTTTGGAGAAATGATGTCCAGCCAATATCAAGTGAAAAGCATATTTACGAGTCATTGGAGTTGGACTTATCCTTAAAAATGAATGAGCAGCTTGTTCTAAAAACAAAGCACTCTTTAGATCAGATTCCTGTAAGGAAAGGAAAATGATACTGGTCAGTAACTAAACGTGTGTGTGCATGTGTGTGGATGTGTGTCAGAGTCAGACCCTGTCATTAGTACCTCGTTAATCATTTTAATGAATTGTTGCGTCAATTCCCGATATCTTCTCCTAACTTTAAGCACATCACAGAGAAATAGGGAACATCTTAAAGACAGTGGAGACAACCTGAGAAAATAAACAAAAATAATTTAATAAATTAACATGAAGACAAAACATGTACATCTTACATCAGAGTGTTCTGATAAATGTTGCTAGCTTCTTCAAGGTAGGATTGGATTTCCTTACGAGTTTGACCATTCATTTGAGCAGATAATGCAGCCATTTCCTATGTATTAAGAACAGAAATAATCTCCCTCTCCCTCTCTCTCTCTCTCTCTCTCTCTCTCTCACCAATGCTCCTGCATAATGTATCCACAGATCTTTGCCCTGTAAATCTCTCTTAAGTGTATGATGCATATTATAAGCCAATTCATAATTTTGCAGGAGATATGCTAAGTCACCTACAAGTCTCATAAGTCGTTGTACAGAATCACTAAAAAACCAACAAATAAGAAATTATTCCTTGTAAAGATAAAACATCTTACCTCAGCTCTTCGATGTTTTTGGAGCCACTCCCACTGGATGTTGTGCTTCCTCCTCCACTTCCTCCTCCTAACATTTTCCACCAGACACCTCTTGAGAAATCAGACATTCTCCTTGTCACAGTTCTCTTACTTTGTAACTGTGTGTGTGTGTGTGTGAGAAAAAGAATGAATGAATCAGTTTTAGCCAAAACTTACCAAATCATATAACTTCTTTAATACAGCTGCTAAGTGTGGTAGTAGCCGAGCAGAAAAATCCCTCACAAAACTCCTCAAGTTATTCTGATCTTCTAATCCCAAACATTGCCCAACTCTTACTTGGCTCACTCCTTTACTCTCAATGTTAGTACCAACTACTAATTCCTCTGTTATCTTGAGTTGAGTCAATGGATCATCACCTAATTCAATCTGAAAATAGAAATACATTACCAGATAAAAACTAATGGGTGTGGTCAATGGGTGGAGCTTGTTAATACATACCTGGGCCGACAGAACACTTGTGTTACTATTAGATTGCTCAGGACCTTCGTTAAGACTCTCATTGTCTTCATCCTCCGAGATTAGTCGAGCTTCTTCACGGACTTCGACAGGAGTACCAAGGGATTTGGGAGGAATTGTGGGGGTATGGTTATTGGAAGAGACACCTAGTTGGGGTGGAGTCTGTGAGGGTGAGGGTGAAGGTAAAGGAGAAGGAGTGGCAGATTTGCTTCGTCTGAACCTCTTAAGTCCAAAATCAGTTTCATCCTGGAAAAGTAATATTAATAGAAGAGAAGAAACAGTGTTACCTGTCCTGAAAAAGAAGGTGAAGAAGGTATTCTTAGGAACCCACTCCAGGGTTCTGGTATAGTTCCATCAGGAAATGAACTTGGACTGAGTGAATTAATGGGCAGAAAATAACAGCTGCCAGCTCCATATGTGGCTTTAAGTTGATCAAAACTTTCTTGCGCACTATAGAAGAATAAAGGAAGGGCATAGATAAGAGGAAGTCAAGAAACATAATTGAGAAAGTAATGTACTTACTGTTTCCAATTTCCGTCAATGACATCATGTACTAAAATATGATAATAATATAGATGAGGTGATGGCAACCAGTATGGATAAGTCTGTTGTTTTTCGGCCTCCTTCTGGTTCTTGTAAAGGTTTTGAAATACCTCTATAGGACGTGTTTGTCGACTAGAAACCACTAATATGGCTATAATAATAATAATAATAATATAACAGTTAAAATAAAATAAAATATTTTTTATTGCACCTGCTACATAATGTTTTATATATTCGTGTTCCATTACTTGTACATTATCGTGGTATGATTCACAGAAATGATCGAACCATGGAGTGGTTGCTAATTGGAAATGGATAGAGGAAGGAAGGAGAGGAAGTGAGATAAGGAGAAAAGGGAAAGGAAAAAGAAAGGGAGAGAGAAGAGGAAGAGAGTTAGGATAGCTAAAGTAAATCCAATAGTACCTGGTGTTACATCAGAGCCAGTTTGTATAACAGGACCACCTGGTTTAGCATTAATACCTCCTCGTTCCGACCAATGAATTGTTTCACTTAGTAACTGTTCTATCATGCTGGTGGACGTGACGTGTGGACGTGGTTCCCTGAATCGTATTCGGAGATCACGTATGGAATATAAATGACCTTGAGTGTCATGCAACTGAGCTAAGTAAATAAAATAGTTCTCTATAACAACTTATATCTGGTTAGTCTATGAGTTCAACTGTCTAATGACATGAGTTTATTGATTCATTCATCCATCTGTCTGTCCATTGATCCATCCATCCGTCCATTCTTCTTCCATTAATTTATCTATCCATCCATCCATTCGTCCTTCCATCCATCCATTGCTACCCACTTTCTGCTGCTAGTTGGCTAAATGGTCGTAGCATCTCACAAAAACTGAGATAGTTCTTTTGACAAATTTCTTCTACATCTTTAGAACACCTCACTGCTACTTGCACACCACAAATGTTCTTAATATGAGCCTCAAATGACTGCAAAGAGTCAGCCATTATTGAAACCTAGTCAATAGAACAATAAATAAACACATTACAAAGAGTCCTAACATCTTGTTTATTAGTCCATCAGTTCATCAATCCATTTTTCCATCACTACCTATCAGTCACTTGTTCAGTCCATCCGTCCATTTGTATATCATCCATTAGTCAGTCATCTTGTTTATTCGTCCATTTGTCCATTCATGCATTTACATATTTTTACCTTTCAGACCACACAATTGTAAATAGTTCCCCTTAAACTTGGACTGCTCTATGACAACACTGATGTCTAATGATGAGGTTATGAAGAAGTATTTGACTTTAATATGGCTACTATGAGTATTTGAAAGAGTTAGCAGCAAGAAACAATAGTTATTCAACTATGAACCAGGAAGAGAGATGGAAAGAGTTGATAGTGACTTTTATGGTTGACTGAATGTTAATTACTCTAATACAGAGTGATAATGTACTGTACTTGTGGTAGTAGCCTCTTAACAGTCCTGTAAATAAAAAGATAGTAGTGTAAGTCCAGGTTTCTGCAGAAGCTTTCTAATCTGACAACTGCAAAACACTTCCACGTATCGTGCCGTAAAGTTGGGCTGTCGTAAAAACAGGACTCGCCCTCGAGCGTTTAACTTTCCGTTCTTTTCCTCTTTGACTCTGTGCAGTGTGTATGGGTGTGGGGTGGGTACGATGATTCATATCACACGAGGTAAGGGAGCCATTTTGATGTCACGTGAATATCACGTGTTGCTGAAAGCACCTGCTCACCCCTTCTTTAGTTTTCCTTTTGAATTCTTCCTTCTGGCCTTCTTCCAGGTAAGATATATTTGCTAAGAACTCTGTTTACTAAGCTTATAGACGTTCATATTAAGACAATTTTGTTTGTCCTGCATGATTGAGTTTGCAACTCAGTTTTCTCTTTCATTGCAGAATCTTCTCTCAAGTTGACTTGATTCTGTTGTGTGTAAACGTGTTAAAGAGATAAGTTCTGAAAGATGACCACTAAATCACCTCAAATATTAGAACTTATTCCACCTATAGAATTAACATTTCAAGGTAAGCTTTCCTGTGATAATCACACCTGATTAGTAATCAAGTAGACAGTTACTCTAGTAACTTATAACAATGAGCGAATATGTCTTTAATCATTGTGTTTAGTATAATGGTACATGTATACATGGTAGTCCTTGTGCATATCTCTGACATTGAATTTGCCACAGCCATGACCTCCTATTAAACCACAAATGCACTCTAAAAAGTCAAGATCAATTACATGTTGAGAACTTCTTTGTTGAGGACAACTCGTGCGTCTAGCCTGTACTGAATATATTTTATTGTAGTCCAATACTTCAGTATATTACTTAACTACCACATTGAGAGTATATCTTTATACTGAGATATGACCTAAGTGTTAACTTTATAGCTGTAGTATTTGTCTCTCTTTTCATATCTCAAGAGTTATTTGATTGGCAATCATTGAGTGATTAATATTGTCCCTATTAAAATAAACAAGCAGAATGAATGTAGATATCTTAGTTATCATTATGTTGCCAGGAGAGGAGATAGATTTTGTTTCAGGATTAGTATTGGCTTTATATTTAATGAACAAGTATGCATTATGATGTCACAGTTACCATACCAGAGAGTGAGTGAGAGAGAGAAGCCTTGTTTATAGTATATATTATTCTTCAAATAACCTCTAAGTAATTTCATTGTTGTTTTTATGCAATCAAATAGTCATTTTATAATCTTGATACAAAATCACAATTTTATATTTAACATAGACATTGACGACTCTATTGCACAATTGTCTGTTAATTAATATTCCTATAAACTTGGTACATGTTAGTATAAAATGTGTTAATGTGATAATTAGGATCTAACAAAAAGACAAATTTGCTTTATACCAATATGCTATTATTAACAACTTAATGTGTTAAGTACACAGTGTTGTTGCAATAAGGAAATCCCTCTAGTTAATAATTATTAAAACTAATGTTGCCGACAGTCCTATATACAGAAATTATTATGATGAATTAAAGGGTTATCCTCTCTTTTATGAATTTCAGGTCCATTCTCGGAAGTCGTAACAACTAAACTTACACTTCGTAACCCATCAAATGAAAGGGTGGGGTTTAAAGTGAAGACGACAGCTCCTAAACAATATTGTGTCAGACCTAATAGTGGAGTCATTCCACCTCATGGAGATCAAGAAGTATCAGGTAATGAGGATGCCCCTTTAATTAATATCAATTACAAGGCAGTTTATTAACAAGTGTTTGAAATCTCAAATGTTATGCTTCTAGAAAGAGAAACTCATTGACAGAGAAAGCATTCTAATAAAACCTCTTTCACTTTGATAAAGATGAGACTGTATTAGCTCATGCTTCTTCTATATTTTTTCAAATTTTGGGGATTGTATGCATTCAATGTTTTGTTACATATGTAAGGGGCGTGTCATTAACTAGTTACAAACACTATAGGCACACAATGCTTTAATTACTACTTACAGTAGATTAAATTTCGTTCTTCTATAAAGTCACATTGTCTTATGTATAGCATAGCATGACTTGTGTGTGTAATATTATAGTACGGTATCTACTAATTGATCACTGATGGTGTTAAGAGTACAGTGATAATAGTGGTAATTTGATATGTGTGGTCGTAACTAAGTTATTGTGGAAAGTGGTTAGGAAGTATAATATATAGAGAGGTCTTTGATGTATTGTAATCATTGAGAAAATAAAATTATTTTAATACTCCAATGTCTATAGTGGCACCTTGGGACACTTGTTCTAGTCCCATACTAATACTTTAGTGTATTATACAACCTCTATATTGAGGACACTTGTTCTAGTCCCATACTAATACTTTAGTGTATTATACAACCTCTATATTGAGGACACTTGTTCTAGTCCCATACTAATACTTTAGTGTATTATACAACCTCTATATTGAGGACACTTGTTCTAGTCCCATACTAATACTTTAGTGTATTATACAACCTCTATATTGAGGACACCTCTATGCTAAGGACAGCTTCCAAGGTCATCTCAGACATTACACAGAGAGGATTAAGCTGGGAATTAGTATAAAATCTTTGTCCATTGTAGAACACACGTTGTAGCCATAATTTAAAAGTACATACACATGTACATTTAGTCCTAATCATGTTAATTGCTCTCTCCCAAGTACGTGTACATATAATATATGTACAATATATAATTAATACACTTTATACATATTATTAATAAACCACTAAGGAGTATTTAATTACTACAGACAAGTTACTTAAATTGTCTTACTTCTGATACAGTTATGTTACAACCAATGGATGAAGTGGCTGTGGCAGAACGTGCCAAACACAAGTTTATGGTCCAGTCAATGTGTGTTGATGAGGGTTTCAATGCTGATGATTTAGATACTGCTGTAAGACATTCTATCTACTAGTTGTGATCTTATTTAACGTTTTTGTAGATGAAACATGCTGATAAAAAGAAACTCATGGATTCTAAATTGAAATGTTTGTTTCTTGATGCTGAAGCTTCAACATCAGAACCAGTAATTACCTGTGTTGTAATTTATAAAATACGCACGCTCTTTCTTCCACTAGACAACAGCTGTTAAGGCAGAGTCTCCAAATACTAGTGATGAGAAACCAACTATGTTTACACCAGCTAGAATTTTACCAAATGCAGAAGAGACATCAGTTAGACCATCACCAGAGGTAGATAGAGAGACAGGAGGGAGGGAGAAAGGGAGGGAGGGAGAGAGAGATTGATATTGTATGCATTTGAGCTTATATATATTGTTTTGTACTATTGTAGGAACCTCTACCTACCTCTCAGCCAACAGCTGGGTCTACACCTGCACACACAACAACTGGACAGGTGTGTTAGTAGATAATACTTTTAAAATGTTTAATGTGGTCATTTCTATCTACAACTATCTTCCTCTCACCCGTCATCATTCCTCTGTATGTCCCCCCCTCATCCCTCTCCTTTCTCTCTATCTTCCTCTTTCCTGAATTATATAGATTAATACAGAATCTGATCAACTACAATCTGTACGTTACATACTATACCTGTAATATTACATATACTACTAATGTAGGAAATGAGAGTGCTTAGAGACAGAGCCAAGAAGTTAGCAGAAGAAAACAAAATATTAAAAGTAAACCAACTTTCTGCATGTGCATAATTTACAACTCGAGGGTGGGGCACTGTTGCCATTGACAACCAGTCTAGCTGTTTATTCCTTCTGTTTTCTTTGCTAGACTGAAACAGATCGTTTGAGGCAGCAATATTTAGCACAGTCCACATCAGTCAAGGCTCCGTTGAAATCAGCTCAAAATAAGAATGAATCTTCTCTAAATTTAATAGCAATGCTATTAATTTTAGTTGCCCTTGTCATGGGTTATTTCGTAGGAACGTATACATCTTAACAACTGGTATAACAATTGGTTGTTGATATTATTATTATTATTATTGTTATTGTTAGTTTAAAATCCTGCCTTTGTCTGCAGGACTCACATGCTAGCCATTTTATTAAAAAAACGTTTCATTTTTCCACCTTTGTTGTTGCTTCAAGTGATTTTCTTGGTAACAATTTTTTCTCTTTTTTTTTGATTAGAATATATTATACGTTAATACTGACAATTTGTATTGTTATGATGATTTGGTAATTGTTAATATCTGTACATGTATTTATCAAATTAATACAATATATTTGTGATAAGGTGTACAAATCTAAATGAAATTTTGAGTGTTATAGAGAAATTAATATGGCCAATAACTTTGTCAATGATTGTAATAATTATAGGGGCTTAGTTAATTACAATTAGGGATCTATAATAGTGTTATTGCTTTGATGTTTCTTTGTGTGTGTTTGTCATTCTCCAAAGTCCGTTCTGTATTGCTAATTTTCTATTTAGACCAACTAATACTAGAGAATAGAATTCTCCTCTCTCTTCAAACATCTTTGTCACCTGGTCTTGTCGATCTCTCTCTCTCTCTTGTAACTCGGCCCTTAAAATAAAAATATAAAATATCTCTCCTTCTCTCTCTCACACCACTCACTTGCTGGGTCTTCCTCGACCACGTGGATGATGTAACCGAGGAGGGGGAAGGGTTACTGTGGTAACGACACCATTGTTCCTTGATCTCAAACCACAACTTGACATTACTGGATCTTTGTCTTGAACTGTTCGATTTGAGGAATGACTGTCTTTTGATGATGTCTCCTCACTTGCTGAACTCTAATGGATGAATAAATAGATAAATGGATGAAAAGATTATTAGATGGATAGATGACTAAAATGTATGGATAAATAGAGAAATGAATGAATGGATTTACTTTATCTGAAGATGGACTGCTCATTTTCAAAACATTGAGACCACGCCTATTAAGTGACACACCCCTAAAGCACATGCTTCGTGACCTTTCTCAGAATGGATGTCTTCAAATCTTCTCTTGTATTTTCTGTATTAATAGCTCTCTCTCAGTCTGTAGTAATTGATTTAAATAATGATAACTTTGATCAAGTAAGGTTTTTATAATTTATTGTCGTAATTTTGTTACATTATTAATTTAATTAATTAATTATTAATTGCTTTTTTCTTGCAGTATGTTGACGGATCAAAAGCTGCATTTGTAGAATTTTACGCTCCATGTACGTTAGTTGACAGTAATTAACACATCTGATAGTAATTCTTGTATATACACTTTAGAATCTCATTCCACCTCATTCCCAAGTAGTCTGGGTATGAGACTTAACAATATGAAACTATCCCTATAGTAGCTATTTGGGTATAAACACCAGTTTAGGTTTTAGGAGGTGTGGTTATGTGGTTATATAATATAACAATATGCAAACGAGGTGGATAACCACACCGTGATTATTTTAAACTATGTCCTTATAGGGTGTGGTCACTGCAAGCGTCTCGCCCCTGCTTTTGAGGAAGTTGGAAAAGCATTTGATAATTCTGATGATGTAATAATTGCTAAAGTTGATGCTGATGCTGACAGAACTCTCGGAGGACGATTTGGTGTGCAAGGTTTTCCCACGCTAAAGTTTTTCCCTAAAGGATCAACTACACCTGAAGAGTGAGTTATAAAAAGTTTTAAATTTTGTTTCATCTCTTAACAGTTATAGTGGTGGACGTTCAGCAGAAGACATTATAGCTTTTATCAATGAAAAAACTGGTAAGGTCATACATTGAGTATTAGCCACCTAGTTCCTCAACTAGTGAACTTTGAACTTTCTATTATGACCTTTTATGTCATTAGGTGGTCGAGGTCGTGTCAAAAAGGATGCCAGTAATGTGGTCGACTTAAATCCTAGTAACTTTGACAGTATCGTCATGGATACAAGCAAAGATGTCTTGGTTGAATTTTATGCTCCTTGTAAGTAATGGACGAGGATATGTTAATAATACCATATGACTGTCATGTGATCCTCGTCTGATAATTTAGGGTGTGGTCATTGCAAGGCCTTGATTCCTACTTATGAAGAGGTAGCTACGACTTTTAAGAATGATGAAAATGTGAGTCATTAATGTTGAGTTTGAGGAATATTATGTAGTTTGGAATTGAAGAATAGTAGCTGGTTTGGGACTGAGGATGTTAGGTAGTTTGGAACTGAGGATATAATCATTTCTTTAAATTCAGACTAATGAACATTTATATTTAAATCTGTCTTGAGCTGCTGTAATTGAAGAGAACATTCCAATTACCTGTAGCATTATTAATATAATAAACTATTGTTGAACTCTTTTATCATGGTTCTCATCCCTTCAGTGTGTGGTAGCTAAAATTGATGCTGACAGTAGCAGAGACATTGCTTCTAAGTAAGTTAATAACTTTTCATGGTCACTCTCTTTCTCTCTCTCTCTCTCTCTCTCTCTCTCTCTCTCTCTCTCTCTCTCTCTCTCTCTCTCTCTCTCTCTCTCTCTCTCTCTCTCTCTCTCTCTCTCTCTCTCTCTCTCTCTCTCTCTCTCTCTCTCTCTCTCTCTCTCTCTCTCTCTCTCTCTCTCTCTCTCTCTCTCTCTCTAGGTACGGTGTAAGTGGTTACCCAACTATCAAGTTCTTTTCCAAAGACAAGAAAGAACCAGAAGATGTAAGAAATACAAGATATTTTTTAATAAAATTGTTTCCATTTTCCTAGTACTCTGCTCCTAGAGGTACTCAAGATTTTATTGATTACTTGAATGAAAAATGTGGTACACATCGTGTCAAAGGTGGTAGTCTTACTGCTGATGTAAGCAATATTATAATAACCTAATATACTAACAATATATTAACAATATACTAACAATATACTATAGGCTGGAGTTGTTAAAGAATTGGATGATTTGGTTAAAAGGTTCATGCAAGAAAGTGATTCTCGTGATGCCGTTTTGTCTGAAGCTGATGCTAAGGCTAAGACACTCAATAATCCTCAGTAAGAGAGAGGGAGAGAGAGTAAGAGGACGAGGGAGAAGGCTTTAACTAAGTCTTGATAAACTATTGACTATAATATTCCCATGAGAGTTGTTGTTATTTAATCCCCTTCATGACTTAATACACATTACAACTCACAACAAACTTATTTACAATTATAATATGCAATGCAATAGCCTGTAATATGATGTCATTGAAGAAATGTAAATTTATCATTAGTTCTACAAATAAACAAAATTGAAATTGTTTTTACTCCTTCAACAATTTATATGTACATTACTAGAACATTTCTAATTATAGAACAAGTAACTGTCTAATAAATTACATTAAACTTGTATATATTCTTTACAATATATTAATAATTTAGACCTAGTATCATATGGTAGTTTTTTGGATAGAAGCTATCACTTAGCTCTCCTCTACATAATATTATCTCTTCTGTTAGTGCTGAGTACTATGTTAAAGTGATGAATAAGATCAAAGAGAAAGGAGATGAGTATGTTCAATCGGAAAGTGATCGTCTTGGGCGCATGATGAGTTAGTTACAAATTGTTTTATTTTTTCTGTCCATTTTGTCATGCCATTCATCCATTTTCTCTTTTCATGCATCCATTTTGTCTTATCATCTTTCCAGAGGGTGGGATCAATCCAAAAAAAGTTGATGAATTTACTAAGAGAAAAAATGTCCTCAAGAAATTTGAACTGTAGCAAATATAACGTTTTGAGAGGATGACCCTGCTGTCTTCTGCTATTAAATTATATTACATTATTAATTTTAATTAAACTAGATTTTTCTTAGTGAATTCATTATTTGAAAGTTTTTTGCTGTTTTACTAAAAATTTAATTGTCACGAAGATTGTTGGGAAAAGACTCAATAACAATCAACTTGGACAATTTGGAAAGAAGAATGATGCAGCATATCTGGTACATTATCAGAATGTATATTTTAGGAAATGATTGCTTAATTATAAAGAAGTGATAAAAAGGGTATTTAATTATGCTTCATCATAATATATTATGATAATAATGACATCACTACATGTGAATGTAGAGTGGGTGCTAGATAGCATTTTAGTTTTTTTAGAACTAAGTGAGGCATAACTATGACAGCTGTCAAACAGTTTGGACAGCAAGTGTACATGTGACTAAAAAAGTAGTAACATTTGTTTAGCTGAAGAGATGTAAGTATACAATAGACATACATTATGTGTATACAGTACATGAGTTCACTGATACAAATGTGTGTTTGGGAATAGATTATAACAGGAAGAGTCTATATCAGTACCAAGGATAGGCAGAGTAAGGTCTATAGAGAGAGTGTGGAGATAGATTTAGAACTAAGAGTGGAACTGTTATTAAATTACTTCCTGTATTAATTTACATTTCCAAAAAGATGGACTAACTGTTATCTTACCTGGAAGTGGTTCTATACCTGCTACTGTGTGAATATGGAGTAAAAGAGAGAATAATATGTACTAATACAATGAACTATGAATTCTTACTACATAGTGGCTGGTATAGGTTTAGCTGCAGTCTGTGGACGATTTCGTGCCCTATCTTGTCTAGGATTCTTCACGTTCAAAGCATGCTATATTAATAGATACCAATATAATCTACTCAATCTCAATTCATCTATCTGTCCATCAAATTATCATTTATTTGTCCATTAATCCATTTATCAGTTATTCGTCTGTTCATCTGTATATCACTACCTGCCAAGAAGCTGTTATTTCTGGATGTTTCTTTCTCATGAACAGTCCAGAGAACTGAGTCGGCTGTTGAGTATCTAAATAAATAAATAGAGAAGTAATTCTAAATAGAAATAATGTTAAAGTTCCTCGTAAAATTTAAAGGATTATTTATTCAATAATACTAGTAGTTATCTCTTACCATCTCTACTTGATGGTGTGTGATGATTTTCAGTCTGTTTTAGGAGGTTTACTATTTTGTTCCATTCATCAGTATGACAGCTGTATTATTAGTACATTGATACATGTATTTAATATAGTACCATCATGTGGTAGGTGTGGCTTACCTTTTAGATAATGGATGATACTGAACAACTCTTGTTTTAGTGTCATTATCAGTAACAGTCTGGATGGATGGATGGATGGATAGATTAATGGATGGATGGATGGATAGGTGGATGGATGGATGGATGGATGGATAGATAGATTAATGGATGGATGGATGGATGGATGGATAGATGGCTGTCCATGAGATAATATTTTGTTTATATTTGTGAATAAAATTAATCCAATGAATTACAAATAATACAAACAATTGTTAACGATATTCATTGACATAGTATAGTTTCCAATGAATTAAAACATTCCATAAAATATTAATTTATATACAAACCAGCTGATACTATGGTATATAGTTATTATAATAATAGTGTAAGTAGTTTTATTGTTAATAGTGTAACTTTTAACTATAATAACTAATAATTTAATAGTTCTTTTATAATATATATAGGGAATTCATTAAAGTAATTAGTTATTATATTATTTTAAAGATAATGCAAACATGTAATCGTCTCTCTCTTTTCAAATTTTGACTACAACATCATTATATTGATATTATTCGAAACTAATAATTGTTTAATTTTATTAGCAGTTGTTAGTTCAGTCTCGTACCCAGACCTACAACATAGTATAGGTTTCGGTATGAGACTATTGCTAGTCATGAGCAGTCTGGCAAAAAGTCTACACTTTGCTGTGTATAAACTTCCCACCCCTATACATTAAACATTAATAATCTATTAATAGTAAGAACTTTCTTCTGAAGGATATTAGAGAACAAGTTGGATTATATTTACTTGAATTGTATATACCACTTACCTGACAATGAACAATGGGCTTACGGACGTGTAGCATAGTGCGTGCTTTGATAAATTCATCTGTAAATAGTTTAGATTATGGAGAAGACAATGTAATGATAACAAGAAAGTTAGTTAAATTATTAATTTATTACAAATTGGTGTGGAGAACTGGTTACCTCTGGAGCAAAATGTTGTGTGACGAGAATGTTCCGTAGGCAGTCGATGTATACCGGTGTCCATGTCCATCCTCCGCAAAGTGGGAAGCTGAGGATGGTATATCTGATGCTTCACACTAGCTAATCGTCTGCTAACAGGTCTCTCCATCCGTGATGAAAGTTTTCTTTGCACCTCGAGTGTGAACACCCACGCAACTAATTAATGAAGGTACCTACAATTAACGTTGCTTGATAAGTTCTATTTTTGAGTTACAATAAGCGAATATTACTAGATACCGTAGTCTTCTTCTTGTTTATAGTTTACGTATCAATTCACTGAACATTGACTTGGTGATGCCATCCACACTATATTGTATTTTTTCACTAAACAAACTCTTCTTGTGTATCTGCCTTATCTCAACACACTTCTAGCCATGAACCACTAAACCAATTTCTTAATAGCATTGTTACTGGTTGTAAACATTACAATATTCATCCAACAAACGACATCTCTTAATGTACCATACCAATTGCATTTCACAGAGAGCTCATGTCTACATGTAAGTAAATAATTGAAAGTGTTCGCTTTGCGCCTGGTAAAAACAACTTAATTTCTCTGTTTTTCACAGATACTACCGGTAGAAGTTGTCGTGGTATCTTAAAGAGGTTTGTTAAATGTAACGGTGACAATCAGTGACAGTGTAAACAAAATTTGCTTGTAGAACACACTGTTTCTTCATCTGGTATACATTGTTGTAGCATATACTGGTACGTACATACTAACTTTAGTAATATTACTGTCAATACACTTCTATATTAAAAAATATTTATTGTATACTTCAGTGTGTATGTACAGGCTTTTCATTGGCTATACATGTTTAATCATCACCATGGATACGTGCATTGGTGGTTTAATTAAATCAATTGTTCAATTAATACTTAAATTTATTATATCGTCTTTCTTTCTAAAAATACCCTTTTAAATTAAATATAATTATTAAATATATACCTGCTTACAGGACATCAAATAGCAACTTCAAAAATTTCCATGGGATTTTTAGGGAAATAGTTTGGGTATTTTTTACTAAAGGGGTATTCACCAACTGTACCCTACAAATTAGATATTGCGGTCACATACACGACATCCTGTATATCTATATTAAAAGTGGATTGCTATGATAACTATACTACTTGCAGTTTGCTTACCAGGAATGTCTTACTAGAGAGGTATGTCAACATAATTGCATAACTATGTATGCTTCTTTCAAACTATATTTTTTCATTCTGTTCCTGTTCTGACATTCCTCGGAGATGGGAGATCCTGGGACAGTTTAGTAATCAGTTAAATCGAGCCAGAGTTGCAAAGACATTGTCTATTGTAAGTCTATATTGCAGTGTATTGAACTATATCTTTTTTAGGGATAATATAGTGGAACCAAGTAGAAATGGGATCATTTTGCACGCACTATAAAAGACTACTGCTGCTTGCTTCAGAATCACAACAAAATAAAGTGAAGTAATCTTCAAGTTATCCAAAGAAACCGATCTATAACTAGTACAATGGAATATAATCTCTTTATTGTGGCTGTCTTGTGCTTCACATACTCTGTAGCTAATCCACTTTTTATCATTCTCGACCCTGTTGATATTGTTGATTCAGAGTCATCTCTATTAACATTCAATGAAGCCCTTCAGCTCTATGACAAAGTTGTTCATGCTAGAGATTCTTGCCTGAATGTTAGAGATAGAATAGTGAGTATGCAAATACTATTGTATAGTTGGTAATGTTTTGATTTTTTCTTGATGCAGTTGACTCTAAGATTTGGTGGCAGTATTACACCAAATATTCCACTTGATGACTGTGTGTTGAAGCCTTTTTATCACAGTTGTAAAATTGATGTGAGTAGAAATTTTTGTCTTTGTTCTGTTGTTCTTGTTAATAATTTTGCAAACAATGATGCATTGTTGATGCAATTTGAAATCCTTAGCTTTGTATTCCTATAATACAAACTATATATGTATTTGTTTTATGCTATAAATACCTCTATTTTGCAGGATCTTAACAATGATCTAGAACATCTTCAGGAGATGTGGCCAATATTGTTAAATGTTATTAATTATGAGAACAGTACTAATCAAAGTGACTTTTTACTACTATTATATCTTAGTTCTTGTAAAGAGAAGTTAAATGATGTAATCGACTCTCTTCAAAATACAGTGAGTGATAACTGTGTAATCTCTCTTAATTGTTTCTACTATTTTACTTCTGCAGTTTAATTCTTCATCTGGTGATGATACATCTGGTCTTATTCTACCTCTAACTATTGAACACTATAACTCTGTAAGTTTCTTACACTTTAGAAAATTAACATTAACAGTATATATACTATTTTGTACTCTGTGGTTTAAATTGAATCTCTCTGTCTCTCTCTCTGTCTCTTTCTGTCTCTGTCTCTGTCTCTCTCTCTCTGTCTCTCTCTGTCTCTGTCTCTGTCTCTCTCTCTCTCTCTCTCTCTCTCTCTCTCTCTCTCTCTCTCTCTCTCTCTCTCTCTCTCTCTCTCTCTCTCTCTCTCTCTCTCTCTCTCTCTCTCTCCCTCTCCCTCTCCCTCCATAGACTAAACCTGCACGCTGTTCCAACTGCACATCATTTTCTGATCAATATTATAACATGTATGAGTTGAATGAACTCCTTCAGTTCACACTAGATAATGTGTATTGTATTAAAGAGACGCTAAACCCTAATCATTAAGTGCTAACTAAATAAAACATTCAAACTAAAATAGACTGGTACTTTACAGTAAACGTTTAAACATACAATTTCCTGTTTTTTTTTCTTGATATATATAATTTTGAGATTTTAAATTGTAAAGAGTTGATTTTTTTTTCATTTTTTGATTAATTTTTAATTTGTACAATAATAATTACAATGCAATTATTGATAACTTTAAATAATGGAATAACTCACAAAAATTATGAAACATAAAAATTAATTATAACAAAGATGTTCATCTTTTAATGTCTTACTTCATAAATACTGTCAATGTTCTCTAAAAGTTCTGATACTATCTTTAATGACTCTACTCCCTGACATAGTTCTCTAAATAGTTGAGAATTAATTACATCTCTCTCTCTCTCTCTCTCTCTCTCTCTCTCTCTCTCTCTCTCTCTCTCTCTCTTTCACTCTCTACTAACTTAATCTGTAAGTCTGCTCTTTGTGTTGCAGTTCGAAGTTGTTGTGAGGCATAGTTAGCTTTCTCTCTAACACCTGTCACTAGATCTTCATAGCTTTTATGAATAGCTTGAGGATTGGCTTTAGCTAACTGGGTCTGTGGAATGGAAGGATGGATGAAAGGTAGTTGTTATTTCACAATTCTTCAGAAGTTGTTAACAATTTTTAATAATAACAATTGTTTTCTAAATTCACAACATATTATACTGTAAACTGGTAAGTTATCATCACCTTCATTATTTTCAAGAACTAAACCACTTTATTCAACACTTTTACCAATGGGAAAACATCGTGTCATAACATGTGATGGATTGAAAACCTCTGTCTTGATTTTTGTTGAAAACAAACAATGAAACTTCTTTGTGATGAACACATGTATAAACTTGAAAATTGTCCTTAATAATAGAGGTGTCCTCAATATAGAGGTTGTATAATACACTAAAGTATTAGTATAGGACTAGAACAAGTGTCCTCAATATAGAGGTTGTATAATACACTAAAGTATTAGTATAGGACTAGAACAAGTGACCTCAATATAGAGGTTGTATATAATACACTAAAGTATTAGTATGGGACTAGAACAAGTGTCCCCTCAATATAGAGGTTGTATAATACACTAAAGTATTAGTATAGGACTAGAACAAGTGTCCTCAATATAGAGGTTGTATATAATACACTAAAGTATTAGTATGGGACTAGAACAAGTGTCCTCAATTAAATAGAGTTCAAGCTTTTAATCAAATTAAATACTTGTTTAATTTCAATGAATGATTTTCTTTTTAAAGAGAAACTATATTATTACATTATTAGATATGTGTCTCATACTTTAGTTATCTAACCTGCAAGTTTTGTATCTCTAATTTTAATGTAGCAATGGTTGTTTCAGCAGTTGATGCTCTTTGCTATAAGAATATTAAAGTTGGTATATTTTATATTGTACTCACTGTTGCTGTTGCTAAGTTCTTCTCTACTTTCTGTACTAAATCTTCTAAAGCTTTTGTCTCCTTATCTTCCTTTTCTTTTAAAACTTTCATTTCTTCCTTTAGCAAGCTGGATCTAATGGCAGACAGACAGACAGACCAATGGAAATTAAACAATCATTTTTGGTAAGTGATATTAACATACTTGTTCTTTTCTTTTTTTAACTCTTCTTCATAATTGCTTACTTGTTTCTTTAACATTTCATTTTCTGTCTTTACCTATTACAATGTATCCATTCATTCATTCATCCATCAATCCATCCATTCGTCCATCAATCCATCCATTTGTCCATCAATCCATCCATTTGTCCATCAATCCATCCATTCAACCATCAATCCATCCATTCGTCCATTCATTCATCCATCAATCCATCCATTCATCCATCAATCCATTCATTCATCCATCAATCCATCCATTCATCCATCAATCCATTCATTCATCCATCAATCCATTCATTCATCCATCAATCCATCCATTCAACCATCAATTTATTTATCAATCTACCTTTTTCAATTCACTCAACAGCTGGTATTGTGATTCATCAGGTGCTAATACTGCTACATTTGGAAATGGGTTCATTTCAAAGGGACTGCCTTCTTCATCACTTTCATCACTATTTTTAATTTCCACTGTGGGTTCAGTCAAGGGGTCTGATATTATCATGGGAACAGGTTGGGGTAGACCTCCTTTTAAGGGGTCTGATAACTCAATGTCACTGTCACTAGAAAATAAATCTTGAGTTATAGGGTCTGATACAGGAAGTGATTGTGGAAGTTGTGGTAGAGGGTCTGATAATATTGGTGGTGGTGGGAGGACATTCTCCCCCTCGTCACTACTAATTGAGCTGTTAGAATCTTTATAACGAGTGTGTTCTTGTTGTGTCTTTGATTTTGTCTTTACAAATTTTTTGAAAGAGAAGGGATTATCTAAAGATGTGTTAAAACCTCTCATAAAGGACACTCTGACTAAGGATATTCTTAGTACTTGTTCTAGTACCATACTAATATTTTAGTGTATTATACAACCTCTATATTGAGGACACTTGTTCTAGTCCCATACTAATAATTTAGTGCATTATACAACCTCTATATTGAGGACACTTGTTATAGTCACACACTAATACTTTAGTGTGTTATACAACCTCTATATTGAGGACACTTGTTCTAGTCTCATACTAATACTTTAGTGTATTATACAACCTCTATATTGAGGACACTTGTTCTAGTCCCACACTAATACTTTAGTGTGCTATACAACCTCCATATTGAGGACACTACACCTCCTCATTCAGAATAAGTATACTAAAGAAATTTTCATAGTATACCAAATACTAGTTACATGTACATTAATAAATGATAATTACATGTATATGTGTAATGGTAATGAGATTGTAAGCACATTTAAAAGAAGGTGAGTGAGTATACCCATTACAACAATTTAATGTATATGTACGTGTATCTACAGATTACATTATCCATTTAATCATGTGACCTATCCTATGATATACATGTTATAGTATATATACATCTAACTAGGACTATGTAGAGTGTTTTAATCACCTCCTGAGGCTACCTCCGGGAATGGAGCAGTTTCATTATCAGTAACAGATTTTCCAGCTTTACTGGTGGTACTTTTCTTTTTCTTAGGTCCATCCTTCTTCTTGCTGTCATCTTTGCCGTGTTCTCTTTTGCTCACAAACGCTTTAAATGAGAAAGGATTGACACTGTCTTCATTCTGAGCAGCCATTTTGCAGGCAGCCACACCTTTAAGTAGGCGTGGCTCAAACTAAGCGTCCAGCATGGCAATCAATGGTCTATTGTCTTCCTTCTCAAAAGCAAAGGGACGCATTTTCAAATGGAAGAGCATCATAGCATGTAGCAAATGGTCTTCCACAACTCCAGTGGGTAAGCCGTTAGCTCTTAAATACACTTAAAAATGATATTCTTACCTAGTCTCCTCCTTATCATCTGCTCCAGAGAATGACATCTCCATCCCTTCTATGCCTCATTGTGACTTCATTCCAAAACAGTACACTGTAAGGACGTATAAAAATTTATTCATCCATCACCAAAAAACAAATCCATTTAGCACCAACCGTTGATCCATTGTTCAACTGTCTATTATGCATTTATTCATGTCATTGTCCACTATTTATTTATATATCCATTTTTTATTTATTCATCCATTTAATCAATTTATCTTTTTATTTATTCATCCATTTAATCAATTTATCTTTTTATTTATTCATCAATACAGGGTCGGTCTTATGAAGATACTCTTGCTATTAGAAAGAAGCACCTCACTCCTGCTTTATTAACATATTATACTAAACCAGTTCTTATACATCAAGTATGCTAAATATAGTAACCTTAATGATGTAATAATGACATCAATTATACTAAATATAGTATCTTTACTATATATACTCATATAGGGTTATAAACAATGGCTCTTTGATTATACTGGTAAACGATATCTTGATATGTTTGCCGGAATTGTGACTGTTAGCGTGGGACATTGTCACCCGTTAGTAGATAGATGAATGGATGGATAATGGACTGATGTGTGTACAGATAGATGAATGAAAAACAGATAGATATATTTCAAACTTATAATTCTTATTACTCTTTTTATAGTAAGCTAGTGGAAGTAGCCCAAAGACAAGTAGAGACATTGTGGCATACTACTAATATATACCTCCATCCCATGATACATGAATTTGCTGAACAGCTCACATCAAAACTACCTGGAGATCTCAAGGTAACCAATACTAAAGTCTTATACCCATACCACTCTCCTCATACCCATACTAGGTTGTTTATTTCACTAACAGTGGATCTGAGGCTAATGATTTAGCTGTTATTATGGCCAAATTACATACAGGTGCTCATGATATAGTAACTCTGAGGTTAGTATAGTCTCTACATTTATCTATCAATTTGCTTGTTCATCCATTTATTATACTGTTGAATCCATCCATCCATCCATCCATTTATCCATCCATTCATTAATCTATCCATCCATTCATCTCTAATTCACCCAACCCATCCATCATTTGGTTGAACATTCTTTTATAGAAATAGTTATCACGGAGGATCTCCATTTGCTATGGAGATGACAAATATTGGTACGTGGAAGTACCCATTACATCGTCACCTCGGTGTCCATGCTGTGAGTTAAACCACTGTTTGTTATTACCACAATTAACATCAGTAAACTATGATATAGTCTGTCAACCCGGATGTCTTTCGTGGCCCCTGGGGGGGAGCCAATTGTCGAGATGGTATTGCTCAGACCCAGCGTACTTGCAGTTGTGCTGAAGGTATCCTATCATATAGTCTTGAATAGTCAGTGTGTTTATGTTGGCTCTCTGCTGTCTTTATCCAGGACAGTGTGAAGCATCTATGATGTATGTTGACCAGCTAGAAGATCTTTTGAAACATTGTTGTCCGAAGAAAGTGGCAGGATTCTTAGCTGAAACAATACAGGTGTTAGGATAGTATTATGATGTTTTTGTATGTGCTACACACAACCAACAAAATGAACTATCATTCAACAATAGTGCTCCATTTTTTACAGGGGGTAGGAGGAGCTGTTCATTTACCGAAAGGATTTTTGAAGCGAGCTTATGAACTTATCAGAGAGAGAGGCGGAGTGTGTATCTCTGATGAGGTGGGATCTCATATGTTAATGCATTTCAACTGCTTACCTTGACTACATTAATGTTGTTGTTTGAAATTGATGCAGTAATGGAAACATTGATAATTGATAGGTACTTTTCTACTAGGTTCAATGTGGTTTTGGTCGACTAGGTACACACTATTGGGGATTTGAAACACAGGATGTTGTACCAGATATAGGTCTGTCCATTTATCAGTCTGTCCATCCATCCATTTTTCTGTCTATTGTTTGCTTTGCTTATCTGATTCACTATCTTCTCCTTTTCTTTTTTGTAGTAACAATGGCTAAAGGTATTGGTAATGGTTTCCCTATGGCTGCTGTGGTTACTACCCCCGGTAATCAATACATTGACAATTGACTTTATTAAGTAATAATTATTATAGCTATTGCTCAGAGTATGACTCAAGCATTACATTTTAATACATTTGGCGGTAATCCTATGGCTTCTGCAATTGGTTCAGCTGTATTAGATGTAAGTAATAATTATTTTAAATAAGTATATTTAATTTTAATAACTATTATAATTCATTATATTTAATTTTAATAACTATTATAATTAGATTATTGATGAAGAGGAACTGCAGGCAAATTGTCATCATGTTGGTACTTTGCTCCTTAATGAGTTGATGAAATTACGAGATGAGTTTGAAGTTGTCGGTGATGTCCGAGGGAAAGGACTAATGATAGGACTTGAGTTAGTAAAGAACAAGGTCAAAAATGACTACCATCCATCCATTTCTGACTATCCATTCATTCATACATACATACTTAATCCTTTATCTTTGCACAGGAATCTAAAGAGCCTCTTCCAGCTGCTGAAGTAACAGAGATATGGGAGAACTGCAAGAACCACGGTGTTCTTATCGGTAAAGGTGGACTTTATGGCACTGTATGTTAGATCTTTATCAATAAAGAACCTATAACTGGTTATATTTCGTTCTTAGACTTTGCGTATTAAACCTCCAATGTGTATCACTGAGGAAGATGCCCATTTTGCTATAGGAGTTTTGAGAGCCGTATTGAAAGAATATTCGAGCAGATAATTATGATACATAGTCTAGTGTAGTGGTCATGATCTAATCTAATGACTCTGCAAGAGGTTAACTAAATTTTCACCATGACCACCTCAATTAGCATTTATTTTCATACAATGTGTCTATTATTATTATTATTTTAAAATTATAATGCAGCTGTTCTGCAAAATTAGCAATAATTATAAAATTATGCATTGATTTGACAAACATGTATAATAAAATAATACAAGATGCATCATTTGGTTGGAGTATACTTTAAGATAGTGCCCTGTGGTTAATTGGACTGTTCTAAAGGACTTAATTCTTTGCTATGTATTAAATAGCACATGTTAGGAATTGTTATTAATAGTATCATTTTTCAAAGAGGGGGTGGAGTATAACAAAATGATGAATCTTTAAAGGTAGGTCTAAACAAATTTTATATAATAGTAATCACTTAAAATTAAATAAAAGTAGATGATAGATCTCATAGATTGTGTAATGTAATATAGACTGTAAATAACAGCTGCATAGTTTGAATACATATTACTAATGTTGTTTAGTTGTTTACTGATATTTATTTGTTTCTATGACAACCGAACAATGTTACTTTAAATTGATTATTATAAGTTATTATAAATCTTAATTGCTATATTGGTAACATTTATGATTTTATCAGTATATTTCTTTACTTAAAGATTTACAGTCTCCTGTTATAGTCATCTCTTTTTGATATCCCTCTTAATATAACTACTTCAGTAAGCATAAATATATGCTTGTAAACAACAACAGAAAAATGTTTTCGCAATCTCTATGGCTGCATATAGCTGGAAAGTACCTCATATGTTGGGTTCTCTTTCTTTCTCTGATACAAAGAACTAAAGAAGACGAGACACCTTCTGTCAACAGCACTACTAGTGATACCACTCGTGGTACTAGTGATGAACTTATAGCAGCTGTTCTTGTTCCAGGAGTTTTATTAATAATAATTTTAATAGTTATTATTATAGTGCTGATGATAATTATTGTCAAGTTGTGTCAAAGAGAATATCAACATGTACAGATTGTTCCTACGTCTAAACACACAAGTTCCGAGTTCATTGAAGTAACAACTGTTACCAGTGAAAATTAATTATTTAAATTATATTTTATGTTCTTTAGTTTTACAGCTGGCAATACACGTAGCATACATGTATATAATGTTTATCAATTGTATCATCAGTTACTATGACAACAGTAGATGACCACACCTTCACTTGATTATTGAGATGATAAGCATAATATTGTAATGATGTCCAATATAAAAATTCTATATATTCTAATATTCCTATTCAAACTAATGTACTTGTCTTGTGATATAGTTAAGTTAACATTCTGTCAAGGAAGCAATCCAGGGTGTGGTTTTGACATCAAATACACAAAAAATTGTTTCCAAAGTGTAATAAAAATAGATTAAATAATAAAGTAATAGATAAAACTATAAAAAGTTTATTTCAGATAATATAACTTATACAAGAAAGCAAACTATTATTGAGTAATGAAGCTAATATTATGTATTTATATAATCCACATGTACATGTATTACTACTTGAAGAAGTCTCTATAATTGTATAACTATTAAAAATGCATTGTGCTCTTTAAATGTATTATCATCAAGATCCACAAGTCCTTGCGTATGCTGTAGCATAGTCACAGCAATGTCCATCGTGTAGTTTCTAGAGAAAAAATAAAATATCATCTTATTTTTATCCATCCATGTAAACACTTCAATGTGAATGGATGAATAGATGGATAGATGGAGGGATGGACAGATGGATGGATGAATGGATGGACAGATGAATGGATGAATGGATGGACAGATGGATGGATGGATGGACAGATACAATTCATAACTAAAACTCACTGTAACTTCAACACAGTTTCTTTGACAAGCATTGCGGTATGTATTACCGTCAAGTCCACACTCAAAGGCCTCATCGTTGGTACAGTTACAAGGAGTGGTACATTTCCCATAAATAGGAAAAGATCTCGTCTGAGATTGTAAGGGTAATCGCCTAGTTACTGAGGTACTGTATTGAGGGATGCACTCATCTGGACTTTGACACCTATAACAGATAAAAGAGATTAATATTGTGATACTGTGTGTGTGTGTGTATGTGTGTGTGTGTGTGTGTGTGTGTGTGTGTGTGTGTATGTACATGATGTTATATTAATAGTAGAGATATAATGAATACTAAAATTTATAGTTAAATTATTTTTTTGTAACAATATGAGACACAATTTAGTACCATTCAGAGGAGAGGCAGAATAAGGAGCCGTTAATTTAGTAAAATACTCTATAGTATTTACAATACAATCATTACAAAATTCACATATAAATCTGATGTCATTAAAAGTTGTATTTATTTATATAGACCACTGTACCTGAAATCATGTATTGTTCCTACTATGCAATCTTCTCCAGTTGTACGATAGACAGAACAATAACGCATGGTTTTAACTTCTAAAGTAATGGTTTGGTCTCCATCAAAAGCATCTTCATGGAGCTTTTCAATTTGATCTGGTTGAAGAGGAGCAGTACTCATGAAGAGATTGCGAACCGTGCCTTTGAATCTGAAATGTTGAGTGGTTGGTCTTCCTCCAACATAAAGAATGTTATACTGAAAAAAAAGAGATTCAACAATGTTTATGCAATACAATCATCCATCTATCCATCCATTCATCTGTCCATCCATTCATCTGTCCATCCATCCATCCATTTACCCATCTATCCATTCATCCATCTATCCATTCATTCATCTGTCCATCCATCCATCCATTTACCCATCTATCCATTCATCCATCTATCCATCCATCCATTTACCCATCTATCCATTCATCCATCTATCCATCCATTCATCTGTCCATCCATCCATCCATCCATTTACCCATCTATCCATTCATCCATCTATCCATCCATCCATTTACCCATCTATCCATTCATTCATCTGTCCATCCATCCATCTATCCATTCATCTATCTATCCATCCATTCATCTGTCCATCCATCCATCCATTTACCCATCTATCCATTCATCCATCTATCCATCCATTCATCTGTCCATCCATCCATCCATTTACCCATCTCTCCATTCATCCATCTATCCATCCATCCATTTATCCATTCATCTATCCATCCATTCATTTATCCATTCATCTATCCATCCATCCATTTATCCATCTATCCATTTATCATATATGTATATAATACACAACACCACAAACATCAGGTCATTTGGTGTTATCTTTTCCACTCCCAAGACCCACATTACCCACTGGGACTCATTCATGGTGGGATACATATAATAATGAGATTCATAGCCACACAATCCTACTTTAATAGTATATTGGATTTCAACAAGACTATATTCACAATAAAATATAACCGTAAACAACCCTCAAAGGCTAACAAGAAGGCAACCGTTTGACATGTGCAGTCATGTTTCTCAGCCCTCCAAGTTGTAAAGAGTATTCATAAATATTTTATAGCGTAAAAAATCAATTTTTTATTGCAGTCTGCCAAATATGGCACAGTGTTATGCAATAGCTACAAAGAAACAAAGAAACATACTTCCATCTCACAACTATTTGATCTGTTTATAGGAGACTCATGTTAATCTTACCAAACAATCATTTTTCATCAAACAATCCATCTATTTACTTACCCCTGGTCTAAACGCAGGCACTTTTGGCAGAGGACTTTGTTGAGCAACAACCACACCATCAACATATAAGATAGCTCGATTAGCAGCACTATCAATAACAGCTGCAATAGAGTGATAATTGCCATCGGCAACAGAGACGTCATAAAAAAAGATAATATCTCTATAACCTTCACCATCCTCATCTGAGCCATATATAAACCAGACAGTTCTCTTTGTACTTCGGAGGTACAACCCAAAGTCCCTCATTTTGTCATTGATTCCTTTACCAATAACATAACCATCATTACCAGCTGTTTGGTTGACGACAGCAAAGATAGTGAGATCAGAGGCTAGGTTAGGATGATCTGCTCCTTTGATTGTGGATAATTGTTCTCCATTAAAATACAAGGGATTGTTCTGAAGGAACATGTTTTCACCGGGAAGAGCATCTGCAGGATTTTGGAAATAGTTGCCATTATCTTCTGGTAGAGTTGTGTTACCACAGAAATAGTTTGGTTCACAATCCGAATCAGAAGTACAATCTATGATGGATAGACATTAGAATAGATGGATGAGTGGACAGATGAATGGATGGATGGATGATGGATGAATGGACAGATGGATGGATGGATGATGGATGAATGGAGAGATGACTGGATGGATGGATGAATGGACAGATGAATGGATGGATAGATGAATCATTTTACTTAGTGGTTTTGGTTGACAAGTATACTGATAGAAGATATCAGGAATACAACGAGTGTAAGGATGACATCTAAAAGAAAATGAAAAAAATAAAGAAATAAATAATTGATTATGCTGACTTGTTTAGTGATGACTGGCAGAGAGTAGAAGATGCGACAGTAGGAGCGGGACAAGAATCCCCACTTTGAAGATAAGCAACACACTGACCAACTGGTTTAACCAAAGAATAAAAGTCATTATGTAGTGTTTGCACAAATGTAGCATCGATAAGTTCCTCAAAGAAGATCACCTGATATATTGTGCCAATAAATCGGAAGGAACGAGGTAGTCTAGCACCAACAAAAAGAGAAGCTTGGGTCGAGGTGGTGATCTACAGAGGAACAAGAAAGATAAGATATTGATAACATTATGTCGTGATATTTGATAGCTCACAACTTGTGTCATAACCTGCTGTTTTTAGTTAAACGTAATTCGAGCTGTGTATTATACTACTATTCTTATGTGAGAACATACACTCTAGGGGGTGTGTTTCTCACCAAAAGAGGTGAGACTTCAAACAAATTATATTTCAAACTATTAAGTCTAGTAATGACTCTCCAATAATGACCATCAACAAACTAAATATTACTGTAAAATTGCTTTTAAAACATCATTCTTAACACTATGACAATGGCTTGAACGAGGAAGTTTATTATAATAGTTATATTATTTTGATTAACTAACCCCATATGAAAAGTCTGGGTTTTGTAAAGACTTGATTCCATTAGTGACGAGTGAACCATCAAAATAAAAGTTGACAAATAATGTAGTTGTATCCACGGTAACAGCCAAAGAATGATTTCGATTGTCATTCCAAACGGCATTGATAATGAAGTGTCTCTGAGTACCTGATGTATCTGTGTAGTAAAACCAAATATTAGAACCATTGTTATCCAAGTAGACTGCAAAGTTACGAGAGCTGCCAGAGGTGCCGTAAAAGAGAAGGTAACCACGGTTACCCACTGTTTGATTGAAGACAGCAAACATAGAGAACTTAGTGCCAAAAGATGGATACTTGTTGCGTCTTATACTTACATACGAAATACCTTTTAGATATACAAAGTCACTTAGAAGAGCATTGTGAGAAGGGTAACTGTCAGAACTACAAGTATATTGGCAGAAGGTAGAATTTGAACAGTCAGAATCCTTGGAACAGTTACTGGAGATCATTGATTCACAGTTTGCACCAGTAAAATTATCGGTACAGTTGCAGGTATAAGTGTCATTGTTGGCAATGCAATTACCATTGTTTTGACAAGGATTGGGGTTACACGGGTCATACGTCTCACATGTATCACCTGAGTAGTGATCAGGACAGTTGCAGGTGAAGCTTAATCCAGTGCCCTCCACACAAGTACCTCCATTCAAGCAAGGTTCATCAGAACACACATTAATATCGGTACTGCAAGTTTGACCTGTAAAACCAGTCTGACAGGCACATGTAATTGTATTATTTACTACTGAGCAGTTGCCATTACCATTACAAGAATTTGAAAGACAAACAACATTCTCACAGGTGTCTCCATCATACCCCAGAGGACAGGTACACACTCTATTGTTACCAATGACACTGCAGTTACCACCATTTGAACAGTAGTCTGGTAGACATAGCGTAATGCTACAAGTAGCTCCTGTATATCCTGTCAAACAGGTGCAATTGAAATTAAGACCTGGTCCTTCGTGGCATGTTCCACCATTCTGACAGGTGTCTGAGTCACATACGTTTTCATCTACTTCACATGTGTTTCCAATGTAACCAGGTAAGCAGTTGCATTCAGCTTCATTTAAGATGGGATCAATTTGACATGTACCTCCATTGTTGCAGTAATCATCAGGACAAAATGGTGATTCACATCTCTGACCAGTATAGGTTTGAGGACATTGACATGTTATATTAACTCCAATACCTTCAATACAAGTACCATTGTTCTCGCAGTAAGTTGGTATACAAAACTCTAAATCAATTTCACACCGATCACCACTGAATCCTTGAAGACAGTTACAAGAGACATCAGTTCCAACTCCCTCAACACATGTACCACCATTCATACAGTAGGTAGCATTACAGAAGCTATCATCAATACTACAATTGAAGCCACTAAATCCAGGATAACAATTGCAAGTATATGCTAAACCAACACCTTCTATGCAATCTCCATTAACACATTTTGTTGAACCTACATTACAGACATCATCATCTGCTTGACACTGATCACCAGAAAAGCCATCTTGACAATCACATGTATAGTTAAGACCTGGTCCTTCATTACATGTTCCACCATTATTACAAGTGTCTGGTTCACATACCATTTCATCCACTTCACATCTGTCTCCACCAAAGCCAGTTATGCAATCACATCGAATTAGATTCAAGATAGGATCAATTTGACATATACCTCCATTGTTGCAATAATCATCAGGACAAAAGGCTGATTCACATCTCTCACCAGTATAAGTTTGAGGACATTGACATGTTACTAGGTCTCCGATACCATCCACACAAATACCATTGTTTTCACAGTAAGTTAGAGTACAATATGTTTCATCAATTTCACACCGATCACCACTGAATCCTTGAAGACAGTTGCAAGAGATATTGGTTCCAATTCCTTCAATACATGTACCACCATTCATACAGTAGGTAGCATTACAGTAGTCATCATCAATACTACAATTGAAGCCACTAAATCCAGGATAACAATTGCAAGTATATGCTAAACCAACACCTTCTATGCAATTTCCGTTAACACATTTTGTTGGTGGATCATCACAAATATTGAGATCTGTTTCACACATGGGTCCAGTAAAACCAGGTAAGCATTTACATATGGTTCCACTACCACCTACTAACTCCATACAAGTACCACCATTTTGACACAAGTTATAAATGCAGTATATGATTTCTGTTTCACATCGAGTACCAGCAAAATCTACGGTGCAGTTACAATAGATGTCGGTACCATATCCCTCAAGACAAGTACCATGGTTGAGACAGTATGTACTATTACAGAAGTTGTCGATATCAATCTCACAATTGTCACCAGTGAAACCTGGAGCACAATCACAAGTATATGCAAGACCAACTCCATCATTACAAGTACCACCATGTTGACATGGAGCAGTTAGTACACAAACATCAACATCAAGTGAACAATTTGTACTAGTGTATCCAGGAGGACACTGACAAGTATATGCTAGTCCCACTCCATCAGTGCAATTACCACCATTTTGACATGGAGATTCAGTTAAGCATATGCTAACATCATCAGTACAGTTATCACCAGAAAAGCCTTGAGCACAATCGCAAGTGTAAGCAAGACCATCTCCATCGATACAAGTACCACCATTTTGACAGAGATCAGCCAGTTCACAGACGTCAATGTCAACAGAACAATTGGTACTAGTGTATCCAGGAGCACACTGACAAGAATATGCCAGTCCCACTCCATCGGTGCAACTACCACCATTTTGACATGGAGTTTCTCTTAAGCATACATCAATATCGCTATCACATAAAGTACCCTCATAACCTGGATAACATGTACATATAAATGAGTTAACTCCATCAACACAGGAGCCATTCAAACAAGGGTCTGGATCACAGTTATCAATGGTAATGTTACACAGCATACCGGTTTTGTCTGGAGCACACTCACAAGAGAATGTTCCATTAAGATCAAGACAGGTTGCATCAGGTGCACACGGTATATCAGCGCAATCATTGATTCTTGTTTGACACTCGCTACCAGTGTAATCAAGTGGGCATTCACAGTAGTAGCCATTCAACAAATCACGACATACAGCACCATTTTGACAAGGATCGGGCATACATTCGTTGATATCAACAGTACAATTGGCACCAGTATATCCATTGATACAATTACAAACATATCCAACTGCTACTTCATTGGTGCAGGTACCATTGACACAAGGGTTGTTATATAAAATGCAGAAATCAATTTCTTGCTCACAATCAGAACCAGTGTAACCAAAGGGACAGTCACATATGTAAACATTAATTCCATCAGTACAGGTTCCATTTTGCTGACAAGGGTTGGGATCACAGTCATTGATGTTAACAGAGCACTTGTCTTCTGTGTAACCAGGACGACATTGACAGGAATATGTGTTATTGCCATCTTCACATGATATGGAGCCTATAGGATCACATGGATTTGGAGTACAAGAGTCTATTGGTTGAGTACAGTTTTTATCAGTCCAGTCAAGGAAACAGTTACATGTATAGTCATTTACTTCATCTGTACAAAATCCATTGACACAAGGATCAGGATTGCAGTCGTTAATATTGATCATACAGTCATTTCCAGTATATCCTGGATTACAATCACAATAGTAGCTATTGAGTAGATCCAGACATGTACCATTTCCACAATCAACACTGACACAATCGTCGATGTTAACAGAGCAATCTTGTCCAGTGTATCCTGTATTACAATTACACATGTAATTGGTAGGAGATATCTTTGTACAAGTGCCATCATTTTGGCAAGGAGTAGCATCACATGGGTTTAGTTCAATATCACAGAGAGTTCCAGTATATCCGTCAGCACAAGTACAAGTGAAATTCCCACCACTAGAAGAACATGTACTGTTGTTGTTACATGGAGAACTGTCACATGGATCAGTCACTAAATATAAATTTATTAGTATTGAAATATTGAGTACATTTGTCTTACCTTTTACAATTGATACTGACATATTCACACTGGTTTGGAAAGTATCAATATTAACAATACTTGCATGTAGAGTTGCAGTATAGTGTTCACCAGCTCTAAGGCCACCACTACCACCAGCAGGACTACCACTTAAAAGAGTTGTATTATACGTAGTTACATCATTGTTAGGTCCAAATAATGTTTCTGATTCAGTGTTACTATTATCATCAAATAGAAATTGGACGTCTGAAACTAAGAAGAAAAAATTTGGCCCTGGATTTAAAGCGTTTGCTTCAATAAAGACTTTCACTTCAAACAGGAATGTTCCTTGCGGTAATTCATCAAACTCAGTATACAAAGTACGTGAGTACTCTGTTTGGTTAAATCTGAGTATATATCCAGAACCCACTATATAAATAAACAAAAAATTATAAATGAAATATTTAACCTGACACATGATCTCTAAGCTACCTACATGATAAACAAGTTCCATTGGCTACATCAAGATAGGTCTCACCAGTACATTCTAAGAGAATAAATATAGTAAGCTTAGTAAGAATCTATCTTTATATGTATAATTGTCAGTTGGTCCTGTTACTAACCCTGGGCTCTTGTGACTGCAAGTAAATGAAAACAGCAAACCAAGATCACAATGACATTCATTGTTCTCCACCCCATGTTTGTGATCTGCACAGAAAAGGAAAGACAATGTAACTTGAATGAAAAACTGCTTCTGTGGCATTGAACTCAGTGACTAAAGAAATATTACTAGATACTTCTTGTATGCAAATATTATCTAAATATTCTAACTACAAAAATGATTTATATTAATTTATGTATGTGTAATTGAGACAACATTATTTGCAAGAATCTGTAATGTATATTTAAAGACATTTTAGATCATTAAAATCAACAATAGTATTATGTGTGTTTGTTAAGTGATAATAGTAATACGAACATAACAATAAGGACTTACCCTGTATTACAGCTGATGGGGCGTGGTTGCAATGCAGATTATAATAGTTTGGTGAACTAAACTTTAGTTCCTCAATAATCCGCTCTTGAAGGCGTCTAAAAAGACAGTTAGAAACGGTCTTGTTCTTCAAGCACTGAAGATATTACACAATCTTGATTGGCGCAAATTTTCGCTACAAAAATGGGCGTAGAGCCTCAACAGTAATCGCTTATCATTAATAATTAATGAATAACGTTAAGTTCAGAGTGTAAAATATAAATCATAACAAAATCGTTACACTTTATTTTATTAACTATTCAATTGCTTGATCATCTGTAATGTCTATTAGCCTTGGTTAGTCTAACATTAGAATTACATTTACTATTTAATTAACTAATATTCCAATAGTCTTGTTCATATTTACTGGTGACAGTAACATGGTTAAGAAGAAATTGGTACTATTCTCTGCCAAAACCTATAAATAGTAACATATAATGCAATAAATATTTCTATTTATAGTAACATGTTTCAGAAGCAGCCTTATAGTTTTTATAAGTATTATAAGCAATAACTCAGTATACTATACATGTGGTGTTAAAGTTTTTGTTATTATTGAGAGCGGAGAATAATAATTTTTCAATTCTTTGATCAATCTATTTCTCAGATTCCTCTGGTCTACAATTGTTTACTTGTGATTTACCAATTCTATTCTATGAGAAATTCACATGTTTTAGTATAATAAATACTCAATATGATATAGAACATATAATTGTCTGGTTTATATTGTTAGTAGCAAGAAATAAACACATAATAAATTAATAATACTTAATAATCAACATCATCTAAATGAAAGCTGTTGCCATCTGGTTGTTGATTTCTTCTCTGTCTTATCTTTTTTATGATAAAACATGTACGAACAATAAATGTTATAATGGTAGCAACCAGTAGTAGAATAATGATGACAAATATGATAACTAGTACAGCTTCTAAAATTATTAAAAAATTATTATATTTTAATGAAACAAGCTATTCTAAATTACCTGCTAAACAAGTAAAGCTGTCACAGAAAGTGCTACTAGTAACTTCACAAGTAACACCAGAGAAACCTGGAGCACATTCACAATATACAGAACCACTTTCATCAATACAAGTACCACCATTTTGACACAGATCAGCATGACAATCACATGTATAGTTAAGACCTGGTCCCTCGTTACATAATCCTCTACCATTACAGGTATCTGAGTCACACACATTTATATCTACTTCACATTGGTCTCCCATGTATCCAGATAAACAGTTACATGAGATATTGATTCCAACTTCCTCAACACATGTACCACCATTCATACAGTAGGTATCATTACAGAAGTCATCATCAGTACTACAATTGAAGCCACTAAATCCAGGATAACAATCACAAGTATAATTTAATCCAATGCCCTCATCACAGCTACCATTTACACATTTTGCTGGACCTACATTGCAGATGTCAATGTCCATTTCACACTGGTCACCGGAGAACCCATCTTGACAATCACATGTATAGTTAAGACCTGGTCCCTCGTTACATAATCCTCTACCATTACAGGTATCTGAGTCACACACATTTACATCTACTTCACATTGGTTTCCCATATATCCAGATAGACATTTACATGAGATATTGGTTCCAACTCCCTCAACACATGTACCATCATTCATACAGTAAGTATCATTACAGAAGTCATCATCAGTACTACAATTGAAGCCACTAAATCCAGGATAACAATCACAAGTATAATTTAATCCAATGCCCTCATCACAGCTACCATTTACACATTTTGCTGGACCTACATTGCAGACGTCAATGTCCATTTCACACTGGTCACCGGAGAACCCATCTTGACAATCACATGTATAGTTAAGACCTGGTCCCTCGTTACATAATCCTCTATCATTACAGGTATCTGAGTCACACACATTTATATCTACTTCACATTGGTTTCCCATATATCCAGATAGACATTTACATGAGATATTGGTTCCAACTCCCTCAACACATGTACCATCATTCATACAGTAGGTATCATTACAGAAGTCATCATCAATACTACAGTTGAAGCCACTAAATCCAGGATAACAGTCACAAGAATATGCTAAACCAATGCCCTCAACACAGTCACCATGTACGCATTTTGCTGGACCAAGGTCACAAACATCAATGATATCTATTTCACACCGATCACCAGAGAACCAATCTTGACAATCACATGTATAGTTAAGACCTGGTCCTTCCTTACATGTTCCACCATTATTACAGGTATCTGATTCACACACATTTATATCTATATCACATCTATATCCTATATATCCAGATAGACAATTGCATGAGATATTGGTTCCAAATCCCTCAACGCATGTACCATTATTCATACAGTAGGTAGAATTACAGAAGTTATCATCAATACTACAGTTAATACCACTGAATCCAGAATAACAATTGCATGTGTAAGCAGCTAAACCAACCCCAGTGTCTTCAATGCAGTCACCATTTATGCATTTTAGTTGACCATCATCACAAACATCTATGTCATATTGACATTGATCACCTGAAGACCCATATTGACAATCGCATGTATAATTAAGACCTGGTCCCTCGTTACATGTTCCTCTACCATTACAGGTATCTTGGTCACACACATTTAAATCTTCTTTACATCTGTCTCCACTATAGCCAGTTATGCAATTGCATTTTGTTATACTTTCAATATAATAACATGTACCATTGTTGCAGTAGTTATCTGGACAAAATGGTGATTCACATCTCTGACCAGTATAGGTTTGAGGACATTGACATGTTATATTAACTCCAATACCTTCAATACAAGTACCATTGTTCTCACAGTAAGTTGGTATACAAAAGTCTAAATCAACTTCACACCGATCACCACTGAATCCTTGAAGACAGTTACAAGAGACATCAGTTCCAACACCTTCAACACATGTACCACCATTCATACAGTAAGTATCATTACAGAAGTTATCATCAATACTACAATTGAAGCCACTAAATCCAGGATAACAATCACATGTGTAGTTACTTCCACTACCTTCAATGCAAACTCCATTGACACATTTTGTTGGTGGAACATCACACACAGTAAGGTCTATTTTTCATAAAATAAATTCACTGTACACATTTAATTGACTTACTTTGTCCATTAATGAGTAGTTGAAACATGAGAAAAACTAAAATAACAACAAAATTTGTTGTTCTCCACTTCATTTTTTGTTAAGAAACAGTTACTGTATTTACTAACATAGGGCGTGGTTCATAATATTACCATCTATACAGTTACTTCTTGTTATAGTGGGCGCTTGAAGATATCTGAGGTCTATTCTTGAATAAGAGAGTCACACACAATCTTGTTATATATTATATAGATCTGCTATCGTGTTTCTTTTCAAAAATTAAGACCACACAATAATTTAAACTGCTGTCCAAGCAATCATAGCATAACAAATGAATGTAATTTATAATAACTGTGAATTGAGTATTAATATCAATGTAAACAAGAATGCAACATACCCACTATGTGAGTATAGGCTATTTATCAAAATGCACTATTTTAACAAACATTGAAATAAATATAATGATAACTAGTAAAAATTGATGAGATATTATTATTGATTGATAAGAAATAGCTGATCATAGAACGTATTTATGTCAGCAATTCTACTTTCTCTACATGTTCAGTTAATATGTTTACTTCTCAATTTGTATCATGTAATATAATAGTGTAATTGTTTATTGCTTCATTGATAGCTAGTTTAGTCATCATGTTTAGTGATAACATTTCAATTAAGATTCGGGTTTGGGATGGTGCTTCTTTTCTTCATGGTATAACATTTCCAAACAAAAAGTGATACTATGATACCACCACAAATTATGACAATGATGATGATGCTAACTGGAACAGCCACTACAACTAAAAAAATTATTTATTATTTAATAATAAAATTATCCTGAATTACCTGCTAAATACATTTTGTTATTAAAGGTGCTATTATTAACTTCACAATTAACACCAGAAAATCCTATGACACATTTACAATAGACAGAACTACCTTCATCAATACAAGTACCACCATTTTGACATAGATCAGCATGACAATCACATGTATAATTAAGACCTGGTCCCTCATTACAAGTACCTCTACCATTACAGGTATCTCTATCACATACATCTATATCTGCATCACAATTTTCTCCTGTATAGCCAGGTATGCAATTACATTGAGTTACATTCAAGATGAAATCAATCTGACATGTACCATTGTTGCAATAATTGTCAGGACAAAAGGTTGATTCACATCTCTGACCAGTATAGGTTTGAGGACATTGACATGTCATTAGGTCTCCGATACCATCCACACAAGTACCATTATTTTCACAGTAAGTTTGAGTACAATATGTTGTATCATTTTCACACCGATCACCACTGAATCCTTGAGGACAGTTACAAGAGACATCAGTTCCAACTCCCTCAACACATGTACCACCATTCATACAGTAGGTAGCATTACAGAAATCATCATCAATACTACAATTGAAGCCACTAAATCCAGGATAACAATCACAAGTATAATTTAAACCAATGCCCTCATCACAGCTACCATTTACACATTTTGCTGGACCTACATTGCAGACATCAATGTCCATTTTACACTGATCACCAGAGAACCCATCTTGACAATCACATGTATAACTAAAGCCTGGTCCCTCATTACATGTTCCTTTACCATTACATGTATACGTGTTACTGTTACAATCTCCTTCACATTTATTTCCAGATCCACTGTAGCCAGGTAGACAATTGCAAGAGATGTTATTTTCAACACACTCACTACTATTTGTTTTAAAACAATATGTGGCATTACAAAAATTATCGATACTACAGTTAAATCCAGAATGACAAATACAAGAATAGGCTAAACCAATGCCTTCAACACAGTCACCATTTATGCATTTAGGTAGACTTACATCACAGACATCAATGTCTTTTTCACATCGAAC
Source organism: Xestospongia muta (assembly GCA_963693285.1). Lineage (NCBI taxonomy): Eukaryota > Metazoa > Porifera > Demospongiae > Haplosclerida > Petrosiidae > Xestospongia > Xestospongia muta. The sequence goes on from OY848930.1 coordinate 4,691,123, forward strand.
ACCATAAAACCCATCTTGACAATCACATGTATAGTTAAGACCTGGTCCTTCATTACATGTTCCACCATTATTACAAGTATCTAAGTCACATACATTTACATCGTCTCCACATGTGACTCCTGAGTAACCAGGTAAGCAGGTGCATACAGCTGCATTAGCATTAATTTGACATGTACCATTGTTGCAATAATTGTCTGGACAAAATGGTGATTCACATCTCTGACCAGTATAGGTTTGAGGACATTGACATGTTATATTATCTCCGATACCTTCAATACAAGTACTATTGTTCTCACAGTAAGTTGGTGTACAAAAGTCTAAATCGACTTCACACCGATCACCACTGAATCCTTGAAGACAGTTACAAGAGACATCAGTTCCAACTCCTTCAACACATGTACCACCATTCATACAGTAGGTATCATTACAGAAATCATCATCAATACTACAGTTGAAGCCACTAAATCCAGGATAACAGTTACATGTGTAGTTACTTCCACTACCTTCAATGCAAACTCCATTGACACATTTTGTTGGTGGAACATCACACACAGTAAGGTCTATTTTTCATAAAATAAATTCACTGTACACATTTAATTGACTTACTTTGTCCATTAATGAGTAGTTGAAACATGAGAAAAACTAAAATAACAACAAAATTTGTTGTTCTCCACTTCATTCTTGGCAAGAAACAGTTGTATTTACTAATATAGGGCATGGCTCATAGTATTACCATCTATACAGCTACTTCTTGTTATAGTGGGCGCTTGAAAATATCTGAAGTCTATTCTTGAATAAGAGAGTCACACACAATCATGTTATATATTATATAGATTTGCTGTCGTGTTTCTTTTCAAAAAGTAAGACCACACAATAATTCAAACTGCTGTCCAAGCAATCTTAGCATAACAATGAATATAATTCATAATAACTGTGAATTGAGTATTAATATCAATGTAAACAAGAATGCTACATACCAGTTATGTAAGTATAATTTAAACCAATGCCCTCATCACAGCTACCATTTACACATTTTGCTGGACCTACATTGCAGACATCAATGTCCATTTCACACTGATCACCAGAAAACCCATCTTGACAATCACATGTATAACTAAAACCTGGTCCCTCATTACATGTTCCTTTACCATTACATGTATACATGTCACTGTCACACTCTCCTTCACATTTATCTCCAGATCCAATATAGTCAGGTAAACAATTGCAAGAGATGTTATTTCAACACACTCACTACTATATGTTTTAAATGCCAGTATTTTTGTTTTAATATCCTGCAAAGTTTCCTTCAAAAAGTACAAACACACATACAACTAAAACAAACTGCTTTCAAGCAAACAAGCTGCCATTTTTCAAGAAAATTAATTATCATGTGAAATGATATAATTAATATCATTTCACATGATGAAACACAATGATGTCTTTTTGTCAGTAGGATGAAAAATTGATGAGATAATATTTCTAAGAATAAAAATGGTTTAAATATTTTATATTTATCCTATACTTTTCCATCATTAGGCTTTATTGTAGTTGCAGCACTGTGCTAAAGTGGTTTAGTTCTATTATGTCTATACAAAGGCAAGCAACAAGTAAATAAGTTCAGTTACTTATAATATTTGTGTTCACCTATTCTTAAGCTTGATGATGAGGATGACAGCTATCAGTATTAAAATAATGATTATTATGCAGCATATAATTGAAACAGTCACTGAAACTAAGAAATCTTTATTATTTAATAACAATGGTTATTTTGAATTACCTGTTAAACACATAACATTACAGGTCTTAACATCAGTCTTTATTTCACATCTCTCACCAGTATAGCCAGTTATGCAAGTACATCCAGTTACATTTAAAATGGCATCATTTTGACATGTACCTCCATTGTTGCAATAATTGTCAGGACAAAATGGTGATTCACATCTCTGACCAGTATAGGTTTGAGGACATTGACATGTTATATTAACTCCAATACCTTCAATACAAGTACCATTGTTCTCACAGTAAGTTAGTATACAAAAGTCTAAATCAACTTGACACTGATCACCACTGAATCCTTGAAGACAGTTACAAGACATATTGGTTCTAACACCTTCAACACATGTACCACCATTCATACAAATGTCTGAGTCACATTCATTTTCACATGTGTCTCCCATGTAACCAGATATACAGTTGCATTTAGCTGCATTTAAGATGAGATCAATTTGACATGTACCATTGTTGCAGTAATCATCAGGACAAAATGGTGATTCACATCTCTGACCAGTATAGGTTTGAGGACATTGACATGTTATATTAACTCCAATACCTTCAATACAAGTACCATTGTTCTTACAGTAAGTTTGTGTACAAAAGCCTAAATCAACTTCACACCGATCACCACTGAATCCTTGAGGACAGTTACAAGAGACATCAGTTCCAACTCCCTCAACACATGTACCACCATTCATACAGTAGGTAGCATTACAGAAGTTATCATCAATACTACAATTGAAGCCACTAAATCCAGGATAACAATCACAAGTATAATTTAAACCAATGCCCTCATCACAGCTACCATTTACACATTTTGCTGGACCTACATTGCAGACATCAATGTCCATTTCACACTGATCACCAGAGAACCCATCTTGACAATCACATGTATAACTAAAGCCTGGTCCCTCATTACATGTTCCTTTATCATTACATGTATACGTGTCACTGTTACACTCTCCTTCACATTTATTTCCAGATCCACTGTAGCCAGGTAGACAATTGCAAGAGATGTTATTTTCAACACACTCACTACTATTTGTCTTAAAACAATATGTGGCATTACAAAAGTTATCGATACTACAGTTAAATCCAGAATAACAAATACAAGAATAAGCTAAACCAATGCCTTCAACACAGTCACCATTTATGCATTTAGGTAGACTTACATTACAGACATCAATGTCTTTTTCACATCGAACACCATAAAACCCATCTTGACAATCACATGTATAGTTAAGACCTGGTCCTTCGTTACATGTTCCACCATTATTACAAGTATCTGAGTCACATACATTTACATCATCTCTACATATGTCTCCTAAGTAACCAGGTAAGCAGGTGCATACAGCTGCATTAGCATCAATTTGACATGTACCATTGTTGCAATAATTGTCTGGACAAAAGGCTGATTCACATTTCTGACCAGTATAGGTTTGAGGACATTGACATGTTATATTATTTCCAATACCTTCAGTACAATTACCATTGTTATCACAGTAAGTTTCTGTACAATAGTCTAAATCAACTTCACACCAATCACCATTGAATCCTGGGAGACAGTTACAAGAGATATTAATTCCAATTTCTCCAATACATTCACCACCATTCTTACAGCAATGGGTATCATTGCAGAAGTTATCGTTGTCACTAATACTGCAGTTAAAATCTGTATTTTTTGAAATAGGATCATTGTAGCATATATATTTGACCTACTTTGTGCATTTGTGAGTAATTGAAATATAAAGTAAATTAAAATCACAAGAACATTTCTTGTTCTCCACGTCATTTTGCTGTGATGTGAAAGAAACAATTGTCATGTTGTCACTAATAGGGCGTGGCTAATAGTATTACTTATATCTAGCTATTGTTACTTAGCTGGCTACCTTAGATCTGTTCTTGAACTGAAGTATGAGAGATTACAAACTCCAGTATTCTTGTTTTAATATCCTGCAAGGTTTCCTTCAAAAAGTATGAGCACGCATACAGCTGAAACAAACTGCTGTCAAGCAAGCAAGCTAGCTAGCAACAATTATAACAATAATGAATAATATTCATAATAGCTGTGAATTATATTAATGTGAACAGCAATGCTCTACAAACTGTAAATGAATATCTATATAGAAAGTTACCAAAACATACTGTGTAACAAACATTTAAATAAACAGAATATAGATCTATATATATATATTTTAAAGGTGAGACATAAAGATACTATATGTCATATGTCAAGGAGCAGACTTTCTACAAGACCAATAGACAGTACTTCATAAAATAAAGTCTATAAATAACGAAGAAATATGCGTTTATGAGAGCTAGTGCTATAGACAGCATTGTTTGCCATAGGCCAGAGGTGGATCACTTTATGCCAGCATTATTAATACTATATGTATTACAGTAAGTGATTGTTTTACTACATAGCAATATCCATTTTTAGTGAAATTGTTCTAATAAAAATATCATGTATTCTGACATTGCATGAATTCGATACAGTGATGACATATACAAAGGTTATTAGTAGAGGGAAGATCTGGATAGAGTCTGGTTATAACAGTCTGTAAAGAAGAAACCAAGTTTATACATTATTCTTTGTGTATTTCACCATAACAAATATTTATTGAATTTATTTAAAATAATATACATGTTATACTGACCACGAATGTACCTTTTTAATGTCCTTACAGCAGCATTGCATACACATATGTCTGATAGAATAAAAAGAGAAATTATTAAGTGGAAGTATTTAAATATTATCAATGCTGACTCTGTTTATAAAAATAGAACACTTACTGATGACAAATGAAACAAGCACGTGGTTTTGTAAAGAACCCAAATGACTTCTTTTGACAAGAAAAACAAATCTATACGCAAAATTAGAGAGAATATTATAACACTTTAAAATAGTTTATGTCTGACTTTTCTATCTTTTAAACTTTTATAGAGTTTTCGATTCTTGAGCTGTACATTATGTAGATCAGCTTTAGCTAATGTGGATCGAATACTGATCACTTCAGATAATGGTATAGATGACTGTATCTGTTTGGAATAAGAATAAAGAAATAACATATGGTAAGTATAATATGAAAGAAATCTATTTATCAAACTTACATAGCTATTGTTGCTTCTCAAATACAGTGGCTGATCTTCCTCATCAAAAGAACTGGTACTGAGTGAGTCATCATCTTTATCATCTAGACATGCTTTCAGTTTGAACTCTTGACACCACGTTATCTCATTTTCACTACTAATATCAGACCCTTTACCAAATTGGTGATTACAATGGGTCCAAGCACCAATGTTGTATTTTGTGTAAGTTGGTTTTCTTCTTCTCAATGTTCCCATTTTCTCTTTAAAAGAAAGTGTCAAAGGTATACTCAATGATGAATTTGAAAGAGATTCCAACTCTGATTTAGTACAATCATATTCGGCCTGTTTTACTGGATTAGAAACTGGTCTAGCTTGATTATAAATACAATCACTGGTAAAAGGATTATTTGTAAGAATAAGAGACTAATAAACAAAATAATAAATAAATAAACAACAATTATTAATAATATTTACCTCTTCAATGTTGATTTCCATGATGGATGACTCTAGCTCTAATATACCATCACAACTTTGACTAATATTTAACATTGGTGGCAAACTCTCTTCAATGTCAATTATAGAATTGAGAGATCTGTCTTTATTGTAATCTTGTGTTTCTTCACAGACTGTACTCAAGTCGGAATATGACTTACTATGACGAAGTACATTAAAATTAGCTGGAAAGATAGGAGAAAGAAAAATAAAAGTGCCCTCCTCTTGTTTATTGATTTACCAAGAGAATCTCTATGTATTTTCTTAAGTGTGTGAGGAGTTTTGATCTCTTCCATCAGTGATTCCATAGGAGTCATTAAACGTGGGAATGTTTTACTCAAGCAATTTGATCTTCTCTCTGATACCTAGCAAATGGTAAGTGATATGATTGTGTCATTGTTTGATAATAGTTCCCTCACTGGTTTTAAATATGGCCGAGCACGAATTTGTTGCATTATAGAATCATGGGGGTTGTCTATCTAATAGAGAGACATATGCATTATTAGAACTTTATTATCAAGTTCTAGTATTGTAATACCTCTTTAGTTGGTACTTCTTCACTCGATGGCTACAATAAAAAAACAAAGTATCATAATATTATGATCTTTAGAATTATGTGTACTTACACATGAGATTGGTTTGAGGGTACTTTTATCAAAATTGGCAATGCTCATCAGCAAAATTTCAAACTCTGTTACTTCCACTTTGTCTTTTAATGTTTGTTCTTTATCACTCACCTTTTAGAAGTTTAAATCTTAAAAGTAATATTATATATTCCTCCTTACATGACGTAGTTTAATGTTCTTTTCACTGACATCCTTCATTACATTTAACCACCGACTATTCTAAATAAGAGAATACATTATTATAATTTATCATTTTATTCGGAGATATTAACAGTTATTATGAGCTATTTAAGTTTATTACACTTACTCTTTCTTGGATTCCATTCTCAGGATCTTGCTCCTTCCATTTCTAAAGAGATACATCTTTTATAATAAACTGTTATGATTGTATTTCATTGTTACCCTAATTGTGTTAATAATTTTGATGGTATCTTCTACCATAGTTTTACATAATAGTTGATAGTGTGACGAGGCTTTCTCCTCTAATTGAGACTCACAAATCTATAAAATTAATAGTGATAATAATAATAATAATAATAATAATAATAATAATAATAATAATAATAATAATAATAATAATAATAATAATAATAATAATAATAAAACATCAATCAATCATATGATTTGATTGCTTAATCTAACCTTTATAACATCAAAGATATCAGTTAGAGATCCAATGGATAAAGAACTAGATTTCTGAGGAATTATCAATGCTGGACTGTCAGCTCTCATACTCTCAGTATCTGAGTCTGGGTCTTCAAGATCGGGAATGGACCCACCAAGTGAGTACATATCTCTGTTGCCTTCATCTCTAGTTAAACTATCAATTAAATTTTCTAATGGATGTGAAAGAATTCGCTCTTTGTCATCTTCAAGGCCATAATCTAATAGATTGAATAACAGAAGTCCCAAATCATAGAAGATCTAAAATTAAAGACATTATCCATAAGATAGATTAATAATTAAACCATCATGAATCACCTGGTTTATTGTCTTCTTTTCTGAGGATTTAATATTCCCTGTAATAAATACACGCCACAGATTAGTAAGACTTTGTTATTATTTATGATATTGTTTAAAAGGATGTTTTACTAAGTTGGTGATGATGAAGTATCTTATTTGTTTCTATTTACAGTTAGTTCTGACAACCAAATAAGCTGACATGTGAAAAGTACCAACAATTAGCACATAAATGTGTTACTATAATTAGTATACAAATGTGTTACTATAATTAGCACACAACTGTGTTACTAATATTTATTCTACTGGTTACTTGCCTTTTTTAATTTTGTAGGTTTTCATCATCTGATTAACAATAATTTTAAGTAATAAAGTCTATTAATAAATTTTATCCTTTTTTTAATTTTTAGAACACATTTCATCTCTTATATTTTATCTCTAGAACACAATATTTACAAATATCAGTATTAGATTATCTTTCTTTATTTGCTACTCTATTGTTTAATCTGGATACAAGTACACATACATATTATATGACATAAGGAGAATTAACTATAAAGAGGTAATTGGTATATGATATACTATAGGCAGAAACTGACATAACATGACAATGCACACAACATTAATGGAAAATGATATCTTGTGGAGTAATATTAATAACTGATCATATACTTGATTCTTACCTGCAATAAATCTCACATCACCATCTAATGTCACCATTACAGTTTGAAGTCCTATTCTAGCCGTAGAAAATAAGATGGTTGCGTCAAGTTGAAGAAGGCTGCAACATGTCTGATGACAAACAGCCCAAGTCTGTTCTTCAGTTAATGGACAATTTATTCTACGCAATATCCTTTCTAAATTCAATCCAGTAGCTCTCTCAGGATTGCCTGTTTCATTGACAGGACCGGAAAGAACTCTGTACTGCGAAGACATGTTTTTTAGAACTGCGGCGATTAAAAAATTCGCGGACGTAGAACTGCGGGCAATTAAAAAAGTCGAGGACGTTTATACGAATAAGGGGCGGTGCTTAAAAATGGCGTTCGAGGAGAGAAAAGTAGGTAATTTGAAATGGAATTATCTACCATTGGAGCTCCAAAGCAGCACAAGCATCGAGTTATTTATAGAGAATATAATGCCACACATTAAACCGAATTGGAAGAAAGAGAATATTAAACCACTCTACTGTAATGATGGCTTAGGTAGCACTAACGACATCGTTGGGGTTTATGAAGAAGGTGCTGATATAGACAAGGATGGTAACGTAGTACTAGTGAGGACTAACGGCAAAATGACTCATCATTTCATTGACCGAGAAATGGAACTAGTTGCCCTGTTACTACTTCATCAAATTGGGGAATATCCTCCAATATATTTTCAATTAGCAAATGGACTCTGCTATGGTTATGTGCCAGGAAGACCTGGTCAATGGAAGGACTTAGCCGATGCCAAATTTCTTCACAGCATAGCTGTCTCAATGACACGCCTTCATAGTGTGACATTACCTGAAAATTATAGTCAAAAACCAGTTATCTTTCGTCTTTATGACCAGTGGTTGAGCAGAATTCCAATGACTTTCACTGACAAAGATATCGATGCAAAATTTAAGTCAACATTTGGTTCAATAGATGCTTTGCGAAAAGAATCAGAGGATATGAAATCCCTCTTGATGACGTTTCGATCAGCACTTGTTCTTTGTCATAATGACCTCCAATATGGTAACCTAATCTATAATGAGGCCACAGGTAAAGTTACATTTATTGATTACGAGTACTGTGGACTGAATTATGTGGCCTGTGAGTTGGGAGACTTCTTTGGTGAATTTGCTGGTCTGGATATGCCAGACTATTCACTCTATCCTGATGAGATAGTACAGAAGAAATTTATTAGAGTTTATTTAGAAGAGAGTGCAAAATTGAAAGGTTTGGTTTATCTATTTGTTTGTGTGTTTGTACATCTGAGTATCCATCTATTCAACTGTCCATTTATCCATTCACCTAAATATACATCCATTTGCTCTTCATCATATTCCTATTGTTTTGTCATTAGGTTGTACAGTGAGTGATAATGATATTCACGAGCTTTATCGGGAGGCCAATAAAGGTTGTCTTATTATGCACTTTTTATGGACAATCTGGGCTCTTATGCAAACCCACCTAACTGGTTTGTCAGGTTTCAATTACCTGGCATATGCCAAAGCAAGGTATGGCCATTATATATCAATGAAGGAACAATTTATGTCATTATAAAGCAATATATAATTTAATTTATTTGATTGTGCTAATTATCATTGTTTTATTTAAAATGATGACTAAATGGAGAATTTTATTTTAATTTCAAATTTAGACATGCTTTTTGAGCAGCGCTTTGTTCAGCTGATTTCTTTGTAGTGCATTCATTTCCTTTAATATGATGTCTTTGTCCTTTCTCTGTTGTGTAGCTAACAGTACTAATAAAACAACCATTAGGCAAAGACTGTGTCTCATATTCGGGTAGCAATAGCCTCCATTTTTGGAAGTGTTCTTGCAGTTTATTTTTATAAGATGTAGCATCTGTAGTGCTGATAACTGGGCCTGTCCCTAAGTGGGAAACAGTTACTGATATGATTGCTACTATAACAACTACACTATGATATGTAGGCCAAGATTGCATGTACAGTTCATTGACTTACCACTTATTGGAGTTGTTTTTGTACTAACTGCTGATGTGCTTGTGTTTGTTAACAAACCTAGACTTCTCATTGCTTCACCTGCAGCCAAATTTTGAGCCTTTTTCTTATTTTTATCAGGTGTTGAGCGATATTTTTGACCATTGAATTCAACAACTCCCACATAGCCCACACATTGAGTTGGATATTCTGTGTCATAAGTTGGCATTGGAAGCTTAGACTTTTGAGCATATTCATTTAGTAACTGTTTGTAATTGAGCTCAGGCTGTGGACTAGATTGAGAACTAGGTACTAGAGATGATGTATCATTAACTACAACAGGTAATGGTGTCTGTTCTTTATAAGATACAGGTAGATGAGAGGATGACATTAATGAAGGAGCATTAGTATGCATAGAAGATGGCCTGCTTAATGGAAAAGGATTAGCATGAGTAGAAGATGGCCCATTCATTGGAGGAGAATTAGCATGAATAGATGGTCTGCTTAATGAAGGTATATTATTAATGGGGAAAAGCTCTTGTCCTGATGGTCTTCCAGTAGTAGCTCTTTGACTAGAGTTAGTACTGGTAGCTGACACCTGGTAGTTAGTACTGGTAGCTGACACCTTGTTACCAGCTGGTCCTGATTGTTGAGTGTTTATAGGAAGAGAAGTGTTTTGAGTAAAAGCAGCTGGAGGCATTAATTCGGGATGATGGACATGAGCCTGTTCTGGAGTATGGACTGATGTCTTTCCTGCAGTTTGTCTGGTGAGTAGTTCTTGTGAGAAACCAGGAGGAGGTTTTATATCACGAGTCACAACTTGAGGTCCTACAAATGTACCAGCAGTATTTGTTTCAGTTGTTAATGGAGCTGGCATTCTGGAAAGATTTGTATACTGAGGGTACAAAGCTGGGGTGACCATTCTATTTGGTATCATAGCAACTCCTGATGGAGTATTCACTAGAGGTATTCGAGTATGGGCTGGAAGAAAACCAGCTTGTACTGGTTGCATGAACTGAGGATGTAATATAGGTCGGTAGGCAAGTACCTGATGTTGTGGAGTTAATACAAATGGTTGACCTGGATATCTTAGCTGTTGTTGTTGCCAGATCTGTGGCTGTAAATGACTTGGGATATTCAATTCTTTAATTGCAATACAGTTTACAGCATGTTTGGCGTCTTCAAACTTTGAAAAAACATCAATGGTAGTGAATACTTTATCACCTATGTTAACAGAACCAGTATAGTTGTTTTGTCCTAAGTCTGTAATTTTATGTTTTGGTTCGGGCAATCCCATTGTCTTACAATAGTTTGACAAAAGGTTGGAATAGTACTTGTGTTCTGGGTTTTCTGGTGAAGTAAGTACTGCTGTATAGGGTATTCCTTTCTGCCGGAAATTGTCATCAAATTTAGTTTGGGTGTAAACTGGAGATACTTGTCCAGACCTTGGATCTATTGAATTAGGAGTACTAGAAGCACTAGTAGAGACGATAGGGGTTTCTATTGGTACTATTTTTGATGCATCATTTATCGTATGGGTGGAGTCAAATTTCAATGTTTCCAGTGCAATTGTCGCTACATCGTTTTCAGCTGCTTTTTTCGTGGCGTGAGATCCCTTGGACGTAAAGGACCGATCGCCACATGTCAATACACTTACAAAGCCGTCTTTAGTTAAAGTTGTCTGGTACCCACTCACTGGAATCTTGTTGCTTTGACAAAAGTCGTTCAACTCTGTTTTCTTGAAAGCCATACTGATGACGTCATATCTATATAATTTTGCACGACTGTCTGCAAAAAATTAATTTGACTTTAAAATAAATTTCACGTGTGTGGTTTTCATCTGGGACAACTTTGGGAGAGGATAATGGCTAAACGTCCTTACGAAAAACTAGTACTATTCGGTGTAAGCACATGTGGTTTGGGAGGTAATGATCTTGGTGGAGATGAGAAAGAAATATGTCTTCTTTCGTGGCAAGTTATTGACACCACTAAAATACAGGTGTGACATTAATTAGAATGTACATGATCTCTAACATAAAAGACTTACATGCCACATGACATGACATCGTGTAAACACAAATAGTAAAAATATTTTTACGTTGGTATGAAGCAGTCTTATTAGGGTTAAAATATCATGACTAAGACCACGCCCATAGTAGTTTCCGTAAATTATTCTACTCGGAAGTACTTTGTAGTGGAATAATGGAGTGTACTCTAATTACAGATAATCTTTGTGTATTTTTCTAGCCTGAAACACAAGTAGAACTTTGCTATGTACGACCTGACAACATACCAGATGAAGCCACCACACCAATAGGTATTTCAGTAGCGGATTTCTCTCAAGCTCCTTCACTGACGGAAGGACTTGAGAAGGTAAGATACTGTGTCCTATAGAGCATGTTACTACACTAGTACTTTTTGAAATTGAATGTCTGGTCATTCTATTTGCTAATCTTTATATCTTACTTGTTACTCTCTCTTTATCTTGTAGTTCCAGACTGCCATGTCAAGTTATTCTGATAAGAATTACTGTATTGTTACCAACGGTTCTCACCCACTTCGTCAGGCTCTATTCCCAGAGATAACAAAGAAAATGCTGTCAGTTCCGCAGTTTATGTATCGATACTTTGATGTATTGAAGGAGATTTACAAGAGAACTAATTCTGAATTTCAGCCTCAAAATCTTTTTGATCTATGTGAACGTATCCATAGTATATCCGTCCATCCATTTATCCGTCCATTCATCCATTTATCTGTCCATTCATCCATTTATCCATCCATTCCATTAATTTATATATCCATTTGTCTAGTACTTTTTCTTGACGATATTTTCAGATCTTGGTATTGATACTCCTTCTAGTAACCTCTATGGACAAGAGGAGATTAATGTTTTAGCTAATATAGTGCAGAAGATGATATCGCAAGGTATTCTATAATAATGTACATTGTACAACTTGTAAAACCTGTTTAGGAAACGCGTTTGAGTCACCAGAGATGATACAACAACATTATCAACATTCCAACCAAGTGAAGTAAGTATAAGATAAATTTTTTGTTAACTCTCTCTGTCGTTTTAGTTCAGGTGATGTGTGTAAAGGTTGTGTTGTTAGATTGAGGGGGCTGCTCTTTTCTGCTGATCACAAAGACGTTGCTGGATTTCTTTCTGGACTTAATATTATCCCGTAAGTACCACACCTTCTTATTCCCTTCACATGCGCACTCTCTCTCTCTCTCTCTCTCTCTCTCTCTCTCTCTCTCTCTCTCTCTCTCTCTCTCTAGTGGTGGGTTAGTGTTCAATATTAATCAGTTTGGACGTCGCACTGGTGAGGCTATTGTGGTAATTGAGAATGAGGAACAAACTTCCTTGGCATTGCAAAGAGATCGTCATTACATGCAACAGAGATATATTGAGGTAAGAGAGTACCTCCCCCCCCTTTTATTTTGAGGACTAATTTTAATAATTATTACTTTTTCAGGTGTATGAAGCTACTCCTGAAGAATTTATGGAGTTATCAGATTGTGAGGAATTTTATCATGTTTTCATGTTTTCATGTTTGCAAGTTTTCATGTTTTCATGTTTCTTGTAGCTGGTAATGATGTAAATGATGGAGTAGCTTTTGTGGTACGTATGCAAGGATTGCCTTACAGAGCTACAGAAAGTGATATTGTGAGTGTTTATACTTAACTAGGATAGTGCTACCATTAGTAAGCTCTAGACTAGTAAACATCAGTACTTACCACAGTGATCTAGGATAGCTATCATTAGTAAGCTCTAGACTAGTAAACATCAGTACTTACCACAGTGATCTAGGATAGCTGTCATTAGTAAGCTCTAGACTAGTAAACATCAGTACTTACCACAGTGACCTAGGATAGCTACCATTAGTAAGCTCTAGACTAGTAAACATCAGTACTTACCACAGTGACCTAGGATAGCTACCATTAGTAAGCTTTAGACTAGTAAACATCAGTACTTACCACAGTGACCTAGGATAGCTACCATTAGTAAGCTCTAGACTAGTGAATATCAGTACTTACCACAGTGACTTAGGATAGCTACCATTAGTAAGCTCTAGACTAGTAAATACGAGTACTTACCACATTGACTTAGGATAGTGCTACCATTATTTTTGTATTCTCCTAAAACAGACAGATTTCTTTGGTCCCGAAGCTAAATTAAAAAATGGAGAGGGTGGAGTCTTAATAGTCAGATATCCTGACGGCAAAGCATCAGGAGATGCCTTCTCTTTATTTTCATCAGATGCAGACATGCAACAAGCATTAAAGAAACACAAACACGATATGATGGGACGTTATATTGAGCTGTTTACTAGTTCCCTCAAAGAGTTCCTAGTGGTTAGTTGAAATAACCAATAATTGTCCTTATGCATTTACCTGAGCCTCTTTTAATGAGAGATTAATGACATATATATAGTAATATATACAATAACAATGAGACTACATCATTGTTATAGTTGAGTGGTTTGTTATAGTTGAGTGATAAAGTAGGACAAATGAAAGTTTTAAACTACTTGTCTTGTAGGGATCTTCCTGATTAATTAACCTAATTAATTAACTTAATTACTGATTAATTAACTTAATTAGATCAATTAATTAAAGGGGTCACCTTTCTAAGGCCCATTAACAATAGAACAATATACTTATGTTAACCTATCCTAAGCATATGTTATTAATACTGAGGTGTCATTATAGGGAAGGGGTTTTAGATCCATTTATATTGTAGGTATTGAATAAATCAGGGACTCCAGATCAGTTGGAACAGTTTTCTTTCCTGAACCCGAACACTTCCTCAGCTACCAGTGTCATTGCTGCTAAGAGAGGATCAGAAAGGAACTGTGTCAAATTGAGGGGCTTGCCGTGGGAGGCTACTCCTGAAGATGTCATCGAATTCTTTGGAGATTTGAATAAAAACATTGAACAGCATGGTGTCCACATGGTCCTCAATGCTCAAGTAAGTATACGTCTTCTGTAGGACCAGAATATATCTATTGTTTTTGATATATAGATAGAATTTTTTATATTTTCTTTTAGAATCGTCCTACAGGAGATTGCTATGTTCAGATGACATCAGTGGACTCCGCCTCTAAAGCTGCTGATCGTTTACATAGGAGAAATTTAGGTAGAAGATATATTGAAGTATTTCAGGTCAGTATGTCAGAATGGTTGACTGCAATATTAATGGCCTAATATTAATATGTAAAATATAGTTGTAATTTTGTAGTACGTTTTCTAGTTTCATTTTGTTTTAATTTAGTGTTCTGGTAATGAAGTGACTTATGCTCTTATGGATTCTGCTGGGGGTCGTTCCGGAAGTACAAACCCTTATCATTCTGGTGGTGGAAAGAGGAGAAGATCTAGTGGAGCTACAATTAAAGCAAGAGGACTTCCCTACAGTACTAACGAGTATGATCTAGTTGACTTCTTTGTTGATTTTCATGTAAGTCTCTGTATAATCACTACTATCCTAGCTCACTACATCAGTACTTACCACAGTGACCTAGGATAGCTACCATTAGTAAGCTCTAGACTAGTGAACATCAGTACTTACCACAGTGACCTAGGATAGCTACCATTAGTAAGCTCTAGACTAGTGAACACCAGTACTTACCACAGTGACCTAGGATAGCTACCATTAGTAAGCTCTAGACTAGTGAACACCAGTACTTACCACAGTGACCTAGGATAGCTACCATTAGTAAGCTCTAGACTAGTGAACACCAGTACTTACCACAGTGACCTAGGATAACTACCATTAGTAAGCTCTAGACTAGTGAACATCAGTACTTACCACAGTGACCTAGGATAGCTACCATTAGTAAGCTCTAGACTAGTGAACATCAGTACTTACCACAGTGACCTAGGATAGCTATAATCTAGAGCTAGATCACTCTGTACTGTTGTTATTTTTATAGATCGATGAAACTGATGTTGAAATCATATACAATCAATCAGGAAAATCAACTGGTGTAGCATACATTGTCTTTCCCAGTCAATCAGATGCTCGACGTGCTGTCCGTGATTTAAACCACAAGTACATAGGTCGTCGTTACATTGAGCTGTCGCTAGCGTAAATATATTTATGATCTTGAAAAAAGATATAAATATTTTGAGAGAATTAACAAATTTTTTTTTCATATAATATTATTATAGAGTTTTCTATCTAAATGGTGGTAGGGACAAGGTTTTTTGACAGAATCAAATCAAAATATTATGTTCATTTTTCATCTATTTCTTTCTCATTGCACTTATTGTTAAATAAATAAATTATCTCTTTACGACAAACTATTCTAAATAATTTAATTAATAATTCCTTAAATAATACATTACACATTGTTACTTCTATAAAGGTAGTTAATTAGTAGTTAATTATTAAGTAGTACTTAATTATTCAATCTATTTTAACCTCTTATGTTACTATTTTTAGTACAGATGTGTTTTCCAAATATGGTAACACTTTTCTTGTCTCCTTTAGCTATCATCTTAATTCAACATTTAGATTGTTTTCTATGTCTCTTCTAAGCCTCTCCTGCAAATTGTTAATTTCTTCGTTAGTCACTGAACGATCCATTGAACGATATGTGATTCGATAACAATGACTGACTTTGTGAGAAGATGAGAAGGAATCGATTAATTCAACTTTTTCAATGAGATCACCTCCAATGCTTCTCACGACTTCATAGAAATCATTAGCATTAAAATCGTCTCTTATCCAAAACGAGACATCTTTAAAACAAGGTGGAAACTTACTGAAAGATTTAAATTTTATGTCTGTTTTTCTATCGAGAGTGACATTTTTAAATTGCTTTAAAAATCTTGGATCTTCACTCCATAAAAGTCTAATATCTGGTATATCAAACATTAACATGGCCAGTCGATCCAGACCCAACCCAAAAGCCCAGCCTACTTTATTACTAGCCCCAGCTTTGTCCAGAATACCCTGTCGCATTATACCAGATCCGAGTACTTCTAGCCACTCCCCCTGAAATTTGATCTCTAGCTCATAGGATGGGTGTGTGAATGGAAAATAACAAGGTAGCCATCTTGTTTCTGTATCGTGACCAAAAAGGTCTTTGACCACACCTTCTAAAGTTCCTTTTAAATTTAACTCAAGCATCTTGGCAGCGTCAATTGTATGTTCAGCCTGCTTTTCATCTGTCTCAATTCTATCCTCAGGATGTTGCTCAAGTACTTCTAAAGTATCATCTTGTGCAGTGTGAAAGAGATCTTGTTTAGTAAAGACACGTACTCCTTCCATTTGATGGAAAACCGGATAGTGACTAGAATCGATTTCATCTCGTCGGTAAACATCACCCGTGACCAGGAACTGATCAAAACCCATTTTTACAAAATCTCTTTGATGTGCTGATGTATGCGCTCGAAGTACATAGTCGCTATTGATGTAGTAATTGTCATTTTTACTTCGGGAGATATGTTCTTTCGGAATCAAAAGAGAGTCAAAATTTTGTTCTGTGGTTACAATAGGTGGAGTATCTTGAATATGTACATATAGAGGATTACCAACGCGTGTAGTGTATGTTTTATAAAAATGTTGTACAACTCGTTCTTTAATAATGCTCACAGGATGATGTGGAATTCTATGGAGATTACGACCAACTCGACTTAGTATGGTGGGCGTGACGTTAGTCATATGATCACACAAGTACTCTTTATCTAAAACTCTGACTGTTTTCTCAGAGAGAGCATGTCCAGAAGACAGCCATCTAAGTTTCAGTACAGATTTACGAAGAGTAGAAGCAATGTGAACATTTCTCGTAGCCATTTTATACCACGTGGGAGACACGCCCCTGCACTGAGCATGCGCATTTGTTGTTGCCTTTTGGATCTTCACTTTCACTGTTGAAGTTCTTTTTTACAGGTGAACAGCTAAAGCAAACGTATTTAGTTTCCTACAAGTGAAGTCTAGAAGACTGTGGTAAGAATGGTTTCATTGAATTATATATTGTAACTATGTATTGCTGTATATACTACCATCCTGAATACGTTGGAGTCAAACACTGCCAGTGTGGCATTTCTGCTTAAACTGGTTGTAATATGGTGCCTTTTTATATATGGTTAGTGATGGTATAATGGAAGTTGGTATCTGGTTTGGTTTGGTTTTTAGGCAAATCTTTGATTAATCACTTTGCCTTGTTGCTATGTAACACAAAAATGGAAAGTGGGTGTGCTCAGGCTTTTATTTGGTGACTAGGCAATTACCCGCTTTCTTTACGCATGTTTATGGCCACTCCTTACCCTTTTAAATATTACTTAACCATTATTGTTATGTACTTATAATTTGATCTTGTTGTAAACTATCTGGTATTTCTAGTTGCTAGTTTTTACATGTACGGAGGAAGACCATCTAACATGGCTGTTGCAATAGGAGTACTACTTAGAGGACTTCCTTTTAATGTCCGCTTGGACGACATTTCACAATTTTTCAGTACCCTTAACATTGCTAAAAACAGAATTGATATGATGTATATGTACGACGGGAAGTTTTCTGGTTTGGCTTTTGTGCAATTGCGTAACAAAGATGAAGTGAAGGTAGCATTGTTGATGGATAGGAATCACATCGGTGATCGTTATATTGATGTCATGGAAGTTAGTGAACAGAAACTGGATCAAATAAGAAAGGCTGCCATGAGTGGGATAAGACGATTGGAATTACATCGGATGTGTAGCAGTGATGTGGGAGGAGAACGAAGTCAGGACAACGGAGGACATCGTAGTCGGGGTGGTGGTGGTGGGAGTGGCAATGGTGCTGTCCGTCAACGGTCTCGGTCTCCACTCATGAGAAATCCACGTACTCGTTTTGCATATGTAACTGGGTTTCCTCAGAATACCTTGTATAAAGGTGTCCGGTCATTTTTTGATGGTTGTATCATTGGTGTTGGTTGTGTTCATTTGTTTCGTGGAGAAAACGATAAATTCCGTGGTGATGGTTATATTGAGTTTGCTAGCTCTGAGGAACTAAAAAAAGCTTTGAAACGGAATGGAGATCGTTATCAAGGTAGTTATATGATAACAATAGAACCTTGTTCAGAGGAAGAGGTGTTGGACATGAAGCCATACATGATGGAAAAGGCACGCCCATCACGTGGTAAAGGTGGAGGACCCCCTCATTTTGAAGAAGGTTATGGTGGTTACAGAGATAGGGAGGATTATGGTGGATATCGGTATGAATCAGTTGGCAGTTACCGTGGTAACACTCGAAGCAGGGAAGGATCAAGTAGTCATGCTCGTTACGATAGTTTTTCTCACAATAGGTGGACTGGTTATCGTGAAAATGAGAGGGAACATCCCCCTAATGATATGCCAAGACAAATGGTATACGAATCTCCTTATGTGGAAGGAACTCGAGGAACCAGACGTGGGAATGACCTTAAAAGAGACTTTGAGGAAAGCTACACTACTGAGCGATATTCTTCTACTCATCCAGGCCACAGTGGTATATCAATTAGCAGTGGGAGAGAGAAGAAAACCGTACGAATGCATGGACTACCTCCAACAGCTACCATATCTGATATTGTGTCTTTTTTCAAGAACTATGGTGTTGAGTATGAGAGTGTCAGGGTACAATGCTTTGACGATGGTACCCCTAATGGTAAAGCCTTTGTTACTTTCCCCTCTGAGCGTATAGCACATGCGGCTCTACATGACATGAACCGACGTCTTCTTAAGAACAACTATATAGAACTTAGTCCTGTTTAACAACAAACATGGCAGTGTGTTTTGACAAGTCAATAATGTAGCATGCTTTCTATTTTTGTTGTCTGAAGGTACCTTATTTCTCTTTCTCTCTTTCTCTCTCTCTCAAAAAAAGAAAGGAGTTTGGTATTGTTAGAAATGTGGGGTTTATATCAATATAATTATGGTATATAAAAACATTGTAATTAAGTGACAGGGTTACCGATAGATAATCTATTATATTCTAGTATTATTTTCAGAGCGGTAGTGGTTCTCATGGCTGTGAAGTGAGGGAGGGTTCTGAACCTGTTCTATGGACGGTTGTATTAGGTGGCAGTTGTTCATTTATTACACCACCTCTTTTACGTTGTTGAAGCCCATTTTGAAATGACTACATAATTGTATGAAGGATGTAACAGTATAGGGTCCAATGTGTTTATTTCTCTTACTTCAATTGCCTCATCTTCATTGATGCTTTCCAAGTGCTGATAAGCCACTGTAAACAATTCTAATGCCTTTGCATGGAAGACCATTTCAATGTGAATATATTCACCTAATATTTCCTATAATTAGAATACAACAGGTTTATAATAGTTATTATTATTAATGGTTAAAAACTGTGGATTTAATTCTGCTACCTTAAGGTCATGGACTCTTTTCCTCTCAAATCCGTGCATATAATCCTCTAGTGATTTGGATGATTGTAATCGTTGGAATTTGGCTTTCTGTAAAGCTGTTTCTAACTAAATTGAAAATATGTCAAAATATTTTATGGTATGTTTTGATAGAGTGGGTTAAAGAAACGAGAATATGATGACAATTACCTGTGTCTGGAGAAACAATGTTAAGGCTTACAACAGTTATAAAGGTAGAAGTATTATGTGTTAACACTTAATTTATTGTCAGAGGTGTTAGTATGTATACGTGGATACAAGTCGTTTCCTATTTGATGGTTCACGGATGCGCATTCTGTCTAGATTTCTCTGCTGGTTAACAACTTTTACTCTGTCAGTGTGGCATGCTCTCAATTCTTCCTATAAAATTAATATGAGTGATATGTTCCTGTTAGTAAGCTTAATGTAAGAGGTAGGTATGTAGGATATGTGCACTATATAGTGTTCTGTTACCTTAGCTTTTCGGCAGACATTATCGTATTCCAATAATGGCTTTACAACTTTGGCTTCCAGTCTATCCAACTATGTGACAACAGTTACATGTACATGTACGTGGTGTGTACCTCTGTTTGTCTGTAGTCCTCTAAACCCCCAAAGCAATCTGATAGTCCATCTAGTGCTGTTTTAACTGACCCTGTCTCACCAGCTGACATATCCTAGAGAGAAATCTTTATCAATGTAGGTACAAGTGGTGTCCAAGCTTATTAAACTTTGTATAGGAAATTGGCATGATTTAGTGTATAAATCATTAGAAAATTCTAGAACTAACTTGAATCAGTTTTGCTAGCTTATCTCCTTTGTCTCTCATGAGAGCAGTTTTTCTAGCTACACCTCCCATACACAATGACAATCCTGAGAAGTTTCTTTCAACATGACTAATTCTGTCTTCGTGGTATTTCTCCTCAGCAACGTACCTTCAAGTAAAAGTAAACGACAAGAAGGACGTCTTTTTACTTACTCCACTTTAAGTTCTTCTGCAGAGGGTTCTGTTTGACTTGCCATAATCAGTTGTTTGTTATTTTGAATACCGAGGTAATTGAAAGGGTTAAAAAAGCGTCTCTAATTTTAACCCTTTACTTACTTAGCCCTGCAAAACCATGGCAGCTCCTCAGTTACACATACACACCTCAGGAGACGATGTGCAGACGAAAGTTTGTGACATGATAGCTGAAATTGCTAAAAAGTCTGTCGAAGATCATGGGTTCTTTTCTGTGGGCCTTTCAGGAGGTAGTGTTTCAAAGTATGTCTCTCAAGGATTCCGAACTCGTGGGGATGTTGATTGGCATACTTGGCGGGTTTTCTTTTGTGATGAGCGACATGTGCCGTTCAGTAGTGACGACAGTACATATGCATTCTTTAAACAAGAGCTGTTCGATCATATACCATTACCAGCTGAGAACATATTTGCTATTGAGCCTTCATTGGATGTGAGTGGAGCAGCTGAAGACTACATCCAAAAAATCAAACAAGTCCATCCCACAGACTCATTCCCATCATTTGATTTATTGATACTGGGAATGGGACCAGATGGACATACTTGCTCTTTATTTCCTGGTCATCCAGGTCTCCAAGAAACGGAAAAACTGGTCATACCCATTACAGACAGTCCAAAACCGCCTTCTTCACGTATAACATTGACAATCCCTGTTCTAAATCAAGCAAGAAATATTTTTGTGGTTGCAACAGGGTCCAGTAAAGTAGATGCTGTCAAAGGATCCTTGGAACCCTCAGAAGGACAAGACCCCCTGCCAGCCGGTCTTGTTAGGCCAGTCAAAGGAGAACTCCATTGGTTTATGGACACTGGAGCTGCAGCAAAACTTAACAATAAATAAATGACTGACCATGTCTAAATGATACATAGTGCAACTTGTTTAATAGTTTAAAAATTTCAATTTTTAAAATATGTTTAGTGACATTTCATAATTGTTGTAATATTAATCAAATACAGCTGTTGTGTAGATTTTATTTTTGATTTTTCAAGTACTCTATAAATAG
Organism: Xestospongia muta; assembly: GCA_963693285.1. Lineage (NCBI taxonomy): Eukaryota > Metazoa > Porifera > Demospongiae > Haplosclerida > Petrosiidae > Xestospongia > Xestospongia muta. Next base: position 4,713,091 of record OY848930.1, read on the forward strand.
AGGTAGGTTAGTTTGTACTGTATCAACAAGGACACCATATTTCTCCAGGTCCTGTTGTTCTTCCTTTTGTACCTATAATGAGAAGAACATGTACACATCTCCAGATACATTTTGTGTAACTACTGATAGTTGTTAGTCTAAACATACCAAAGTTACAGAAAAGGCAGTTACTTTGTTTATTATACACCACTTGCTATACAAGACATACATATTTAACCCTTTCAATTCGGATATAAAGGGTTAAATATGTAACTCTAGTCTATACCATCTTATCTTGCATGTGGTAACACTTGGTATCATTAGTTGTGTGTTACTTACTTGTGTTCTTAGGGTTTTGTTGGCAGTTTGTAAAAGAACTAACAGATCAATTGTTTTTAGTTCGGGAGGACAATTGTCATGACCAAGAATGTCAAACATAGCATCTAGAGCATGACAACAAACAATAAGAGAAGTCTCTGTTGCTACTGTGTCCTTTAACTTTAAAATGATAGGCTGCAGGGAGGAAGGGAGGGAGGGAGAGAGAGAGAGAGAGAGAGAGAGAGATACTAGATAGTAACTAGTAGTCATCCAAATACCTCTAATAATATAAACTGCTCTGGTTGAGAGGCTATTAAACTTGTCCTTCCAATAGCTCCGATAACAGCTACAACACAAGCTCTTAATGCAGGAGAGCTGGCATTGTCTTTTAGTTGGAAAAAAATGGCGAGCTGTTCACCAGTTGCCAGCTGGATAAACAACACACAGAGCACATGTAAATATATTACATGGTTTCTTAATACCCCTAATACTCTTATGTTACTGGAATTATTTAGACTTACAATAATATTAGCTTCTTGACATTTTCTAGACAAAGACACAATTGTATTGAGACAAGCTTCCATCATATCACTATTGTCTTCATTTATACCTTCAAGAGATTACAACATCAATATATACTTCCTTGATTTGCCAACCTTCTTGGCTAAGTGATGCTATCTGACAGAGTGTTGACCAAAGAGCAGCCATCCCCTCGTCTCCCCAGCACTCTAGTGGTAAAACAGTTACTACATTCATAGTTGCTATAACAGCTCGCTCTTGTACTGCAGGAATTCTAGAGATATTACAATTTTGTCTTCAAACAGCCGATAGTCTATTAGTCTTACTTATTATAGAGGTTTGAACCTACATTACCAGCTGTTAAAATATTGTAATCATTTTGGTTGAACTGGCACCATCTCAAGATCTGCATGTAGAGAAGGAAAGACACCAGGTAAACAAATAGAGTAAACATCACTTAACATACCTTCCTGTGAAGTTGTGTTTCAGTTATGACTAATACAACAGCAGTTGCTATGATTTGCTGAGGGTCTTCTACAGCCATAATGTCTTCCTCCTCTAATCCATTCCAGCTCTCATCACAATCCTCATCTGACAAAGATAAATGTAGATAAAGCATAAATTGAGGATATATTGTATATATATATATCCTACCATCCTCTCCCTCCTCCTTATAGCACGAATTGGCAACTAATTCTAGAGCAGTTTGTATACTTTGAAGGAAGGTTTCACCTTGATCTAAAATCTGAGCCACGTTATCAAATGGAATTATAAAACTGACAAACATACTGCATTATTAGAAGATGTTGAGTCAGCAGAATCAAGTCTCAAAGGTTCCATTAAAGAGTCAAAGTTTATATCAATAATCTCTACCAAGACAGTGGCCATTTGTTGAATAAGTTGAGATTGGAGACTAAAGTCAGTGATCTCAGACAAAAGATTCAGTGTAATGCCTAGAGGGGAGAAAGAGAGAGAACAAATTCACTAACAACTGATACTGTTTCTTAGCAACATTATAGATAGCACTAAAATTGTCTGCTCCACCTGCAACAGATACTCTGGCTAATATATGATATTGATCTTCTACAAAAACACTCAAGAAACTTGTAAGAGTTGTCACAGTCTCAGGTAAAGATTGAAGTAGGACTTGACAACATCTTTTGTCTTCAGTTAATGTAAACATACACTGAGCTGTATAAATGAAGATTATTTGTTTTTTTACATATTTTCAGTGGTAGCTCTAACTATACCTGCGAGAGCTCTGTGTTTAGTTGGAAATACAAAACTAGTGATGCATTGTATTAACAGGAGAAGGAATTCTGGTTGAAAGATAACTTCCATTAATTTAGGACTGTTGCTGGCTTCACTGAAATATACAAAGAATAAATAAGTAATCTTGTTAAAGAGCGACAATCATTCTCACCTGATAGTCATTAGTAAGTACAAACACTGCTCTGTGGTGCTGAATAAGGTTTCAGATGTGAGTCCTTCCGAAGGTTGAAGAGAACCAGAAGAGAACTGCACAGCCACTTCATGAGACTGTACATAAATAAGATGATAATTGTCATATAATTATTGCTCATGGTAATGAGTCATATTGAAGACAGTGTATTTATCTTCTTCAAATACTTGAACAACAAAAATACAATAAAACAATTTGGAAATATGCCAAAACAACATAGAATTTATTGATACACCAAAGCATGGTGTCATGTGGAAAGAGGTAACACTATTGGTTGCTATAGTAACCTGTTTCAAAGCAGCTGCTATACGTTCAAGTGTATTACCGGTAACGATTTGCTCAATGACATCTTTCCCAAAACTTAAACATAGATTTCTGAAATGAATGAAACAGCATGAAATATTAAGACACAGTAAATGGTATTATCATTATAGCTAACCTAAGGACTCCAAAGGCAGCTTCTCTGATAATCCAGTGAGGATCGTTTACAATTAAATGAGATAGATTTTCAAGGAGTCCATTAGATAATAGTTGTTGTAGGGGAAATTCCTCCAGTGCTTCCTCCCGGATGACTATGTTCGCCAGTGAATGACACGCCCACTGTCGCTCAGCAGGGTTCTCACATTTCAACTAGTAACAAAATTAAGAGTTTAAATAATAATATCAACCAATTATTGTTCAACAAGATCCATGTTGCACATGTGGGAGGAGACAAAAATGAAAACTCCACCCACCTAGTCTTACCAATTACAGTATTACGATCTATCACAAAACGCACCATATTATAAACCATTGCCTATAGGTCTGACAGAGGTCCATACTTTGCTGCATATAGTCAATTTTAGGAGATGAATTAATATGCAACAAAGTATTTAGTATCTGATGGACCTGTATATATAGGAACTGCCAATTATTAAATGAGTCCACGATTAATTTAACTCATTCATTAATTGATCATACTTTTTCCAACATAGAATTACAGTGATGGCGTTTTGTCGAAATAGGTACTGTGCTCTTATTTGGGTCAGTTCCTGAGGATTGAAAACGTCGTTTTCTAGAAGCCCTCTGCTTCCTTCTGTGTTTTCCCATCACTACCACGTGGTTACAATTAATTAGAAGGTGTGGCCATAGTTAGAATTAATTTTTATTATAATTATTTATAATAATTTCCATGATTCTTAGTCTAATATTAAGGTTGTTTGTTAGTTAAACGTCTCTCTACATCTTGTGATAGTGCTCTTAATGTTTCCTCAGACACAAAGAACTCTCCATTGTCTAATAGCATCTCTTCTCCACGTGGTGAATTGTGTATATCAGTTCGAAATACAACTGGTTTGATATCAACCATATCTTTAACATGTCTCAACTGTCCATTGACTGAAGGTGTGCTCTTACAGATAACAATTTGGTTTCTCTTTTTCAGACCAAGGGCTTCTAGTGTTCTTCTTGTCCACCATGGCCTGCCAATCGGACTGCGTCGAAGAGTCACTGCAAAAAGTTTGGGAACTGCCTGAGATGCCATGAGGGTAGGGGGTATACGGAGTAACAATCGATTTGTTTGTCCGTTGCATTTCTGTACAAATTTCAGAATGTTTCCGTATACTTCCGTAAATGTATAAGCGCTCTTATTAGGAACGTCATAATTAATTTGAAAATTTGGGATACAATCTGTGCCATTCCTACAATATGTCAGACTCAGAGGATAGAACGTCACCACCCCCTGTTTCAGGAAGACACGAGAAGTCATTAGGTCTACTTACATCAAAGTTTGTAGAGCTGTTACAATCATCCGAAGGTGGTATCCTTGATTTGAAGAAGGTGATTAAAATGGACGCCCCGTCTTAATAAGGGGATTAATAGTGACTTGACCATACAGTTGATGTTAATATAAAATATTTATAGTTAATTTACGATTAATTTAACACTATTTTTATCATTAGGCTGTTGATCTTCTTGAAGTCAAACAGAAAAGAAGGATATACGATATTACTAATGTCCTCGAAGGAATTGGCCTCATTGAAAAGGAATCTAAGAACAGTATCAAATGGAAGTAAGTGATTACAGTAATTAGTCGTAAATATAAAGGAGTAAGGTTCCTTTTTTGTGGGTGGTGCTTAGCCACCAAATGACCACACCTTTTTAAACTGAGTCAACAATAATGTGGACACTTGTGTTTATCACATCAAAATTATGTATTGTTTCTGATAAAAAGCTTAACTCTTAGTAAGATGGTGGCAATTAAGATTCATTCAATTAGCTTGTACATATTTGATCAGATTCTCTATTTAATGCTCTTTTAATCCATACAGAGGTGCCACTGATTTTGGTGACACTTTAGATATGCAGATGGAAGTAGAACGTTTGAAAGAGAAGAGAGACAAGTTGGCTAGTTGTGAACACGATCTTGATCAACAGTGCACTAAAATTAGACAATGTTTACATAACATTGTAGATGACCCTGGAAACAATAAATATCCTTATCACTATAATGTATAAAGAATGAATGTCATTTTTAAGTCTAAAACAAGTATGATTTTTTTCCTTAACAATCTTTTTACTTTGGCATTTGTTAGTTATGAAGACATCAGAAATATACCATCCTTTAAGAGTACGTTAGTTACTATAAGATAGATGGATTTTAATATTTTTTGTTAATAGAGAAAACAGTACTGGCTATTCAGGCTCCGTCTGATACTGAAATATCTGTAGATAATCCTGATATGGTAGGTTATAATGGATGGATGGCTTGATGGATCATGTATTTCTGAATAATGTGATATTATACACAATATTAGGGTGTTAGTGGACTTTGTTGTCTTCATTTAAGAAGTTTGTCTGGACCCATCAATGTACTTGTAATTGGAGGAGAAGAGGAAAAAGTAGAAGATCAAATAAAACTAGGAAAAAAGAGAACACATTCTGAATCTTCACCTTCCAAAATCCCTCGACTTAGCCAGACTGAGTCATCTGAAACTTCATCAAATACCAATTCTACTGAAATACCTTCATCATCTGTTCCAACTGATCCCTCTCTCAACAAGTCACTTATAGCCAACAGTACCAAAGCACAAGAACCTGTTGAAATCCCCACGTCAATACCTGGAGTATTATTATTACCTACTGCATCATCCGAGAAAGACAACAATATGATAGATATGTCATCTAATGGATATCCTAATAAGGAAGTTATTCAGGAACTAATACAAACACACAGTAAGATTTACTGTTTATAAAATATGTTATTATAATATGACATAGAGTACTATATTGGTTTCTATTTAAACAAACAAAGATTGTTATTTACAGAACCAATGGTGAAAGTTAGTTTTTTTATTTTTTTAGGTAATGCTCCAGTGTTGTGTCTTTCCCCAGCTCCTACGGACAAAGATTTCTTATTTCATTTAGACGAGAGAGAAGGCATTCTTGATCTGTATGATGTCCATCAATCTTCTACAGTTACAGCTTCTACATCTTCTTGAATAAAATTATTTTCATTCTTTTTTCCAAATATCTTTTTTTTTGATTTCTACGAATTTTACTCAATTTTGTCATTTTCTTTCGTTATCATTTCACGTTGTTCAGTTTTATATTTTAGTACGTACCGGTAATTGTGTAATCACGCCTATTTCCAACATGGCTCTCAAAGTGAGAAGAAAAAAGACCAGATTGCACATACGAGCTCCTAAAACAGCTGACAAACAACAGGATCATAGCGTTCACACGGACTGGGTAAGATACCTAAATTTCTAGCGATACAAATGTGATCCAACTATCTAGTGTGATGGTGTGAAATCATTAGAATCTGTTGTGCCTCTTCCAAGCGATTTTTTAAACAAGTTACCATTTGTAAGTCTTAAAAAAGAGACTGAGAAAGACAATGTTACGATAGTAGAGAGTGTAAATGATGACAATGATCAGAGTAAGCTATCAGAAAGGGAAAGAATGAAGAAAAAGGATCGACGGAAATTAAGGCATGAACATTGGATGCAGAGTGAGAAACTAATACTTTACAGAGCAGTATAAATGTTCTCTTACTCACAGAAATAGAGGCTTGTCGTATGGCTAGAGAGGCAGCCAAAGCAGCAGAGAAAAGGAAAAAAACTGTTATAGTCGGTGACTTGAATCCATTACTGTCAGCTCTAAATGAAATTGAAAGCAGTACTATGGAAGAGCAGTCAATGGATAAACAGTTAAGTGGAATAAGTTGCTACTAATACCAGTATTGATGTTAACTAGTTTAGAGCTTACTAATGGTAGCTATCCTAGGTCACTGTGGTAAGTACTGATGTTCACTAGTCTAGAGGTTACTAATGGTAGCTATCCTAGGTCACTGTGGTAAGTACTGGTGTTCACTAGTCTAGAGCTTACTAATGGTAGCTATCCTAGGTCACTGTGAAAGTGTGACAGTTCTATTTTTCATATTTATTCTACTTTTTACTAGTGTCAAAAGAAAAAGGAAAAAGAACCAACCTAAACCATATATTACTTCAAAACATACAATGTAAGTATGTTGTGTTAGATATAAACTTCTCTTGACTCTAAGATATTTAGATATGGTGAAACAGAGCATTTTAAGGCAGTATTAGTTCATCCAGCTTTTCAAGCTGATCCACTAGGATCCATTACTGAACACGTTAAAAATGTGACAGCCATGAATAGAGTATAATTGTTAATAATAATAGTAATGATTCTATTAATTTTAAGCTGTCATTGGTCTTATGCCTTCAGCAAATAAATAACAATATTGATCTGACGATATTTGAATGAATTATATATATATATATATGTTATATATAATTCTAATTAATTCTAATAATTATAACATTTTACTATTAAAAGTTTCATGTATGAGAGAATATTAATCATTAATATTAACGATCATGTTCTTACTATAAAAGTAATATCTAATTAACGCCCCACTTGTCCTAAGGCTTGATCAGTTTTTGGATCAGCAGTAAGAGCTTGAACAGCAACAATGAGCTCGTTAATTCTTGTCTGTAGTTCTCTAAGTTCTTTAATATGTAATAATCTTAGAACTTTGGCGGCTTCACCAAGGACTGGATCATGTATTTCAAAACCACATTCTTTTGGAGTAACATTAAAATGTTTTGATGTTTTTTCAATGTCTACTTTGGCTGCCGAGTCTTCAGCAACAGTTTTCAATGCTTCTTCATTGAGCTTCTCTTCTATAACTAATCTACAAGCTGATAAAACAATGGCTGGATCAGGATGTTTAGTGATCTGGAGAATTCTAGCTAATGCTTCAACACCTTTTTTGAATATTGCATCAAAAGGATCAATATTTAAAGAAGCGGTACTGGTCACTGGTAAGTGATTAGCTTGAGCTCCAGCCACTTTCAGCCCTTGTTGAAGTTCTGGGTGACTTACAACCTTCTCACTAAACTCGTACCTTAAAGCTACGCCTAAAAGCCAGTCAATAGTTGCATATAAAGACTGAACAGGATCGTATGGACATTGCAAAGCAGTGGTGTAATTCTTAAATGCTGTCATCCAGTTATCTCCAGTGTTATTGCGTAACGGTCCCCTATCCTCAATCTTGTAAAATCGTATTTTCAAATCTTCCAGCCAAACGACAAGGATTTTTAGATCGTTAGGGTTGTCAATGTCAATATTTGCAGATGAATGGAAGTCTAGAGCTTGAAGCTTACGTTGAAAAGGATTGGAGTAGCGTGTAGGGTGACTCATTTTGAAGACAGCGCTGTTGATAACTGCCACGTGTATTTTAGTTGAGGGCGGAGACTGGGTGGGGCTAGAGTTCTCGTTTTTTATAAGGGATCATGCCTTATGCTAATAACCCTCTTATAAAAGTCACTGAAATCACTGAGGAAAATGTGAAATTTATAGTAGAGAGAACTGATCTCAGGTAGGTATGTTAAATAGTTTTATTAACATCTCTTTCTCCAGTATGGCTAATGCTATGAGGCGTATCTTCATATCCGAAGTGCCTACTCTTGGTGAGCGCTTAACACATTATTAATGCCATAATGATATTGTTCTATATATGAAGTAATGGTACTTTAATTAAATCATGATTTCTATTTGATCAGCAATTGATTGGATTCACCTTATCAATAATTCAACTGTACTACATGATGAGTTTATTGCACATCGTATTGGTTAGTTGGGTCCATCCATACATCCATCAATCCATTCAGCTATCCATCCATCTATTCAATGATTTATTTATTCATCCATTTATTGATTTTATTCATCTATCTATTCATAGGATTAATTCCATTAACTAGTGATGAAGCTGTTGACTCTATGCAATATTCTAGAGTAATAGTTGATAGTACAAATATACTATAAATATACTATAAGTATACTATAAATATACTATAAATATACTATAAATTACTGTAAGTATACTATAAATATACTATAAGTATACTATAAATATACTATAAATATACTAGTCTATTTTAGCTCTTCATTTAGGATTGTACTTGTAATGATTTCTGTCCTAATTGTGCAGTGGAATACACTCTAGATGTAAAATGTACTGATGACTCAACAAGATCTGTCACTACGAGAGATTTGAACTCTTCCAATCAACAAGTTGTGCCGGTAAAAATAAATATATATCTCAGCTCCTATTTTACTCTCTCTCTCTCTCTCTCTCTCTCTCTCTCTTGTCCACAATATTAAGGTGACATCATCAAGTAGAGAAAGCGAGTCTTCAGATTTTGGTTTAGTTGATGGTGTGTTGTCAATTTTTAACTCTTTTATTATTCCAACCTTTTTTAATGTCTGTAGATATTTTGATAGTCAAACTTCGAAAGGGACAAGTAAGAAAAAAACTTATTTTTTATTTTTTATTTTAATTTATAGGAATTAAAGCTGAAAGCATATGCCACCAAAGTACAAACTAATAATAATAATAATAATAATAATAATAATTTTACATTCATTTGGTTCTCTCTCTAGGGATTTGGTAAAGAGCATGCTAAATGGAGTCCAACAGCAGGTGTGGCCTTTGAATATGATCCTGATAATGCACTAAGACACACAACATATCCTAAACCAGAAGAATGGTCAGTCTTTATATAGTAAAAGAGATAGTTAGAAATAATTTATTTATATGGAGTTATATTATAGGGATAGTAATAGACTCTGAGTATCCATTGTTGTCTTCCATTATTGTACATATTATAGATACTTAATGAAAGTAATATCAAATAACTTTTAATTTATTGTGTCATTTTAATTTATTGTGTCGTTTTAATTTTTGTTATAATTTTATATTATAGGCCAAAAAGTGAACACACTGAATTAGAGGATGAATGTAGGTCATGTGACATAATTATGATGTAATATATTGTATTGTCTTTTGTAGCTCAACCTCAGGCTCCTTTTGACTATAAAAGCAAACCAAGTAAATTTTTCTTTAATGTTGAGGTATTTAAGGTGTTAGTAACTATAGTGGCTCTATCTCTATCTCTAGAGTACTGGTGCTCTACGACCTGAGACTATCGTTCTATCAGGATTAAATGTTCTCAAACAAAAACTCAGTGACTTACAAATACAACTGCAACATGAAACTGCTCAAGAAGCATTGGCTATTTAAATTAATTGACCACGCCTTCAATAATTATTATTCTTAATCAATTGTTGAATATCAACAAATTCTATTTTATTGCGGGAAATTTAAATTGTCTTCTCCCAGTCTTCTCTAATTCCTTTCCAATAATTATTTCTAAAAGAATATGCACTGTGTGGGAAGGCTGAAGAAAGAACTTCAAATGCTTTCAACTGATCCTCCACATGGTATTACATGTTGGCCTAGCAACGATAAACTGAATCATTGGGAAGTCAGACTAGTGGGTGCTGTTGATACACCATATGAAGGAGGTGTCTTTAAACTTGAGGTGCTTGTACCAGAAAGGTATAAGTGATTATATAATAACTTAACATCATCTTTTAATTGTCGGTAGGTATCCATTTGAACCTCCTAAAGTCCACTTTTTGACTCGAATTTATCATCCTAATATTGATGATAAAGGTAGAATTTGTCTAGATGTTTTAAAAATGCCCCCTCAAGGATCCTGGAAACCAGCTCACAACCTCTCAACAGGTTAATACTAAAACTTTACTAGTCTCATCCCCAGACCTATAGGTATGTAGGTCTGGGTATGAGACTATATCAATGTAATATAGAGTTTTCAAACTGGGTAAATAATAAGGATCACTATTTTATTTTTCACATACACCCACACACAGCATTAACATCAATACAACTGTTATTAGCTGAAGCTAATCCTGATGATGGATTAATGGCAGACATATCTCATGAATATAAATACAACAGACCAAAATTTCTTGAAAATGCTAAACAGTGGGTAAAAAAATATGCTAAGGAAGATGTTATTACAATAGGAACAAAGCGGAGCTCTCAGGCTAATACTGAGGATATAGTAGAAGAAAAGAACAGCAAAATAACAAAGATTGATAATTCATGATGACATTAACATATTAGAGATTTACTCTATATAATAGAACTTGTAGTTATGGAAGAAAATTAATAATTGCATTAGTTTTATAACTATTACAATAGATTGATGGGAGGGGTCGTTGGTATGGAGGAAGATAAGGCAACTCAGGTTTGTATAAGATGTAGGTCCTCATGATGCTATGATGTAATTTTATTATAATGTTTAGTTAGAAGAACTGGAGTCTCTTGAAGCAATATATGGCAGTGATTTTAATCTCATAAATGACTCAATTTGTATAATTAAGATTCAATCAAATCTCACGGAATATAGAGCTATGGAAATTAAAGTTGATATTGTGATATGCTTTATTATATTGAGTGCTGTATTATGTACAGGTAATACTGCCTGCAGACTATCCGAGTTGTTCACCACCTGTATTTGAAATAAGGTAGTGTTTTTTGTGTGTCAGCTCCAGTAGGATGATATGATGACAATGGTACATAGGAGGTCAGAGTTAAGTGACGAAGAGAAGGAAGAAATTGTTATTCATTTGAGTGAACTGTTCAAGTAGGTTTGCAAATCCTCTCGTGATTTTAATTATTATTGTTGCATCAAAAATTATATAGGGTAACAAATTTAACAAATATTATTGTAAAAAATAGTACATTAAAAAATTAATGGTTACTATAACAGTGTTTGTTTTTAGTATTGGCAACGTTGTTATTTATCAATCTATTGAATGGATCAGAGAGTATATTACCAACAAAGCAAATAAACGTATGTTAAAAAATTAGTTATCACTAGTGAGTAAAGAAATTATTGTTATGTTCTCATGTTCACAGTGTCAGAGACAACTTCAGAGTTGCTGCCAGTGCATGGAACTAAGAAAGAATTAAGTCATGTAGAAGAACCAGAAATGATACATATTCTTAAAGAGGATTTAACTGTACAATGTCTTCCTAGTAAATTAATGAAATATATCAACTTATTTTTAAATTTTCGTGTAGATAGTCAGAAAACTGATACAGAATTTAGTCCTGTGGATGTGGTTTACTCCCCAAATATCATACATGGAGAACCTCTCATGGATAGAAAGAGCACATTTCAAGCACATGCAACGGAGGTACATTCATCTCAGGAGGTAGCACTCAACTGATGTCTGTCTGCATTGTGAAAACTTGCTTTATATATAGGTTGAACAAGTAATGAGCATCTTGAGGGAGAATCGTAAAATTGCCATGGCAACTCACAATATATTGGCATATAGGTGAATAATTGGAAGAATATTCAATAGTTTTTCAATGTGGTTGTAGGTTTATTGATGAGAATAAAGGAGGTGTGTTAGTACAGGATTGTGAAGATGATGGAGAAAATGCAGCTGGTGGAAGGTTGCTACATTTGTTACAGGTAGGATAAATGGATGGATGGACAGATAGATGGAAAAATGGATGTATAAATAGATGCATAGATGGACTTATGGATGAATCAATTAAATATAATTTTTAGGTAATGGATGCTTGCAATGTACTAGTGGTAGTCTCAAGATGGTAAGAGACACAATGTCAGTTTGTAGCCTGCTATTTGCACATTGTTTTAAGGTATGGAGGAGTTCAACTAGGACCTGATCGATTTAAGCATATCAACAACGTTGCACGAACTTTATTGCAAAATACTGGCATGGGAATGAAGGTTTGTGATACGTACATAAAAATCAACATTTTGTATGTGGTGAAAGTAGTATATCATTATAATAGTTTCTTTTAATTTTTGTAGACTGTTAGTGTAACAGGAAAACCAACTAAAGACAGAAATAAAGGAAAATTAAAGAAACATAAATCATAACAAAATAATTTTGTTCTATCATTAATTTTCAGCACTTACTTATTTGTCGTTTAAATTAGCATGTTCTAAGCCCGCAAAATTTAATAGATTCGCGTGTTTGCAGAAGGAAATATTATGGAAGACAGCACGTTTTCTTATTGTTTTGAGAGAGGCAGTTATATTCCACTCGATGAAGATAAAAGTTTGGAGTTTAAAATGCATACTAATCTCTCTGTCGAGGAGCTACCTGAATGGCTGAAAGCGACTAAACACAACAGATCAAGGAAAGCTGTTTCTAGGTACATTATAGTGTATGATATTCTATGCATTTTCTGTTTCTAGAAATATCAACGGTTTTCTAAACACTGGTTTCGGCGGTACAATATGTTTAGGAATACAGGATGACGGGATGATTCGCGGAATACCGCTTTCTATTAACCAGGTTTATATGCAAACGTATTGTTGTTTAGTTGTGCCTTAATATGTTTAATGAACAATTTTTACTGTAATAAATTTACTCATTGTTGTAGAAGGAACATATGGTTGTTTCGTTAGAGGATGTCTTAAATAGATACACTCCACCAGTTCCTTCCAACATGTATCAGGTCTGTTATTTCTCTCTTGAACACAGCGACTGTTACTATCTCATTGCCAGATTTCTTTTGCACCTGTCCTCACAAAAGATGAGGCTGACAATGAGCATAAGTTACAATGGAGCCCACAACCAGTTAACAAGAGGTAAGGTCAAAATTTACAGTTTTATTGTACTAGTAGTGTAGTGTTACTTGTTTTAGGGCTCATCTTGTTCGAACAGACAAATACTGTTGGTGCTTTCAGTACAAGAAGGTACAATAATTTAGCCTCAAAAAGAGGGAAACCTTATTATAAATGCATAACTCACCTGCTATAAAATGACTTGATTTTTTCAACACATAAATTATTATATAATTACTCATTATTTTTAGGGAGATCATTTTCCATTGTATGTTATTAAAATCACAATAAATCCATCACCTCAAACTCAAGTTATTCGACAGTTGTATTTAGATGAAGAACAGAAATGTTATTATCGAAAATCAGCTTCTGTTTGGCCAGTAAGTAGTTAATATTCATCAAAATAGTTCCTGTTACATCTTATAAAGGAATATCATTATTTATTGAATTTCTATTTGTCTAGTGTTCTTATAGTGAAGTCATTAGGAGAACGAAAGAGGAAGTCACTGAATATTACCTCTCTAAGTGAGCCACACCTACCTATTATTATTTAATTAATATATCACAGGAAGCTGTTGTGATGAGACGTTCTCTCAAATTGCCCTCTTCGTAACATCAGTATTAAACTTTTCTATTCATCTATTTATCACTTGGGTTTTTAGAAGACTGCTTATGTCAAAACAAGTTACAAGGTTTCTAAGTATCGCCTATGTCTGTCTGTCTGTCTGTTGCTCCAAATATCCATATTCATTTGTCTCACTATTTTAATATATCATCCTGTTATCTATCTCATATCTAATCAATCAATCAATAACGATGGAAGACATTACCAGAATCATTTCCACCATTTATATAATTTACATATCAATCATAGTACTATTATTTCAATGTTCACTGGTTACTATTAAACATGTACAACAATATTAAGTGTGTACATACTATAAATAGAGCATAATGGTATAATATTCTACTAGACTGACAATCCTTTTAGCCTACAACTAGAGTTTCATCATTAAACTCGTACGGTGGTACCTCCAAATTAAGAGGGGCGGGACCTTTCCTGATACGACCAGAGGTGTCATAATGGGAGCCATGACAGGGACAAAAATACCCTCCAAAGTCACCAGCATTAGAGATGGGGACACAACCTAAATGAGTACATACACCCATCAGGACTAACCACTCCGGACGTACAACACGGTCATCGTCATGCTGTGGATCACGGAGAGTTTTGATGTCTATATCACGTGCAAGGTCGATTTCTTCTTGTGTACGGTGACGCACAAACAGTGGCTTGCCTCTCCATTTGACAACTAGATTTTTACCTTCTGGAATGGTAGACAAATCAACTTCTATTTTAGATAGAGCAAGTACATCTGCTGATGCTGACAATGTCGATAAGAAGTCTACCACTGTGCTTTTAGTGGCATGAGCTACCACCACACCTCCTCCTCCTAGTACCATGTATGTAAATGCTTTACGACTTAGGTCATCTGAAACCGAGAAAGACAGTTTTTTGGTTTAAGAAGTTTAGAGATAGTTAATCGTATAAGTAGCCTCTATACTATGTTAAGTAAAATGGAAGTCTGGTTAGTCTAAAACTTAGTCTCATTCCCAGACCTAAATGTATAGTTCTGGGAATGAGAGTATGAGACTGAGAACCAATTTTATAATACATACTCTTGACCTCTGACCTACACCTTTTCAGAAGGTTTAATATACAGCTAAGTAGGCCAGCTTATTAGAATCACTTTCTAACAACAATATAGCTATTTGTACTAAACAAAACATGTATATATTAATAAAAAATATAGATTTAGAACTTGCTTTCTAATTAGACACTGCCCTAAAGTTTTCTCATTAATGTTGTATTGTCTTACCAGATGGTTCTCTGTGATCTTTAGTACTTTCTTTTCTATATTCGTTGAAATCAGGTACTGGTACATCAGTGTGATAGCTCCTAAGTGCTGTGTAAGCTACATCAGACATTGTAACACAAATATTTCAGCAACAACTGAACTTACAACATCTAAAAGTACTGGATGTTGCTTTGGTGTGTTTCTTGACTAAAAACCTGCTCATAGACTCAACTGTTTGTGGTTCAGCCCTTTCGTTACAGTAAGGTTCTGGTGGTGTTACTAAGATTACAGGCTGAGCAGGCCTTACCAGTCCAGAGCCGAGTACCGCTGTACTGCTAAGGTATTTCGATACAGCCCGAGAGAGACCTCGTGCTGAAAGCATTTTGTATGTCTTGAAATAGTCTGCTTTATCTTCTATGTACCGAACTATAATGACCTACTTATTTGGTCATGCAGCCATTTTATGTGTACCGTATATTTATTTAAGAGAATTATTAAAGTTAATTAACTATTGGCAAGAAATTTCAAAATTATAAATTTTAAATGAGCAGTTGTCAGTTAAATTGTGACAGTGCTGCGTTCTCTGTCTTACTGGCAATAATGGACAAGAAATCTGACTCAAAGCTGCGAAACGAGATTCATTATTTGACTCGTGAGCTTATTTATGCCTGTTGTTGTGTAAGTTATCTTTATTTCTTCAGGACTTATTGAAGCACATAAAGCTATCAAGAATTTGCAGTCAAAAGATGAACAGAACACAAGAAATGTCCAAGAAGTAAAGACACTTCATAAAGGAAAAAAGTTAGATGATAAACACATGGATCAACAGACAGAGTGATGGATAGATAGATTGATAAATGGATGTATGATGAATGAACAGTTATGAATGGACAGATAGATCAATAAGTGAATGGATCAACAGACAAGTAGATGGACAGATAGATGACATGTGTGACAGTAACTTGATATTCAATTTCGTTATTAGGGTTTATCATTTGGGCGTGACAGCCCCCTCCTGGACTCATTCTCGCAGTATCAGTTCGCATGATGTCCGTCACTTACCATGTCTCTCCACTTCACAGGAAGAGGAAACAAACAATACTACTTGTTCACAAGCTACTACAACGACTGTTTCTAATATCACATACCAATCACATGACAAGCATGCTTTAATAAGTCTTGACGGCACTTGTAAACCACCAAGTGACGTTGAAAACTCTGTTCAGAGAAGTACTTTAAACATATTGCTTGAAAATTCTCATTTAGATTTAGCTCAGTCAACTGAAGCAGCTGAAATAAAGGACTCCAAAAATAATATATGCAAAACATCAGCTGAAGAAATTTCTTTGCCAACTGAGAGTGACCACCATGAACAAAGTTTTGAAGCCATGGATATTAGCTTAATTAAAGAGACATCCTCTACGTGTCCTGAAAATAGATCTGAAATTTGTGAGCTTCCTAAGATTGGAGAGAAAAGAAAGATTGATCAGAGAACTGAACATGAAAGGTTACTTGAAGGAAAAGTGAAAAGAAGCAAGTGAGTTCAGGTGTCTTTCTCTGTGTGTGGGTGTGTGTGTGTGTGTGTGGGTGTCTCTCTCTCTCTCTGATTTATGTATTAAATGTTTCTAGAATGTAACTTATAAATGTAAGTTGATTATTATTATACCAGGTGTCTATGGTATGTTATAGTTATTTAACACATGGTGTACATATATATATGTTGATAGCTATATTAGCAAAAGTCTAGCATTCTTTAACACACTTGTTTTCAAACAGTATGTAATATCTGAGACTAGTCTGATTACTATATAAATAAACATTGAACTGATAAACTTGATGCTACTTAACAATGATATTGAATTAAGTTGTGTTCTAGATTGAGGACACTTGTTCTAGTCTTAGTACTTTAGTGTATTATTACAACCTCTATACTAAGGAGACTTGTTCTAGTCCCATACTAATACTTTAATGTATTATATAACCTTTATATTGAGGACACTTGTTCTAGTCCCATACTAATACTTTAGTGTATTATTACAACCTCTATATTGAGGACACTTGTTCTAGTCCCATACTAATACTTTAGTGTATTATTACAACCTCTATATTGAGGACACTTGTTCTAGTCCCATACTAATACTTTAGTGTATTATTACAACCTCTATATTGAAGACACTACTTGTTCCAGTCTTATACTAATAATTTAGTGTATTAGTATATAGAGGACATCTCTATACTAAAGATATTTCCCAAATGTCTTTAAAGTGTCCAATGTAATTATAGATTTATTAATAAACCATCTGTTCTAGGAAGGTCACATATTATTACTTCTCGTGATATGTAATTATACGAATTCCATTGTTATTGTAATTTAATTATATTCTCTGGCACTTTTATTTACTTTAATTACATACCTTTACTAGAATGACGAATGGCCTAACACAGAGCAAATACGTCTGGAGAGCAGATGGCCACACCCATAATTCTATCACTGCAAGTACCACCACTACCAGGTAAGTATCATGGTTTATGAAATACTGTTGTTTAGAACTGTAATTGTAGCAGTAGAGCATCCTATAATATAATAAAGAGGCTATATACTGCACTAAAGTATTAGTGTGGGACTAGAACAAGTGTCCTCAATATAGAGGTTGTATAATACACTAAAGTATTAGTGTGGGACTAGAACAAGTGTCCTCAATATAGAGGTTGTATAATACACTAAAGTATTAGTGTGGGACTAGAACAAGTGTCCTCAATATAGAGGTTGTATAATACACTAAAGTATTAGTATGGGACTAGAACAAGTGTCCTCAATATAGAGGTTGTATAATACACTGAAGTATTAGTATGGGACTAGAACAAGTGTCCTCAATATAGAGGTTGTATAATACACTGAAGTATTAGTATGGGACTAGAACAAGTGTCCTCAATATAGGGGTTGTATAATACATTAAAGTATTAGTATGGGACTAGAACTAGTGTCCTCAATATAGAGGTTGTATAATACACTAAAGTATTAGTATGGGACTAGAACAAGTGTCCTCAATATAGAGGTTGTACTTAATTTGTAGTATCCTTTATGAAAGGTTCCTTTACACATGATGTTCTAATAGATGTCCTACATTGTATTCGATATATTATACATACTAGATACAACATATATATATACTATATACTATACTATACTATATACAACATATACTAGATACAACATGTACATTATATGTTTCTTTTTCTAGAAGGAAAAACAAGTCAGTCATATCTGATAAATCTAAATTTAAATGGAAAAGAAAACCTCTCGAAAAGATTGCACACTCAAATAAACTCAGTGAACATTGTTTATGTTCTGATGGTGTTACTATGGTAACCATGAGTCATGGGACTATTCCAGCTGCTTCTTTTGGTAATGTTATGTAATTAAATGACTCTATTTTAAATATTGTTTGACAATTTAATTTAGTGAGCCGTAAGAGAAGGCGGAGTAGCAGTGGGAACGTTAAAGGGCGGAGCTTTAGCAAATCACCTTTTATTATTAAGAGATACAAAATGGTATATAGATGCATTGATATATTGGTATCCTAGCAACCTAGATCACATTGATAACATTTTGTTTCTTTTTTATAGTTGAGAGTATCAGGACATTCTTCAACACCTAGTTTTTCTCAAAGGTAGAGTTATAGCTATACTAAAAATAGCCTGTTCTAATAATAGAAATGCCTAATAATAGTAATAATAATGATGTCATTACAGGAGACTCAGTTATATTATGAAGCAATCTAGTCACTCCCCCTCTCCACCTCGTCCCAAGAGAAGGAAACTAAGATGCTCGATTTCTAAAAGTATTCATAAAGTTTGGGTTCCTTCAAAAGACAGAGACACAGATGATGGAAACATAAAGGACAATGTAATATCTCGAGGTCTTGAAGTCAAGACAAAACAAGGCAATAAACAGTGGATCTCTGCTGCTCTAGTCAAAGAGAAATCAATGACAAATAGATCAGCTAAAGAAGGATTAGAGGACAAAGCATGTCAACAACAACAGAGAGAAAGAAAAGAGGTGGTATCTATTAAAGGTAACCAATATATTGTGACTCATCGTGGGAAGTCATTGAAACGCCTTTCATCAACTAGTGAGTCCATTTTGAGTGAGTGAGAGAGAGAGAGAGAGAGAGAGAGAGAGAGAGGGGGGGGGCAGAGGGAGAGGGAGAGGGAGAGAGAGAGAGAGAGAGGGAGAGAGAGAGAGAGAGAGAGAGAGAGCAGGAGAGAGAGAGGTTTGACAGATTTTCTTTGATCATATTTCTTTGCTTTAGGTTTAATGAAAAACAATTCAAAAAGTCCACGTTTGTCAACTTCATTCAATTCCATCCCTGATATGACACCTTCTAAATCAATCAGAGCTAAAAGATTATTGGCAAAGTATGGACAATAAACAAAGCTTGTTTATAGAAACAATTATCTTTTCCTTTCTCACTTATACTATCCAAAGGAGTGTGAACAGAGTGTGGTCTGCTAAGAGAAATGCCATTAACAACAAGAGTCAGTTTTGTCTATTTTACAACAGATTTGGTAATTAGTAGTAAGTGATAATATATTAATTGATTTTAATTCAGGACGATGTAATCGAGGTGACAAATGTACATTTATACACGATCCGAAACGTGTAGCAGTTTGTAACAAGTAAGAAACTCAGTACATGTATATCCATCTTTTCATCCATTCAATCATCTGTCCATTGCCATTGATCCATTAACTGTCTGTCCATTTATCCATGTCCATGTGTATTTTAGGTTCTTAAGGGGTAAATGTGATAATGTTGATGGTACTTGTCCTTTCTCACACAACATTGCTAAAGAGAAGGTTCTATTGTTACAACAACATATTTAGATATTTTATACTCACTCCATTAGATGCCTGTATGTTCGTTTTTCTTAAAAGGGATCTGTACTAGAGAGAACTGTCCTTATATACATGTGTGTGTTGGTAGGGATGCTGAGATTTGTCCTGAATTTATACGTGGGTACTGTCCATTAGGAGAAGAGGTAAGTTGTTATATAGACAATTTTTTACTGCAGAAGTTGCAGCAGAACCTCTTACATTGAGGACACTTGTTCTAGTCCCATACTAATACTTTAGTGTATTATACAACCTCTATATTGAGGACACTTGTTCTAGTCCCATACTAATACTTTAGTGTATTATACAACCTCTACATTGAGGACACTTGTTCTAGTCCCATACTAATACTTTAGTGTATTATACAGTCCCATACTAATACTTTAGTGTATT
The DNA here is from genome assembly GCA_963693285.1 of Xestospongia muta. NCBI lineage: Eukaryota > Metazoa > Porifera > Demospongiae > Haplosclerida > Petrosiidae > Xestospongia > Xestospongia muta. Next base: position 4,733,505 of record OY848930.1, read on the forward strand.
ATACAGTCCCATACTAATACTTTAGTGTATTATACAGTCCCATACTAATACTTTAGTGTATTATTAAAATGTCTTATTATGTCTTATAGTGTACCAAACAGCACACATTGACATGTCCTGACTATGCAAAGGAAGGTACCTGTCCACGAGGGAAAACCTGTCCATTACGTCACTGGAGGAAACCCCTACAACAGAAAACATCACATGATAGTATTGAGACTCCACCCACTGGTATATCAGCTGCTAAAGAGCCTTATGCCTTCCGTAAATTAAGACACAAACTACTGAACCGCAAACTGTCAGAGGCCAAGTCAATTGCCAATGATGAGTCTCCTTCTTTGATAACTCCAGACCAACTGGAGTTTATACCCCTTGAGACAAATACAGGTAGATATGTTACATGAAATAGTTCATTTCCTCCTCCCTCTCTAGTTCCTGAATTTATAGCCCTGTAAATACAAGAAAGACGACTTTATTTTTTCATCATCTCCATAAAAATAAACTTAATCATTAATTTATAACTCAACCATATCCATGGTAACATAACAGGTTATTGTTTGTACATGTCATGTGACTCTTATCCTCTCAAAAAGCATGTTTAAATGTTAAAGATGACATATAGATAAATGTAATTATTAATGACAACAACTCGATCTAGTTTGTATGTTGCTATGGTAACAGTCTACCTATTCAATGACAGTATTGTACTGCATGTGGTAATTATAGTTGTTGATAATACTAATGGCACCATACTTCAGCAGTATGATAAATGTATTTGTTGCTTTTATGTCTGTTCGTTCAGAAAGCAGTATTTTTATTTCAAAACTTTATTTTATGATCAAATTGTTTTTTTTGACATGTCATCATCAAATATAATATAACTTATATAATTTATAATAATTATTGTTTTTTTGTTAAATATCATTAAAGTTCCTTATATCTTATTAAATTTTAAACAGTTTCCTCAACTAACAGAAACATGTTTATTAAAAGAGGTACTAGTAATGACCACTTGTTCAGCAATATCTGTATCTCATGACTAATGATTAGCCTGTCAAAGACTTGGGTACACTTTTTGTAGAAAATAACTGTAGTAGATTAAAGGCTCTTATCAAATTATATGCTCTTACTTTCTGATACCAGCTACAAGATCTTTAAAGGTATATTCCCAGGAATACATTCTGATAACTCTAATACCAGTGATAACTTCATTCATTACTTTTACACTCTTATCTGTCAATAGAGCTGCTTTTAACCTGTCAGATAGACAGACAAGAGTTAAACACAAATTAGCTTCTTAACTGGGCCAAAGTATGATTCATCCATCCATCTATCAATCCATCCATCCATCAATCCATGCATCCATCTATCAATCCATCCATTCATCTATCAATCCATCCATCCATCTATCAATCCATCTATTCACCTATCAATCCATCCATTCATCTATCAATCCATCCATACATCCATCAATCCATCCATCAATCCATGCATCCATCTATCAATCCATCCATCAATCCATCCATCCATCCATCTATCAATCCATGCATCCATCCATCAATCCATCCATCCATCTATCAATCCATCCATCAATCCATCCATCCATCTATCAAACCATGCATCCATCCATCAATCCATCCATTCATCTATCAATCCATCCATCCATCTATCAATCCATCCATCAATCCATCCATCCATCTATCAATCCATCCATCAATCCATTAAAAAAGATATTTAATATTAAATTTTATTAAAATAATATTTATTTAAAATAAGTGAATTTATTGTTAAGAATAGATTTAAAAAAAAGATATTTAATATTTATTAAAATGATATTTAAAAAAGTGAATTTATAGATATTTAATATTTATTAAAATAATATTTATTTAAAATATATTTAATATTAAGTGAATTTATTGTTAAGAATAGATTTTAAAAAAATAGATTTAAAAAAAGATATTTAATATTTATTAAAATGATATTTAAAAAAGTGAATTTATTGTTAAGAATAGATTTTAAAAAAGATATTTAATATTTATTAAAAAAGTTAAGATTTTTAAGGATTATTTTTTAAAAAAGTGAATTTATTGTTAAGAATAGATTTTAAAAAAGATATTTAATATTTAGAATAGATTAATTTTAAAAAAATTATAAGAATAGATTTTAAAAGAACAAATTGTTTTAACAAAAACAAACAAAAAAACAAAATTAGAAATAACAACAAAAAACAAAACAAAAAACAACAAAAACAAAAAAAACAAAACAAAAAAACAAAGAAAACAAAAAGTATTTAAAGTTCAAAGATGAAGAGTCCTCCAATCCACTTGATGACAGAGCCAGTCCAGATCATAGAGCCAGTCCAGTCCAGATCAGAGCCAGTCCAGATCACAGAGCCAGTCCAGATCATAGAGCCAGTCCAGATCATAGAGCCAGTCCAGATGATAGAGAACATAGAAAAAGAGAGAGAAAAAATCTGTTAAAACTGCATCAATGAAGTAAAGAATTGGATGGATGGAGAGATAGCTCACCTTTTTCAACAGCACTGCTCCTACAGGGAAAGAAAAAAGTAAATGAACTTGTAGTGACAAAGAATGGATGGATGGAGAGTGAAGAGAGACAGAGGAAGTGAAAAAGGACCACCAACCTACACACACACAGCACACACACACGCACCCCACAGGATCAGAGCTCTCCCCCGCCACCTGGCGGCCTAGGATTTTTAAAAAAAAATTTTTTTAGGCCGCCAGGCGGCAGGGGAGAGATGATTTGTAGAGATTGTATGAGTGTGTGTATAATGTATAGGCTAGATAGCCCAAAATAAAAATAAAAAAAATAAAAGAAGAGGAAAGAAGGCTGGAAGGAAGACAGGAGAGAGTCCAATGACCAGGAGAGCAAACTCATCTTTTACATTCAGAGAACATCAGGCAGGAGCTGGAACAGTCAGAGAACATCAGAGCTAGAACAGTCAGAGAACATCAGAGCTAGAACAGTTAGAGAACATCAGAGCTAAAACAGTTAGAAAACATCAGAGCTAGAACAGTTAGAAAACATCAGAGCTAGAACAGTCAGAGAACATCACTGAAGTAGGAAAATATCAAAAGTAAGACCTGTAGAAACGAAAAAAAGGAATTAGACAATCAATAAAGAAATAAATGAAGAAATTCAAAAAAGAAAAGTTACAAAAATAAAGAAAAGGATGACAAAAAACAAAAAAGGTGACAAAAAAAGAGTGAAATCCAACGACGAGAGAGACGATCCAACGATGAGAGAGACGATCCAACGACGAGAGAGACGATCCAACGACGACGACGACGACGACGATCCCACGGAGGTGCAGTGCACTGAACATGGCCTACAACCCTATCTTTTTATAGTCTACAAAGATGAACTTTAAGGGATCACGCTCTCTTACAGACTCAGACACACTATCCTGCGTGTGCTGGAATGTTAATTGTACCATAATGGCGGGATCTTATAATTGACCAATCAGAATGCACGACTCACACACCTCCTACCAACACTCAGTCATTAAACGCGTGACTCATATCCATCGGTTACATCCAGCTTTAATTACTTTTCAATTTTCAGAAATAATCGTTTGCCTTAATTACCAATTAATGGAGAGATGCATACCATTATGGACATCACCAACAATAAACTTATAATTCAATTAAAAAAATTAGCAATAAAATTTGACATTAAAAACATACCACAATAACCCATTGATAATATCATGACTATGATTTTCATTATAAATTAAATAATTATCACTCCAGTCTATATTTGGTTCTATATTCAGAGGAATGAATGAATGAATGGATACATTGATAGATGAATGAATGGATGTATGGATGTATTGATAGATAAATGGATGGACAATTACACACATCACAAAACAAATGCAATGCTAAGAAATCATACAAAGAATCAGCTGTCGTTTTCTCAGAGAAACATTCGCCTGGTTGTCTTTACAGGCCAGGCTAGTAAGAAAATAGTGATTATATCTTAATACTACTTGTTAATTTGTATTTACAGGATGACCTTCAAAGATCTCTGCTTGACAGCAACAGTGAAAACATCTCTAATGAACAACCATCTTAATGCCTCACAATTGTAAGCTTGACGACCAAGTCCCTAAATTCTCTATTTACATTTAGTGCAGTAAGGAGTCATTAAACAATACAGTTTATCCAACAACCATTATCCATCCATCCATCTATCTCTCTATCCATCCATCCAACTATCTATCTATCTATCCTATAATTTTATTAGATATAATACACTAAAATCAATTCCATGAATACAACCCCTAAATTTTTCCAGGGGGAAGCCCCCTTCACATTTGGATTGGTCTGATTAATCTTATCTTGCTTCCCCCATCACTGACAGTCACTGTTGACTCTAATTCTAAATGGCATGTACTCCACATATCACCAACAAATCCAGCTGGACAAAAAGGCCACTATTATAAATGTACAGATTAATAGATACACATCAATTAACTATCACAAATTTAGAATTAATATTAATTATTAAAATATTAAAAATAAGCGTACAGTACCTCTTTTCCCACTATCTTTTCCCACTAACTTTCAATACAACATTTTTTATTAGTTCATTAAATGTTAACTCAGCAGCCTCCGATAAAGTTAGTTTCTTTAATTTGACTAATTTAGCTTCCATTGCAAATAGAGGGTCTGCAGAATTTATTGATTCTGGGTCTGGAGTAGAATTATCCGCATCAGGAGTTGGCTGTTCTTCTGAGGGCACAGTAGTCTTTTGCAAGAGAGGACCTAATTTAATCGGTAAGCTATCTTTTTGTGAGGCTGTCTCGGTGACTAGACAAGTCCTGCATAAGTGAAGAAGAAAGTCAGTTGCTTCCACACTTAATGGAGGAAATGTTTCACAAAAGAGGACCACAAAGGGAAGAATTGGTATGAAAACTTCGTGATGTTTCTTGGATGGAATCTCCTCCGTAAATCGATGGAGCCGTTTGAAGATATCTCTGATTACACCCAGGGATTCAGGAAGTGGGTATTGGTTTGTGACGTAGGCTGCTAATTGAACTGCAAACACCTAAGAGATGAGATAAACTACCTGTTCTAGACTAATTCATTTGTCTAACCTGTTTTTCTAGCTGAGGTTGAGCTAAGAGTTCGGACATAAAGTCCATCACAATATGCATTGATGGTACACCAGATACCATCAATGGTAATAACTGTGGAGGATAACCTTGAAAATGGATTAATTTGACCATACTGGGTTCAGAAATGAAAACCTGCAATCATAATGGCAGTGATAAAATTATCTCCTTCTCTCTGTCTCTCTCTCTCCCTCTCTCTCTCTCTCCCTCCCTCCCTCCCTCCCTCTCTCTCTCTCTCTCTCTCTCTCTCTCTCTCTCTCTCTCTCTCCTCCCTCCCTCTCTCCCTCCCTCCCTCCTTCCAAACCTGATGAAGATACGAACAAACTAAACACTGAATTTCTCGAAGTGATGTTAACAATGGACCAAAACCAGCTGCATCCTATGTGACAGACAAACTCATCATTAACATTTCAATTTATTGATCTTACTTTTTTATCTTGTTCATTAGGTAGACATATTTCTAATAATAACTGTATCATGCTACTCTCTTGAGCAGCTGTTAGTGCAATTCTGAGTTCCTCCCTCTCTTGTCCATTTAATTGTTGACCTACAGTAACATGGAATGAGTTATTGGGGCTGAGACTGGAAATACACTAAAACGTAATGAATAGTATAGGAATGAGTAAGACTGGATTGTTTTGGAATAATGATATGGTAAGGAATTGGAATGAACATTATGGGACTGAGACTGGATGGTATGGGAATGAGACCTAACATAGTATGGAATTGAGAATGGATGGTATAGGAATAAGACGGGATTGAGACTAAACAATATTGTATTGAGAATGTACAGTATGGGAGTGAGACTGTGTGGTATGAGATTAGAACATGCAACATGGGAATGACACTGGACAGTATGGGAGTGAGACTAGGAATTAAATACCTGAAGATGTTTCCGGCATTGCTATGGTTGTACAATTAATAATGTGAGCATGTTCTAATAGCCACACGCGAGAGGCTGAAGAGTAAGCTGCTAAAATTCTTAAAAGGATTTCAAAGACTGCAGGACATCTGGAATGAAATAACACAGATATTAATATGAGAATCAGTCTCGCCTACATACCTGAAAACACGAGTATCACATCTTAACACAATTAATGGATCTTCAACAAGATTTTGGTGGGTATAGGGTGGGTGTGACTTTTGATTGGCAGGCCGAAGGGCATTAACTGTCTCCACCCACAACCTAAATGTTATATGAATAATTTAATATAAAAACACTGTACATATAAATTGTTAAGTTTTTATAAGGGGTTAAAATTATAGTATCTGGTGCTCTGAACTTGTACATAATCTATACTTAAATATTTATAAAATTTGTTGTAAAAGATGCTAAAATCAATGAGATATTTATTTTTACACTCATGTTTATTTCATACCAAAACAATGCTACTTAACATCTCACTTTTGTGATATAATTGAGTTAAGTCTCATCCACAATGACAAGTACAGCTGCTGTAACCTTTTACTAACATTACTATGTAGAAGATGACACAATGTAGATGTAATTACAGTGGTAAATGAGACAAGTGAAGATGTTGGAAGACATGAAAGATGAGATAACATCAGAAAAGCTTTGGAGGGATTAGAGCCCAGTTCATTAAGAGCTATGAGAGAATATACAAAGTTATACAAAATTTTACTGAATAGTATACAGACTTACACAAAGACAATATACTTACTAGACTGAGCTGCTTCTACAGTAACTTGATCTGGTGAGAGTTTCAAAATTGTCTTAGGATTAGGACCTGTACATGTACAAAATACATGTACAGGTCAAATATGTTATAAAATGTTTATAATAATGACCAAAACGGAGAGATATTGTGGGTGTGGTCAATAATTTAGGTACCTTGATGAAGTGTGTCTTGCTTTATCCAATCCTCTGGGAGACAAATATACGGAAAATGTGAGATAATTAAACGAAGCAGAGAAGAATATATTGTCCGATAAGCTTCCTGATTGTGTGGGTGTGTTTGAGAGAGGTATAATAACAATAAGTCACTCCATGCTTAGAGGCAATATAGTGTTGTCATAGCAACCAACTGACCTGGTGAGTTGATACATGTTGTAACAATCTCTTTACAGGTAATTGTAACAAAATGTTAGGACTATAGGCCTTGGGAGAGAGTGTACCACCAGCTGTACCATTAACAGTTGAGAACATCACTAGAACAAAAATACATGTAAGGATCTTTATACATGCATGTTGTTACTGCTATACAGTTGTCACATTATACATCCTTCCGTCTGTATGTCCATCACTCATCAATTAGCCATCCATCTACTTACGTAATTGTTTCAAATTTCCGAGATATGTGTCCTGATAAAATAAAACATAATATAACATTAATATTTGAGATGACAAGTTTTGTCCAGTGGGTGTGGCTTCATTATCAAATACAGTGAGCACCTCTTCAGCTGTAAAAGGAGTCTGGATACAAAAAATATTAAATAGTTCTTACATTAACTTTAAAATAAACTACATTCATACCTGTACAATAGTCATGGAGGCATTGTCTTTTGGAGTACGAGATGAGGAGAGAGAGCCAAGAAGAACAGCATGAACATATTCTTCAATAAGTGGTGGCAAGATGGGATGGAGTGGTTCAGTAACACAGCATAATTGTTTGTACACCCAGTCCTATTAGAGTAAATATCAGTACTTACCACAGTGATCTAGGATAGCTACCATTAGTAAGCTCTAGACTAGTAAACATCAGTACTTACCACAGTGACCTAGGATAGCTACCATTAGTAAGCTCTAGACTAGTGAACATCAGTACTTACCACAGTGACCTAGAATAGCTATCATTAGTAAGCTCTAGACTAGTGAACATCAGTACTTACCACAGTGACTTAGGATAGCTACCATTAGTAAGCTCTAGACTAGTGAACATCAGTACTTACCACAGTGACCTAGAATAGCTATCATTAGTAAGCTCTAGACTAGTGAACATCAGTACTTACCACAGTGACCTAGGATAGCTACCATTAGTAAGCTCTAGACTAGTGAACATCAGTACTTACCACAGTGACCTAGAATAGCCATCATTAGTAAGCTCTAGACTACTCAATATCAGGAACCATTAGTTTCATTAACCTTGACTGAGATGCCATGCTTCCTGAAGGACTTTGAACGCATTAACTGATGTACACAATGTATAGGAAGGTATCCAGTCATGTGACCACTTAGAGCCGGAGTAGGAGGAACGCTAACAGCATGCGAACACACCACCTGTGAACACAACAACATATGTCATGTTTTATTGTATTGCATTGATTATATATAATTGACTTACGCTTTCTTTGAAGACATTAAGAAATAATTTCTTTACAGTTGAGAAATGTCCTGATCCAAGAGAATTCTATTTAATAAATATATTACAATGACAACAATTAATCCACGTTCCTATACTGCTGTGTTTTCAATCCCCATTCCCATAACACTCCATTCCACAGTCTTCATACCATTCAATCCTCATTCCTATATTATTCCAATCCTTACCACAGTCTTCATTCCCAAGACCGAAGAAATGAGTTTTTCAATCTGTTTAAGCTGTTTCTCTTGTAAATGAATCACTATCAGTAACAACATCTCACCATAGCAACACTCTCCCGGCAATGATCTATGAAGCATCAATTATACATTAATTAAGGTGGGAGGAGTCTGAAAGTCTCTCAAATAAACTCTTACTTCTCGAATTCTGCAAGGTTGTCCAGTAACCAGTTTAACCATCTTACCACAGCTTGTTCTCCGTCTTCAGAACTGAGAGATATGTGGAAACAAAGACAGATAGAGAGAGGAAATGTGGACAATAGAAATAGGAATTAAGGCGGGCTTTTTCCTTTAATTAACTATTAATAAGTGTATTTCTTCTACTCACCTAATCAGGAATGGACAAGCAAGGAGCAGAGATAGTGCTACTTCAATAAATTGAACACCAGCAGATGTGAACGGAGGACATGTACATGTAATAAGATGTAATAAGGCAGAGGTCTCCTCATTAGTTAAATACATGTGAACTTGAATCTAAAAGACAATACATGTAAATATATTACACATAAACATGTTACATGTAAACATATTATATGTAAACATCTTACATGTAAACATATTAAATCTACATGTAAACAAGTATATATTACACATGAACACGTAACATGTAAATATATTACATGTTAACATATTACATGTTAACATATAATATCTTTACCTTAAGGCCACAGCAAACATGGAGCAGCTGGGTGAGTTCTACAATTGTATCATCAGTGAGTTGACGTGAAAGAGATATAGGAGGAAAATCAACTTGTTCCATTGCAAAAGAAGAGTGCCTACGACGATGAGTGGTTTCCTGAGAAAGAGAGAAATATTAAAGTGAGTAGATTCAGACTCACTGCTTCCTCTGAAGGCTTTATTTCAATCACTTCCGTCTTTTCTTCAACTCGAGTGTCACCTACACTTTCTTCCTCACCAGTCTCTTCCTCCATCTCACTTATTTCAATCTCCATCTGATCAACAAGTTCCAATGTCATAGTGTCCATTCCCTCGTCTTCCTCTTCCTCCTCTTCCATCCCCTCCTTCTCCTCCCCAGTAGCACTTCCTCTGCTAACAACTTCAATTTCCATGGCACTCACAGTGTCTACAGGAGGTGTGGATTTGTGGGTGTGGTTAATAAAGTGGACTAATTTCTTCATGAGATATTTTCTGAGTGCTGTCACTGCAGAGTTACGATGACGACGATACTAACAAATGATAGATGGATGAATGGATTAAGAAATGGATGGATGAATTGATTGATGGATGAATGGATTGATTGATGGATGAATGGAATGATAAATGGATGAATGAATTGATAAATGGATGGATCATTTAATGAATGGACAACTAAATCAATAAAATTGATAGGTTAATATTTAATGGACACACAAGTCATATGAATGGACAGATAATGTACTTTTTGTTGCATAAGTTTCATGTATTGAGCAAACCACAATTTCATTGTTTTATCGCCATGTATTACAATGTCACTTATTAATGACAGGACTCCACCTCCTTTGGCTCCACCCACTCCCTCATTATTCCTCTGTTCCTGTTCTCCATCCAAAGCAATGAATATCATTAAGGTAGGTAGTTTCTGATGAGTGTAAGCCAACCACTGTATGTATGAGGCTTGACTGGGACGCAGAGAAACTAAGTCCCTTAAAGTACTAGATCTCAAACGACCAGCTAATGATATTTCATCTAATGACTCTCCATTGATTACCAGTGAAGTGACAACTAATAGAGAGAGAGAGAGAGAGAGAGAGAGAGAGACTCAAATTTTATAAACACTACAACTACACTACATCAATCACCTTTGTTATAGCAATGAGGTAAATTTGCTAGCAAACAACATATCAAGTAAGACCCATTTTTAACTCTTAACAAACTCTCAGACAATTGTGCGAGAGGCAACAGACTTGGTATTTCTAGTAAACAATAAACAGAAATAAAATACTTTACCAATCTGTTCTACTTACCCATAGCTGCAATACACAGGATATGTGCCATTTCACTAAGATAAATCTGGCAATCGAACAAGTCTGATTGCTCCAACTGAAAAGGCAACTCATTCTAAAAAAGGTAATATATCTCTTATCTTCTACAATTTATATTATCCACTAATAATATATGTAGCACAAAGGAACAAACACTTACATTATGTAAAAAGGTGGGCACTTCAATAATATATATGACAGATATTTCATTATTACTATTACTTAATACCTGACTTATAATTCGAAGTATTTCGCTCAAAACCAAACGAAATCGTCTCTTTACACAGCCTCGTTCAAACTCTACTGTAACCATATGCTCCATATTGGATACTAAAGAGCTCTCTCTTTTAGTTCGTCTTTCATCTGGATCAAGTTTTTTCATAAGTTGTTGTTCTTTTAATGCATCGTGTCTGAGCTCAGCAAAATCCAGCTGTAAATATTTCTTCAAACGATTTACGACCTCAAAGTCATAAAGTAATGAATGAAGGGCTTTTTGATATCGTGACCAGATTGCATCTTGGTCTGGGATGATCGGAGGAACATGATCAAATACTGCTTTACATATAAATGGAAGAAATGGTTTCACTTTGCTTCTTGGATGATCCCAGAGTTTAGCAACATCTCCCGAAAGGAGAGAAGAGAGAATTTCAGAACTAGGAAGTTCCATAATTCAACACGTGGGTGACCAAACAAGGGGTTAATTTTTGACGCATGCGCATTAGCAAGTAGCGGGTAAATGGGAGGGATACAAAATTGAAAGAGGTAATGGAAGACCTTGCAGCAGTAAGAAGTGATACTGCTGAAGATGGAAAAGAAGATTCATCAAGCACTCTGAGGGAGTTACTGAATAAAATCAGTAAGTATAATGTCAACACGTAATACTCCATTTTTCTTACTTCTTTATAGATCATCCATTAGTGGATGTTAGATCTCGTGCATTGAAGAGCATCAAATTTAAACTGACCAATAATATTATCTCCTTTGCTGATATTATTCATGAGCATAGTTTTTTGATTCATCTTATGGAATGGTTTAATTTTGACGAGTGGAACTGTGAACATCAAGTGTTGGAACTACTAACTGAATTATCACTGGTATAGATGGATGGATGGATAGATGGATGGATAAATAGATGAATGAATGGATGAACACATGAATTAATAAATAGATAGATACATGAATGGATGGATGGATAGCTATTATGTTAACAAAAGGAGAAAGGAGAAGAACTTATGCTAGATTAATGGATCTCTGCTTTTACTGTAGTTTGAAGCAGCTGCTCTTACTCTAGTGGAAGTAGGAGGGGTGGAGTTTCTATCTCAATTAAGATCCCACGTCGATCCTTCCTGTCAAGAAGCCATCGACCAAATATTAGAAAATCTGTTAAAATTGCCTCCTTCGATACTCAAATCTCATACTACAATTCCTGACTCAACACAGACAGAGACTCGTAGACTAAGTTCTCATTCATATGATTCATTTAATAACCATGACTCAAGCCCTCCCCCTAACCACACCCACTTACCACTACAGGACTCGCAGCAAGTTCTTGCTGACAATGACCTGATTCTTTCAGTGACCGTGCCAACTAACTCCACCCACTCTTTTACTATGCCATCTGAGTCTGGACAACAGTCAGACAATAGTCATGTGACTACTTCAAATGAGAGTGGTACAGAGAGAGAATTGTTTCCATGGTTACAGATATCAACGGTGGATCATCACATTTTAACAACCACTGCTCATCGATTGGAGTCAGATGATAAGAGTTGCTTTATAACGACATGTTCCTTTGTAGAAAATGTTTTATTGAATGATTTTCCTGCTCAACTATTTCTACAAAGACCAGCTGTTCTTCAGGTTAGAAAAACCTAAGTTAATCAAACGTAGGCACTCGTATTTTATTATAAATTAACTATTAATTAACTAGTGTTATTAGGTCATAATACATGTACATTTATGCCCACTATTTAAAAAATTATTTTCTCTTTTAGGCACTCTTTACACGATTAGAACAGCTGCAAAGATCAATCTCCTCAGACTTAGTTTGTGAATCAGCACTCTTACAATGTTTACTTCAATTCACAAGCAAATTGAAACACTCATTTCAGAAATCAAATGATCCTCTTACTTTCTCTGTACGAGATAAACTAATGCTGACCTCTGAACAACACCAAATATCTGCACCCTCAGCAGATTTGGAAGTCCTCTCTTGTGATTTGCTCATTCACCTCAAAGCTCACCAGCTTGATGTAGTCACATTCTGTCAAATGTCTCTTTCTTTGGTTGTTAATCTCTTGATGGTTTCGATTGATCGACATCTTCCCTGGCTAGTTTCCAGGTCAAGTTGCCATGGTAACACTAGTGGATTGTTTTCTCTAAGTGAGAAATGTATCAAGTTGTTTGTATCTGTTTCTTGGTTACTTACAAGTTATTTGGATGGTTGTAGTCAAAGAAGGATATCGGAAACTGAACAAGCAAAGGTTTGCTTTTTAAATAGTATCTATACACATATATTAAGTACAGTGACTTTTAATATCAGGTGCTTGGTCTAGTGCTTAGTAATGGTTGTCACTCTGGTAATGACTGATGTTCACTAGTCTAGAGCTTACTAATGGTAGCTATCCTAGAGGTCACTGTGGTAAGTACTAATGTTCACTAGTCTAGAGCTTACTAATGGTAGCTATCCTAAGTCACTGTGGTAAGTACTGATGTTCACTAGTCTAGAGCTTACTAATGGTAGCTATCCTAAGTCACTGTGGTAAGTACTGATGTTCACTAGTCTAGAGCTTACTAATGGTAGGTATCCTAGGTCACTGTGGTAAGTACTAATGTTCACTAGTCTAGAGCTTACTAATGGTAGCTATCCTAGGTCACTGTGGTAAGTACTGATGTTCACTAGTCTAGAGCTTACTAATGGTAGCTATCCTAGGTCACTGTGGTAAGTACTGATGTTCACTAGTCTAGAGCTTACTAATGGTAGCTATCCTAGGTCACTGTGGTAAGTACTGATGTTCACTAGTCTAGAGCTTACTAATGGTAGCTATCCTAGGTCACTGTGGTAAGTACTGATGTTCACTAGTTTAGAGCTTACTACTTGCAGTAGCAATCTGATAGTCCTAATAACAACTGTTTAATTTTTCTATTGTTAGGTATCCCAATGTCTGGATGTACTAGTATCATCTCTGACTACTTGTCTTTCAAAGCTTAGAAGAGCTAGAGAGAGTGGCATTGTGCCACATAAATTACTGAGATTACTGTGTTCACTCTCAGTGATCATAGCTCACTGGTTTGGTCTGTTACTTCACACTAGTGTTCCTGTCAAACAGGTATGGTGGTGGTCCTGTTAAACTAGTATATAAAACAAGTTAAATTAACTTGCAATCTATAAAACTTGCATTTAAAATGAGTACTTATATAATCCTGTCAAACAGGTATATTTATCTGGTATGGTAAACCTGTTGAATTGGTGAGAAAACAGGCATGATAAACTGGTCAAGCCTGATATAAAATAATGCATGTATCATGGAAACTATAATCCTGTCAAACTGGTATACAAAACAAGTATGATAACTTTCTTTGTGTCTGTTATAGATACAACAAATGTCTCCAGAGATCTGTTCCTTAATGAGGGAGTTAATTGCTCACCCTGTAATTAATCTTACTAACGATCTCCTCATGTCAATACTTATTCCTTATCTCGAGATCACTGATCCTGCATCACTTCAGGTAATTTAAAGTGTAACCAATACATAAAGGACACTTTAATTTAAGATTATATGAAACTGTCCTTAACATAAACTACTGATTGAAACATTAAAGTATTAATATGGGACAAGGAGATGTGTGCCGTAAATACAAGAGTGTCCTTTGCAAGCGGTTTCATTGTTCATTTAATATCATAATAAAATGGAATATTGCCAGAGAGTAGTCTATATCATTGTTAATAATAGATTGGTCATTGATTCATAGTCATTCGTTGGTTGTATGCATCTTCAAAAATACATTGAACAACATATGCTGTTGTGATCACTAGTTACTATGGAATTTTGTGGTCCATGTTTGTGGTATATAAGGATGACCCACTACATAGTGACATCCCTTACACACAATATCATGACAAACCTACGACAGCCCAGTATCCATAAAACATTTATTTAGCAACATTAAACAGAACTTCCATTACTCTGTCAATTAATAACATGACTGTGAGTTGCTAGTGAAAGCAATGTCATATTTATTAGTACACAGTATCTGTTTTTCAGTGTAGTGTAAAGATCATTAAGTATCTTAAAATCTTTAAGCTACATGTTGTAATGTGCAGTACAGTCACGTGATCTATGATGCTGTCACATGACCAATTATGGGTTCCAAACTAAAAAGGTTCGGCAATTTATGGGTCTATAGTAACACCAATATCCTTAATGGAACTCAATCTCATTTTTCTGTTATGTTCTTATATTGCTAAAGAAGTTCAATTGTCTGATTTAATATGCTTTTTACAGTAGTCAGACAAATAGTTTACACAGCTTTGACAACCCTCCCACTCATCCACCCACAAACTACAACTTCCTTCAACATGGAGTTACATGGAGTTATTGACAATGGCAGCTATACTGGTGACTGCCACGAAGGACCAACACGTCTTAAAACTTTAGAAATAATCATATCAATTCGCAGCAGCATAGCTGGTATCTCCTTCATCATGTCAGTTATTGCCCTTCTGCTACTCATCATACACTTTTGGCATGGACAGTGCTCTAGGCCTTTCCGTTGTCTCCTAAGCTCTGGTGCAACTGAGAGGATGTTCATTTATCTTCTAATAACTTCTATTCTTTATTCTCTGGCTTGTTTATTTCAGTGGTTGGTCTTACTAGACTACACTTCTAATAGGACAAGAAAAGATGCTGTCTCTTGTCAAGTGACTAGTTTCTTTACTCTTTGGTTTAACTGGACACTCATGTTAATGGCCTTTTGTATTATACTATATCTTCTAACACTTCTTTATCCATTTTCATGTATGAAAGGTGTAGTGGCGAAGAAGGAAAGATGGCTGAAACGATTTGAAGTATTTTATCTGATTCTTAGTTTTTTTGGTCCTCTTCTCTTTGTCTTTTGGCCATTTCTTCATGGATATTATGGATTGGATGGAACTTGGTGTTTTATACATAGTATGTCAAGTAATTGTACTACTGATATTATTGGCGTGATTGAGCAGCTGTTTATATGGTATGTATGGAAGATCTTGCTAACATTGTTTGCTTTAGTAATGCTTGTAGTTATAATTTGTCGAATTGTTCGAATGAAAAAGCGAAGTCCTACATTAATTGCTTTACTATGTTATATAATACTTCATGTTATTTCAACAGGAATAGCCATCTTAGTGAGAGCACTAGCTTCATGGATAACTAATGACTACATACTACCTTTAGGCATTGTGTACTCTGTTGTTGATCCTTGTCAAAGTCTGGCAGCTGCCCTGATTGTTTTTGTCCATCTTTGCCGCACTTGTTGCCAATCGCAGACTCAAAATGAAGAGACAACTCATTTGATGACTCCAAGTGAAAAAACAATAGAATGACTGGACATGTTGTGTACTTACTGTAAAGTTTTAAACTACCTCTAGTTTTTGTTAAAGTTATGTCCTCTTTTCAAAATGTACTTACATCAATAATTTCCTACATGTAGCATGTATAATAAACCACTATTCTGGTAAACCAATCAATCAATTTTTACAGTGTAGAGAATGTGCGTACCACAGACACATTTAAAATATATTGCCTTACTATTTGAGACACTTTAACAGATCACCTCATTTTAAGTAATGACTATGATCAAAAACGAATTATCAGTACACAAAATACAACAGTACTCACAATTTACATTTTAAGTTTCAAAAGTAACCAATATTGTTTTGATTACTAATGTACTATTGTTCTTGTCTGTTTATGTAATTAGAACTAATAATGATTTATTTTTAACTCTTAGAAAATAAGATGCTTGTTACTATGAATTCATTATGTACTTCAATATGCTGTCATTTTTATCTTAAAGGAGTTGTACATAAGTACCAAGGATAAAACTAGTAACACCAGATAATGTTGCCGTAATTAATCCTTATATGAAAAACATACATTTTTAAAAAAATTAGTAAACAACATTTATTTTTAGTCCTACTATTTTCTTGTATATATGACAATCCAATACTTTTAAAAGTGGTAAAATTATGTCAAGTCATTTGTATACAGCTCAATGAATGTACTCATGTGATCTACTATTACATCGTGTGACCTATCATGTGACTAGTCAGAAGACATCTAGGCACATTCCTTTAATCTGTCATAACAAGTTTACATAAGTAATCCACAATCTGACTCAGCTATGAAGTTATGCAAACTAATGCAAGACCTGCAACTTTCAGTTAAAAGACAGCTTAGGGTTATTTGCCATTTAGAACACCTTTGTCTTGTTAACAATCATGGACTTATTACTCAATGGCAGGGGTAATCATACTAATGATTACAATGAAAGACAAAGCAATCACCAAAATCTACAATACTTCTTCATATACATTATTCTCATATTTATTTTTACACATCTATAATAGAACATTTATAATAGAATACATCAACACATTAAAAATAATATAGTCTTCTTATTTGAGACACTTTAACATTTCACATTAATTACTTCAAGTTCTATGATCAAAATGAATTATTGGTACGTAAATTATAATAGCACTCTCATACTTCATATTTTAAAATATTTGAGTACTTTTTGATAAGAGGACAGAAAATTTAACAAAAACTAGATGTAGTTTAAAACTAATAGTAAGTACACAAACACACCCAGTCAGTCTATTGTTTTTTCACTTGGAGTTATCAAATAGGTTGTCTCATCTTGAATCTGTGGTTGGCTACGAGTACAGCAAAGATGGACAAAAACAATCAGAGCAGCTGCCAGACTTTGACAAGGATCAACAACAGAGTACACAATACCTAAAGGTAGTATGTAGTTATTAGTTATCCATGAAGCTAGTGCTCTCACTAAGATGGCTACTCCTGTTGAAATAACATGAAGTATTATATAACATAGTAAAGCAATTATTGTAGGATTTACTTTTTTCATTCGAACAATTCGACAAATTATGAATACAAGCATTACTAAAGCAAACAATGTTAGCAAGATCTTCCATACATACCATATAAACAGCTGCTCAATCACGCCAATAATATCAGTAGTACAATTTCCTGACATACTATGTATAAAACACCAAGTTCCATCCAATCCATAATATCCATGAAGAAATGGCCAAAAGGCAAAGAGAAAAGGACCAAAAAAAGTGAGAATCAGATAAAAGACTTCAAGTCGCTTCAGCCATTTTTTCCTATTGTCAATGTTGCCATGCATGATTGAATAAATCAGAAGGTGAAGTGTAACACAAAAGGACATTAAAGTAAATGTCCAGTTGAAAAAAACAGTGAAAAAACCACTTATTCGACAAGAGAGAGTATTTGGTTCAGAACTGTCCAATATCACTACAAATTGGAATACACAGGCCAGGGAGTAAAGAATAGAAGTTATGAGAAGATAAATGAATAACCTCTCAATTGTCCAAGTACCCAGCTTATAACCTAAAGGTCTAGAGCATTGTCTTATTATAGTGAGCAAGCAGGCAATGACTGACATGATAAACGAGACACCAGCTACACCACAGCGAATTAATACAATAATTTGGAGAGTTCTGTGACTGGTTGGTCCTTCATGGCAATCATTAGTATGATTACCACTGCCATTGAGTAATAAATCCATGATAGTTGTCAAGAAGGTGTCCTTAATGATAGATATGTATAGTTAACTGAGCTGTCTTTTATAAACTAAAACTTGCAGGTCTTGTATTAGTTTGTATAATTTCATAGCTAAGTCAGATTGTGATTTTTTTAACGTAAACTTATTATGATATATTGAAGGAGTATGCCCTTAGATACCTTCTGACTGGTCACATGACAGTCCAATATTTTTAAAAGAGGTAAGGTTATGTCAAGCCATTTAACCTGTTCTTGAACATTTTATTTGATTTGAATACATCTGTACAAAATACATTAAAATCAGTATATACTGGTTCTAACCAGTAACTATAGTATGTCCGAGTTGAGAAGAGCCCCTTATTAAAAAAAAGGTGTTTTATGCATGGAATGTTAGGTGAGGTATTTTCTCACCTAATATATTCAATTAGCACTAAAGCATATTTTAATATAATTCATTATTTGTTCACGTGAATGTCATGCGAACAGACCACGTTTTCTCTCGTGTTAGTGAAGATGCCAACAGGGAAGAGACTGAATATATATATATATATATAAACAGTAGTACATTAGTAATCAAAACAATATTGTTTTTACTTTATTTGCATTAAAATGAGTTTGCTACATTGAACTGGTTAATGATATATTGGTTGAATCAACCAATTAATTTTACAAAATAAATATGAGAATAATGGATATAAAATATTGTCCTAGTTTAGGCTTTTACTGTGAATAATATGGTGAAAACTTATCACAGCTGGAAAATTGTCATGTATACAGCTATAGATGAATGTACTCATGTGATCTACTATTCCATCATGTGACCAGTCAGAAGATATCAGGCACACTCCTTCAATCTGTCATAACAAGTTTACTATATTTTAAATTTAAAACATTTAAGTACTTTTGATGAGAAGACAGAAATTTTAACAAAACTAGAGATAGTTTAAAACTATTACTTTACAGTAAATGCACAAACACATCCAGTCATTCTATTGTGTTTTCACTTGGAGTCATTCTATGAGTTGTCTTGCCTCATCTTGAGTATGAGATTGGCTACAAGTGCAGCAAAAATGAACAAAAACAATCAGGGCAGCTGCCAGACTTTGACAAGGATCAACAACAGAGTACACAATACCTAAAGGTAGTATGTAGTTATTAGTTATCCATGAAGCTAGTGCTCTCACTAAGATGGCTATTCCTGTTGAAATAACATGAAGTATTATATAACAGAGTAAAGCAATCATTGTAGGATTTCTTTTTTTCATTCGAACAATTCGACAAATTATGAATACAAGCATTACTAAAGCTAACAATGTTAGCAAGATCTTCCATACATACCATATAAACAGCTGCTCAATCACGCCAATAATATCAGTAGTACAATTTCCTGACATACTATGTATAAAACACCAAGTTCCATCCAATCCATAATATCCATGAAGAAATGGCCAAAAGGCAAAGAGAAAAGGACCAAAAAAACTGAGAATCAGATAAAATACTTCAAGTTACTTCAGCCATTTTTCCCTCTTACTCTTGTCAATGTTGCCATGAGAGATTGAATAAATTAGAAGTTGAAGTGCAACACAAAAAGACATTAAAGTAAATGTCCAGTTCAAATAAACAGTGAAAAAAGCATTTATTTGACAAGAGAGAGCATTTGGTTCAGAACTGTCCAATATCACTACAAATTGGAATACACAGGCCAGGGAGTAAAGAATAGAAGTTATGAGAAGATAAATGAATAACCTCTCAATTACCAGAGTACTCTGTTTATATTTTGAAGGCGTAGCTATAGAGCATTGTCTTATTATAGTGAGCAAGCAGGCAATGACTGACATGATAAATGAGACACCAGCTACACCACAGCGAATTAGTACAATAATTTGGAGAGTTCTGTGACTGGTTGGTCCCTCATGGCAATCATTAGTATGATTACCACTGCCATTGAGTAATAAATCCATGATAGTTGTCAAGAAGAAGGTTCCTTAATGAAGATATGTTGTTAACTGTCTTTTATAAATTAAATAGTTGTGTGTTTTAATTGTATTAGTTCATTGCTGAGTCAGATCTTAATTATTTATGTAAACTTGTTATGAGAAATTGAAGGAGTATGCCCATAGATATCTTCTAACTGGAAGTCCTACATTAATTGCTTTACTATGTTATATAATACTTCATGTTATTTCAACAGGAATAGCCATCTTAGTGAGAGCGCTAGCTTCATGGATAACTAATAACTACATACTACCTTTAGGTATTGTGTACTCTGTTGTTGATCCTTGTCAAAGTCTGTCAGCTGCTCTGATTGTTTTTGTCAATCTTTGCTGCACTTGTTGCCACGCCAGCCAGTCAATCCCAGGCCTAAGGACTATGACAATCTATATTATGCTGATTTATTATCTGTAATTATTTGGTGAACTATTTTTTTTTAATTTCTAATTGTGCTCATAAAAAAACATGTTTGTTTTCTTTTCATTAGCTCTACAAAAAAGAGAAGGCTCTTTACCAGTCATTCAATCAACTCTACAGTTATAACTCAACAGCTGTTTATAATAAATCCTCTGAACAGCTGTTGATTGCTGAGGGTTGCCTGCTAGGACTCCACTTCAGTTGGGGAGATGTAGAGAAGAGAGTTGTAAGGAATATTGTGCAGCAATGTTCTAGACAGTAAGTCTGATAACAGTATATAATATGAAATATTTATTAAATAAATAATGTATGCCAGAATATCCAGTCCCCTAATAGATTCTGACCTTTAGATCCTGACCCTTGTGGGTTTAGACATTTGACTATTAGGGACTAGACATTTTGAATTGTTCTCATCTTTTATAAACTTGCTGTAGACTTTGTTCAGAGAAATGTGATGCTGGTATGGTGTCCAAATGTCATAACATATTATTACAATTATTGTGTCATGACAATGTGCAAGTCCGCATTACTACCTACTCCACTATGAAGGTAAAGTAGGTTTACAAAAGTGAAATGTATACAATAGTATCACATTGCTTCATTCATTGGAGGATATATGTATATTATGAAACAAATTCTATAATAGTTTGAAAGATACCTTCAGCTTCCTCACATTTCATCCCATACTCTCCTATTTATAAGTAAAAGGTATTATTAACAAACCACTCTGGATGTTTCCTCCCCCTCCTTGTCCTCTCACAAAGGAGGACAAAGGAACGCTCCTCAATGTCTCAGGTACTGCTCCCTATAAAGGGAGACTCACCTGAGACCTACTTCACGCTCAGAGGAGGAAACTCTACCTCTTCATCATGGTTTGTGTTTGTTGCTACTTAGGTCGTAAGTAGGAAAGACATATACTATAGAAATGATCCTAGTGAGTACAGTCTTAAGGTTTAAATGAACTTATGTCTGTTTATATAACAGATATCATAGACAAGTACTTATGGGTTTGTTGTAAAGGAGTAGTGATAACAATATTCATAACTCTTATGAGCCTATTCGTGTAAAATATTTACTTCTGTCAACTTGTTTCCACTTTGTGTGCATACATCTTGAAAAGTCTCTCCTGTGTCCCTTAGGTCTTCGTAGAAAATCAATATAAAGAGAGTACTCACTCTTTGTCTTTAGCTCGAGTAATTTCTGCATCAATTCTCTCTCAGCTGTCTCAAGATCTTCTCTCTTCAAGTGATGAGTTAAGATCAGTGACACACCCCCTTTTCTCTTGCATTGTCAAGAAAATACTAACAGACCTGTGTATCTGGAACTCACAATGGACTACCTTAATGGACACACTGCCATATATTGAGGTTAGAAAAGAAAGTACAAGAGAATAGAAGATAGGAACTCTATGTACAATGAAACCTGACTTGACAACTTAGAGCTGTCCTCAATATAGAGGTTGTATAATACACTAAAGTATTAGTATGGGACTAGAACAAGTGTCCTCAATAAAGAGGTTGTATAATATGCTGAAGTATTAGTATGGGACTAAAACAAGTGTCCTCAATATAGAGGTTGTATAATACACTAAAGTATTAGTATGGGACTAGAACAAGTGTCTTCAATATAGAGGTTGTATAATACACTAAAGTATTAGTATGGGACTAGAACAAGTGTCCTCAATATAGAGGTTGTATAACACACTGAAGTATTAGTATGGGACTAGAACAAGTGTCCTCAATATAGAGGGTGTCCTTAATTCAGAGCAGCCTCTAAGTTTAACTAAATTTATTCTTATATTTTGTAGTGTTGTGCTTCTATTGATGTTGAAATGATGGGTGTGGTTTTTGAGTTGCTTGACCACACCCCACTACATGTACGAGTTTCTTCTCTATTACGAATGTTGTACTCTAAATCCTCAGAGTAAGTTGGTCTGTAGTTCTATGAATGAATAATTTGTAACATCTTTGTTTTCACAGAACTAGAATCAAATCATTCATTGAGTTATCCAAGATCATGTTAACTGAGGAGGACAATTCAAATAAGATTCTTCTCTTGTCACAACAATCTGCTGATACATTTCATAATCTCCTCATCTCTTCTACCATCACATCAGATCATTTGATGCCACCTCAAAGACATATGTTTGTCCCAGCTATTAAGAATTCTTCTAACTTTAAAGTAAATATTATTATTTTAATTTTAACAAGTCAATTCTTTTTTTTGTTTTAGCATGATGATATTGTTAAGTTAACATCAGTACTTCGGTCAAAAACGATGGACTTAATCTTGAAACTATCTGCATTAGAACAATTCACTGTAATCTTGCAAGGTGAACTATACCACGGAGTACACATTATTTTAAATTTGTCTCTCTCTCCCTCTCTCTTACACACATACACACACACACACACACACAGATTGCTCTCTTCATGAAGCAGCAATCAAAGAAGGACTGTTAACTCTCTTACAAGACATACTTCACTCTTATTCAAATCATGAAAGGAAACAGACAAAGACTATTGAGAGATCAAGTGTTGATAATGTATCTTTACTGAGTCCTTGTCTGCTGTGTCTACAGTTACTTGTACTGGGAAATGAGACTGTAAGAAGAACACTGTACTCAGATACTCCATTTCTGCTGAAACTCATAAAATGTAATGGACAGATGTTCAGACAGATGAATGGATGGATGGACAGATAGACATGTGTGAATAGATTTATAATGGTTGTCTCTTTGTAGGTTCTTTAGCTTATCGATCAGACAATGCATTACTTGAACAGTTCTCTCAATTGTTAGCTCTACTTGTCTTCTCTTCAGTATCCCAATTCAACAACCCTCCTAATGGTACTGGGATCAAAGTACCAGAGAGATTGCTACAACAGTTCAGTTGTTTCGTGTTTTGTTGTTAGTAATATTGTTATTTTTATTTTTATTTTTAGACTCCATTTGCCATTTTCAGTGGAACCATTCTCCTCTGTTCAGTCCACGTCTTCTCTTACAACCCCATCGTTCCTTACCTCTAAACCTGTACGTCATAGACTCTGGACTAGTTACATCATTGCTATTGTTGGAGGTCTTGATAACATCCCATATAAAATTGAAGAGATTGATTTAATTTTAATGGATGATCAACTAAAATTTGGCGAGAACCTAACAGTAGATGAAAAGAAGGTAGTTCTATTTGATCTTCAATGTATTATTTACACTCTACCTTCAATGGCATTAGTACAAAGTCTAGAATCTTTAAATAAGTCGAAATCATTTGATGATATTCTTATGGCTATGAGTCAACTCAAGCTCTTCTGCCTTCTTCATTCTTTAAAGCATTACTCACTGATGACTAACATTATACCAGCTGATATATTAGGTGGTTCTTGTACCATTTCTTTTGATATGAAGACTGCATTTAAAACACAACTGACTACGAAACCAAAATGTCCTAAAGATATTAAAATATTATCTGCTATTTTGGATGGTTTAGTTACGCTTTTCTCTTTAACAACATGTGACTCTTGTAATTTGATTGGTCAGGATCAGATCGAGTGGCTTGTCAATGCTACAATGGAAGATGAGGCTATGTGCCTATCTATTTTAAAACAACTGTTTGAGAGTTTTCCATCAAGAAAGGAACAAGACAACATGTAAGATACGAACTGGTTTATAGACATATGTGTCAATTTATATATATCCATCCATCCATCCATCCATCCATCCATTCATCAATTCATCCCTCCTTCACTAATCAATTTATTTGTCCTCAGAAAGCTGACACTATTAAATTTCTTTACTACAATCACATCTCATCCGTGGACTCCGCCCTCTCTCGTTGTCTTACAAATACTCCATCAACTTATCTTAGTTGTTAAATCTCACGAACATTATGACCTTTCTGTCCTCCAAACATCACTCCAATGTCTGTTACAACTCACACAAAAGACAAGGTAAGTAATAGAGATGATAAAGTCATTGAACAAGATTTTATTTTTATAGGAAATGTACTAGTTTGTCTACTCCTCAAAGACTAGACTGGATCAAGGTGTGTATAGAACTCATAACAACATTGAGAGAGGTTAGTGAATGTCACTTCATATTAAGATATCTAACCTTATTTTTGTTGATGTTTACAGATATTGTGGTCTTTTATTTCTGAAAGAGGTACTTCTTTTAGTTCTTTTATGAGTAAAGGAGTGATCAGTTTAGCATCAACTGAATTAGCTCATCTCCTATATTTTATTAATGAGCAACAAACAAGCAAGGTACGACAGGGAGAGAGGGGGGGAGGGAAGAACTTGTGTAATTTGTTATTTCTTCTTATAGGATTGGATCAGTGTGTGGTTATCATCCACTGATCCTTCTCTTGTATGGCTTCATTCTTTAGTCCATGATAGAGATACTGAAGTGAGTATTATATATACAGATTTTGTTAACTCTCTCTCTTTCTCTCTCTCTCTCTCTTAAGGTTTGTTGCAGTGGTTATACTATTCTCTCTACACTTTGCTCTCAGGTTGATTCCTGTGAGATTGTTCTTACCTCTTGGACAGATATGCATACCTACGGTCTTTTAGGAGCCTGTCTTGATACCGGACTAGACTACAAAGAATACAGCTGGGTTAAACATCAGGTAAGCATCATTTCTCTCTTATACATACAACAAATCTATAGCTACTTTCTACTACAATAGGCAGTAAATGTATTTGTTAGTGTCCTATTCACTTATTATAAGAACAATTTATTGGAGAGATTTTGTACAAGAGATGAGAAAACAATAGAGGTAATATAAAGCAATACACATAATATAACCAACTATTATAGCTCAAATAAAAATAATACAAATATTTCAGAACATTCTATGAAATATATTGTCTTAAGACTATATTCTCTTCAGTGGAGAATAGATATGTCTTAATATGTTATTATATCTTGAGTAACAAAAGATATTAATAGATTCAATGTAAAGTCATGTCAATCTACTAATATCTTATTCTATTCTAAGTTTTTTTTCTTCCCTCAAATAGTCTGGTGATAGTTTCAAATTGTCTTCTCTTAACGTAATTCTTCAAGATTGTGAGGTGGTGCAAATATTTCAAGATTTCCTCAAGCGTTTTTGCTCATTTTGGGATGACCTGGTCACTTTGGAACCAGTCAAACAAGTTTTAGAATCCAGTTCAACCAGTGAATGCAGTTTTGATATATACAAGATATTAAAAGGTAGTTATTACAGTAATAACGATGCCAGTTTAAATTGCATCAAACCAGTTTCAGAAACCAGTTCATCAAGTATAGCTACCACCACTTACCATGACAAGTCTTCAGATGAGGTTCAAACTAGTTCTGGAGAGATGATGTCAGACATTGTACAAAACCTTAAGGAGTTAGTCCAGTCTTTGCATATCCAATGTCAGCCATTAGTGATGTCAGCACTGTGTCAGCTAATGACTGCTTGTATGAGTGTCTTCCCTAGCAAAGATTTAAAGGAGGACCTGGAAACAAAAGACATTGTACATTTTTTAGTCAAGTAAGTGTGTATAATGTAATATGATTTATAAGTTATGTTTTCAGAGTACTGAATGATAAATCCTTGCGATTTGTTTTGGTTCTCCATCACACCTCGTGGCTTAGGTAAGAGAGATAATCTTTGCTAAAATTTATGACTCTCTCTCTCTCTCTCTCACACACACACACACACACACAGATTTAATGTCATATCAGTATGGATAGACTTCTATACTCAAGTTGTTACATTATTACACACATGTATTATAGAGGAGAGAGCTTTGTGGCAATGTGATGAAGAGATTGAAATAGTTACATCAAACTGTTTGAAGTTACTGGACTGTAGAAGACTAGTATCACAAGGTATGGACATTGTTTTAATTCACTTTTCTTCTACTTACAGTTGAATACAGTAAAAGTTAACTAATGCAGTAAAACATCTTTGACACTTTATCTTATTATGAGATCTAGTTCCATAGTAATCTTTAACATATGTACCAAGAACACCTCTATACTAAAGACACTTTTAAAATTCACTATAGATACATTTCATCTTCCTAGAATTCTCAGCAAATTTTAGAATCTCAGTAAATTTACAAGGAAGGAAAATATATATACTCTATTCAATTTTAGATATTGGTAATAGCAAGGTTATTTGTTTATAAACTCTAAAGATTACTATATTTTTCTTTAACATAGATAGTAGTAAGGTTTACGATGAGCTCTGCTGTCAAATTGTTAAGTTCTTGAGAGCTCTAGGAGGTAATGGATATAGTGAGGCCGTTCTCTCTTCTATCATTGAACATTGGGACAGCTATACCAGTAAGCCTTTAGAATAACAATGTTAGGATATAGTTAGCTCACTTGCCATATTGTTTCAGTCCTCCATTTTTCTCTAGATTTGCTGTGTTACAGTTTAGAATTGTCAAAATGTACTAAAGAGTTAGGTATTCATGCGTTGTCCTTGTTCAACTTCTTCCTCTCAACACTACGTCCCACAAGTCAACGTGACAAAAACTCACCTCTACTGGACACAATGGCGGAATCTTTACACCTGTTACTTAATGGAACTAGAAAAAAGACTGTACTATCTTGTAACGAATCATCATTGCACACAGCTAGCCATACTAATGTGACTGTGTTACATAATACAGTCACTAAGTTATGTAATATGTTAGTTAAATGTTATGAGAGTCAGTCGCTGAGTATCAAAGGAAAGGATGATTTCAGAAACGTGGTTTGGAGTGCTCTCTGTCTGTTAGTAGCTAGTAGTACTATTGCTAAAGAATTTGCTATGGAAGGTGAGTATTTCTCATTATCTCATATAACCTGTGTCTTTCTTGTTTTAGCTGGCTTATTGGAGGCTATGATTAACAAAATTAAAAGTCTTCATTCTAAAATGTCATTAGATTGTGTCAAAGGAAAAGTAAAGGTTAATTAACTCAAGATTTATCCATCCATCCATTGTCAATCCATCCATTCATCCATCCATCCATTGTCAATCCATTCATCAATCCATTCATCCATTGTCAATCCATTCATCAATCCATTCATCCATTGTCAATCCATTCATCAATCCATCCATCCATCCATTGTCAATCCATTCATCAATCCATCCATTCAATCATTGTCAATCCATTCATCAATCCATTCATCCATTGTCAATCCATTCATCAATCCATCCATCCATTGTCAATCTCAGGTTACAAATGAAATAGCAGAACTTACAAGATGTTTCCAATTCTTGCAAAATCTTCTTCACAACACACACACAATTAAGGTCAGACAAATACTCAC
The DNA here is from genome assembly GCA_963693285.1 of Xestospongia muta. Lineage (NCBI taxonomy): Eukaryota > Metazoa > Porifera > Demospongiae > Haplosclerida > Petrosiidae > Xestospongia > Xestospongia muta. Next base: position 4,761,700 of record OY848930.1, read on the forward strand.
CTCTCACTGAAGATACTATAGTCTCTTTGTGTACATAGTGCTCTTCTATAAATGAAGGTCTTGTCAATGTAATACATAATTTCTGGCCACTTATTGTTATTAATGAAGTACTCTTTAAATATTGTCTACAATTATTAATTGTATTGTCAGCACACTGTCCTGAAGGTGAATTAATGAATGGATGGATGGATGGATGGATGAATGGATGGATGGATGGATGGATGGATGGATGAATGGACAGATGGATGAATGGATGGACAGATGGATGAATGGATGGATGGATGGATGAATGGATGGACAGATGGATGAATGGATGGACAGTAGTAATTGATTTCTTTCTTTCTAGCACATGTTGCTATGGTGTCTAACATGAGACAAGGACATAGTCTTTTTCAACAACTCTTAAAACTAGCATCTCTCTCTATATCAAGTTTTAAGAGTTCCTCTAAACATTGTAGTCCTCATGCAAAAGTATTAAAAGAGTTGTTCATTGTACTCACCAACTGTGTAGTGTCACAAGAATGCCGAACTACTTTTAAGAAGGTCATTTATTTTCCTAACTCTCAGTCTTTGTCTGTTTGTCTCTCTATTGGTCTATATTCTGTTTGTCTGTCTGTCTCTCTATTGGTCTATGTTCTGTCTGTCTGTCTGTCTGTCTCTCTATTGGTCTATATTCTGTCTGTCTGTCTGTCTATTGGTCTATGTTCTCTCTCCTTTATGTAACTGTCAATTTTCTTCTTTTACAGACAAACTTTCTTTCACTATTTTTATGTCTCAATCCTAAAGCAGACTTGATAAAATCCTCTACATCTTTGCTGACTTCTCTTTGGTTGAGACTATTAGTTAATCTTACCATTACAGCAGATGGTCAGGGACTACTGCTTAGATTGTCTGGATCTCTTGACCTTCTCTGCGATATATGGAGTTCTCTTACTGATAAATCAGAACGAGAGAAATGTGCTGTCATACTGAGAAATCTCTGCTTTTATGGACCTACTAAAACAGCCTTAGTAACCAATGGTAACTGAAGGAATAACATAATTATCTTAAATTCTTAATTCCGCATTGGTTCATGAAATTACTCTAATATAGTTAATGACCTCAATGATAGTATTATCAACTACATTGTATTATTGTCCATTGCAGACAAGGTGTTGGCCATTTTCACACACTGTTTGCAAACTGGTGAACTCTCTTCTATCACAGTCGCTGCCACTGCAGTTTGGGCTTTGTTGTATAATTCTACTAGAGTAAGTTATATTACAAATAATTATACGGAATAGACTGATGTGTCTTTGTTATATAGTTAAGATCTCAATTGTGTAATACAAAATTACATCAAATACTAAGTGATACAGAGACTGTTATTACATTACAAGGTATGAAATATAACATCTGGTAACTGTTATGTCACTGTGGTAAGTACTGATGTTTACTAGTCTAGAGCTTACTAATGGTAGTTATCCTAGGTCACTGTGGTAAGTACTGATGTTCACTAGTCTAGAACTTGCTAATGGTAGTTATCCTAGGTCACTGTGGTAAGTACTGATGTTCACTAGTCTAGAACTTGCTAATGGTAGTTATCCTAGGTCACTGTGGTAAGTACTGATGTTCACTAGTCTAGAGCTTACTAATGGTAGTTATCCTAGGTCACTGTGGTTAAGATGATTCTTTTTAACTTTAGATAAACCTGATCTCACTAAATCTGAAGACAATGTTGAATTTTTGTGTTATAAGTCAATAAAAAATGCACTTTCATTATTGGGCACTATACACTAGTACAATTATTACATTTACAACAGCTGTGATATATAGTTATATTAATGAGACAATCATTTTATAATATCCAAAAGATTGGACAACTAAACAAATCCAAAAAATATATTACATGTAAAAAAGTTATAAAACATTTAATTAACTAATAACAATATTATTTAAGATCTTATAACACAATGTTAGAACAACATAAGTGACATTGTAATAATTAATTAATATAATTAATATAATTAATTACTAATTATTGCTAAAGATCAACAACTATAATAATAACAATCTATTTATTATTGATGACCGAGTTACAAGCGGCCATATTTTTTGAGGAAATTGGTATGGAAGTCTTTAAAACTTGTCAACAAAGCATCCAAATCAGTAATGGTAGGCAATATAGTTGTCCTGTAAATGTGATGTTTAAAATAATACTCTATACAGAAATATACCTACAAACTAACTGAAGTATAACACATAACTTAACAAAGAAATATTACTAATCTAACTCCTTTTCAAACAGAATTTTAATCCATCTGAGTTGTATACCATAATCCTAACATTTGGTGTTGTCCTTACCTGAAATGCCATGTACCAGCTCTCTGTCCAAAACCACTTCCTGGAACAACACATACACCTTTTTGACGTAGAAACTGAAGACAGTAATAAGCATCAAGTGTCATGTCAGGATCTTCTTTCTGTAAATGTGCAAACAAAGTTATCTTGTTAAAATACTAATCCTATATTATTGTGAGACTGTATTAGCCACTGGTAACTAATGGTAGCCATAGTGATTATCATATTACATACAGATCACTATGATGACTTTAAACATAATTATAATCCAAACACAACCTTTGCTATTGAAACATATGGTAGCTATAGTAACTAATGGTAACTATAGTGACATTTGTCTTACCTTAGCATCTTCCCAAGCTGCTTCAGGTATATCAATACGAGGGAAGGCATACATGGCACCTTGGACCTCATTGCAAGTAACCCCAGGAATTTCATTAAACCTTTCATAAATCATATTAGCTCTTATTTTGAAAGAAGACAGAGTTTCTTGTTTTTCCTATAACAAAGAAAAACAACTTCTTTTATAACACGAAAGACGTTTACTTTTCTATGAAGATGTCCTTCTAAATAGCTAGCTTTGTTTACGTAAATATATTGTACATGTACGTAATATACATGTATAATATGTACATCTTTTTGCTGACCTTTTCAAACAACTCGTATGAAGGTTCACCAGGTTGTGGTGGTTTGACCATCACATCGGTGACTACTTGTCCCACTGAATTGGCACATAAACGAGTAGAAAAGAGTTTGTATACTTGTTCCAAGAGTTCCTTCTCAAACCCAATCATTTCCATGTATCCACCTCTAATACCACATCTAACAGAAAGTAATGATAATTATCATTGTGTAAGTTGATATTGAACGTAATAAGATATCTATAGAAAAACTGAAGTATCATATGCTTAAAGGTCACCCATCATGTAGTGGAAAATATGGTGGAGAATGGTGAACTTTTTGTGCAACTTACTCTCCAAAAAAACCTTTTGATGTGGAGTTAAACGAAACTAGCTGGAAGTTGTTATATTCAGGACCCATCTCCAATAAGACCTTACGGAATGAATTGAACTTAGCACCCTCAGCATAGACGTTCTCCTGATAAACCTAGAATATGAATTGAACAATAGATGGATGGATAATTAATGGATAAAGGAAGAATACAGACAGACAGACTATTGATGTACAATGTGACAACATGATATCATCTATACCTCATCTGCTAACAATAGTAGTCTGTTTCTATGACAAAACTCTATAATATCTCTGATGTTCTCCTTTGGTAAATACTGACCTAAATAAAGTACATTTATGAATGCATTATGGTTGTGATTCTAGTTGCTATTCTACCTGTTGGATTTCCTGGGTTAATGACTGCCATAATTCGAGGTTGGCAGTGACCTTTGGACTCATCTAATGCACGTTGTAATTCATCAATTTTGATGCCCCACTTGTTGTCCTCATCAAGATAATATTCAATCTGTATTAATGAAAGTGAGTCATAAATAAATGTCTCTCTCTCTCTCTCTCTCTCTCTCTCTTTCTCTCTCTCTCTCTCTCTCTCTCTCCCCTCTTACAGGATAAGCATTTAGTTCAGAAATGGTAGCACTATATAGCGGATATTGTGGTATAGGGATCATGACACCAGTCTTCTCTTTTTCCATTAAGCATAAACTAATTGATGACTATATAAGGCAAGAATGACTTTAGTGTTCATGGCAACTGAGTCATTACTTTAATCCCATCAGTGGCTCCATTGACGAGGTATATATTCTCAAAATCTGCTTTGAACCCATCTCTTTTAGTAATAAACTCCTCAGCATGTTTCCTAATGAGTGTAACACCACGTGAATCAGTATACGAACCTATAAGAACAAACAGATGGATATATATGCTTAGATGAAAGGGTATATAGATAATGGAAGATGAATAGACCATAATATAGCAGGTTAACATACACAAGTACCTGTACAAGAACTAGTTTTTCCAGTTTATAAACTATATTCATAATATAAAGGTTTAGGGTTAACAATAATCATTAAGTGTTGTTGCAATAGTGTTATGTCCAATGAATAATTGTAACTTGTTCTCTCTCATCTCTTACCCAGACTTCCTCCACCAACATCTGCTAAGATGGCTTTAGCTCTCTCAGTAACATCTGATGGGTAGATCTTTTTATCAATCAGTGTTGGATCAAGACATGAGGCTACTAGTTGTCTCACAAAGGTGAGTGGTTGCTGCCCCATAGCATGTGAGTCACCGATGTTAGCAAAGACTACATTGTTGAATGGATAGTTACCGATACCCTGTGTGAGTGTGTGTGGATCAAAAGAGACACAAGTACTATTTTAAACATCATTGCAATTAAAATGTATAATTAAAATAGTAAAACAAACGATAATAAGTTCTAATAACGCACCTTCTTCAACTCGTTTTGTATCTTGAGCGCTTCTAAAGGCACTTTCCCTCGTACTGCATACTCCATTTCTCGTATGCACGGATTCATATTATCTTTAGTCAAACATTGCGAACTGAAGTCTCTTCTGGACATGATGGAAAATGATATTCCAGTAAAACACGCTCTCGTCAAAGAACTCGCTCTATAAAGAGCGTTTGTCGAAGCAGCTATCATCACAAGATAGTTGGTTGTAGGTGTGGCTGACTTCTAGTGGTTATTAAGTAGTTATTAAAACGAGCTCCACCTATTTGCAAGATGAGCATTTTGAGTTATGTTCTAACTCCTTTTTTCCTAATTTTGGCGCTCTACTTGGCCAAAAGACTAATAAAATATTTTTTAAAGATATACAGTTTCTTTAGGGATCATTACGTGCTGTGGAATGTCGCGTTTGGAGGCCATTCGAATCGTCGTAACGTGAATCATCATTTGAGACTCCACGCTTATGTGTGTAAAACAGTCCTATTAGATAACATCTCGATAAACGAGCTGTTTGTATTTGGTAGTCACCTGCTAGAATCTGAGATAACAGTTGAACAGTTCCAAAGAGTTCTTTTATCATATAAGTTTATCATTATCTGTCGTGACAAACTTGATGGATCATTACGTGGGATGTGCCTCATAGACAAGGGAACTAAAGGAACAGACAGACATCGATACACAATCATTAAACTGGGTCTGGCATTATTTACAAATTACTATCAAGGGGGTCCCCTTCTTTATTATGTAGTTTTTTACCACATATTAAAGGAGATGTTATACCATCCTCATACACCAGTATATGTAATGAGTAAAGTCTTTAGTTATAAGAGTTACTTGGGTCTCCTGAAAAACTTCACAAATTTCTATCCTCGCCATGATGTACCGACACCTAGCTTTGAGAAAAAGCTTATCAATGAATTTGCCAATTCTATTCGTGGACAACACGAGGACTACGATCCAGAGACATTTGTTTTGAAACGGGAACTGAGCAACATAAAAGGTCACATTGCACCAATTACTGAAGAGGAACTGAAAAACCCTCATATAAAGTTCTTTGCAGAGCGTAATCCCGATTGGTCTAAAGGTCACTGCTTATTCACCATTGCTACCGTTAGGAAGATGGATTTAATACATATTTTATGGAAAGCCATCAAAAGAGTACTTGGTAAACAATCTTCAAAACAAATAGACTTTCAACGTCAAAAACGCAAATCATTTCACAGACACTTAAGCTATCAGTGTCCAGATGCACAAAAGGTTGTATTCCAGCATTATCAGATAGATTCATCGGGTACTTTTATGTCACTGTTTGGGTCAAGTGGTGATATTTATATAGCACCAGCAAAAGATGAAGAATCGATCTCCTTTTGAATTGAGAGCTTTTCAAATTCAATCATGTATTATATACATTATATTATATATTGAAAAACAACAGCTGTTGTTTTTACAGGTGGAGATTATAATATATACTAAAAACAACAAGTTGAAAGTTTTCTTTGACTCCTTCAAATCCTAAAATGTTTGTATTTTGTAGAATTGTAGAATTATTTTCTCTTGTATCTAGAAAGACAAAAAATAATTTTTACAAAATGATGATAGTTACTGTTCATGTGTACTTACCTTCTCTTTGACTTAAACTTGTTACCTTTGGGTTTTATGAGAGCATGTGCTGTTTTTTTAATCTTGTTACCACGCCCACTTTGTTGATTTGAATCAACTTCTTTAATAACTGGTCGTGGTCTCTTAGGACCTAAAAGTAATGATAAAGAGTCTCTCTCTCTCTCCCTTTACCTCTCTTTCCTTTTCTCTCATTTTGTGGTACAGCATATAATTTAGAGTTCTTTTTGGCACGTCTGGACTCTCTTTTAGCATACTCCATCTCTCGTATAGCAGCTTTTTCTTCTTCCTACAATAACAACAGCCATTACAACCTACTCCTTTTGAGACTATCCTTTGTCAATTCAATATTCTCTCTCAAACAAGATATGTTCCTTACAGTTTTTTCTGTCTTCATTTTCTTACTCTCTGGAAGTCCTTCACTATCTGAATTGCAATCAAAATAAAAATGTTTCTATGTAATTTCAGATTAAACTTTTTTTACCGGTTTTTCTTTTCCCAATTCTTATTTTCTTGTCTTGAAACCAGACCCGGGCTGGTCGACTGTAGATTTCCTCTTGATGAACAATCATGTTCTTAGCCTTGTTCATTTCCATTTCGGTCACACGAAGCTACATCAACCAATTAATAATAACAATATAATTATTAACAGCCAATTATAATAGTGTTTAAAATATCAGATGGTTCCTCAAACTGAACTACAATTTATTAAAAATTAGTACCCATAACTGGTTTAACAACCTTGCTATCATAACCTGTTCTGATAGCTAGAGTTACACAGGTTAAACTACCTGTTGTCATAGAGATAATAATCTGTCTTCATATTAAAACAAGTTGCTCTAGTTAACTAATCTTTCCTCATAATTATAGTTAAACTAACCTCTTTCTCCTCCTCTTCTTGTTTCATGATCTCTTTTATTTCATTTTCCAGAGACTGGATTTTTACTTTATATTTCTCAATCACCTCAGGAGGCATCACTCGACTCTTTGAGGGACACTTAGCCTGTTTGATTACTTCTTTTAGTACCTTACGACCTTTTTCACCCACTAATGATACCGACCTGAAAATTAAAAAATAATGTTATATATTTCTGGGAACCAGTTTGTTTCTATTTCAGTGTTTACCAGGTCCCACACTGTATTGCATTTATCTATTCTAAATTAATGTTCAGCTATCAAAACAAAAATTGTCCTTAGTATATCAACAGGTGTCCTCAATATAGAGGATGTGTCCTTATTCAAAACTATAAGAGATTCACTATGTTAGTATTATATTGATTTACTTTCCACTTTTTCCTGCTCTAGCAGTACGGCCGACTCGATGAATATATTGTTTTAAAGTTGGAGGCATACTATAATTAATAACAGTCCTGACATTATCAATATCGAGTCCTCGAGCTGCTAAATCTGTTGCCAAGAGAACGTCCACCTTAGATTCTTTAAAGTTCTTTAGAGCTTCAAGACGTTGGAGTTGTGTAAGACTACCGTGAAGTTCACCAGAGTTCACACCTAACAAACCTAGTATGATTCTTAATCTGTGAGCTAGTTTTTTAGTTGGGAGAAAGACAAGACAGTGGTCTTTGAATGTACGCAGAGAAAGTGCTAAAGGATAAAGTAAGAATTAAGTACTATTAGTAAGTTCTCAGTACCTATCACAGTGACCTAGGATAGCTACCATTAGTAAGTTCTAGACTAGTAAACATCAGTACTTATTACAGTGACCTAGGATAGCTACCATTAGTAAGCTCTAGACTAATAAACATCAACACTTACCACAGTGACCTAGGATAGCTACCATTAGTAAGCTCTAGACTAGTGAACACCAGTACTTACCACAGTGACCTAGGATAGCTACCATTAGTAAGCTCTAGACTAGTGAACATCAGTACTTACCACAGTGACCTAGGATAGCTACCATTAGTAAGCTCTAGACTAGTGAACATCAGTACTTATCACAGTGACCTAGGATAGCTACCATTAGTAAGCTCTAGACTAGTGAACATCAGTACTTATCACAGTGACCTAGGATAGCTACCATTAGTAAGCTCTATCTAGACTAGTGAACATCAGTACTTACCACAGTGACCTAGGATAGCTATCATTAATAAGCTCTAGACTAGTGAACATCAGTACTTACCACAGTGACCTAGGATAGCTACCATTAGTAAGCTCTAGACTAGTGAACATCAGTACTTACCACAGTGACCTATCATAGCTATCATTTGTAAGCTCTAGACTAGTGAACATCAGTACTTACCACAGTGACCTAGGATAGCTACCATTAGTAAGCTCTAGACTAGTGAACATCAGTACTTACCACAGTGACCTAGAATAGCTACCATCAGTAAGCTCTAGACTAGTAAACATCAGTACTTACCACAGTGACCTAGGATAGCTACCATTAGTAAGCTCTAGACTAGTGAACATCAGTACATGTGTAATTACTACAGACAACAAAGATTGTGGCTAGGTCTTACCAGTCACAATGGCTTCTCTATCCTCTTCCTTGTTAGCTCTTATACGTATAAACTCTTGATATAAATTATCAGCAGTATCCGTGTTACTGTCCACAAACACTCTCACAGGTTCATGTAAGCTCAACCTTATTAACTCCTCCACCTACAAAATATTTTAAACAGGTTACCATAGAGATGATATCATTATGACCTCATCTGTCATTGTAGCTGAAAAGAGTAAAGTTTGTCGGCTCACAGGACATAGTCGAATGATCTCATTCATTTCATCCATAAAATGTTCGTCTAACATCCTAATGGACAAAGAACAAATACAATGGACAAATAGTAAGTACAATGGATGAATAGTAAGTACAATGGACAAATAGTAAGTACAATGGACGAATAGTAAGTTCAATGGACAGCTACTTAACAAATGGGTCAATGGATCAATGCTCAGTCAATGGACAAATATCAAATATGGATTCTTGTATCAACCAAGACTGGTTCTCATACTATAAATCAGCTTGGGAATGAGACTATTACCTGTCAGCTTCATCCAATACCAATATTTCCACAGTTTGTAAACTAAAAGAAGGAGTGTTATGTAAATGATCAACTAAACGACCAGGGGTTGCCACAACAATGTCAGGATTACGTCTCAAAGCAGCCTCTTGACCCTTGCTCTCCAATCCACCTGACAACATAGAATAGTAAATAATCTTTACCAAGAAATATTATTCTTACCAGCTGCTAAGCAAAGCTCAATATTAGTGTTTTGAGCCAATGTTTTACCAACAGAATGTACCTTTTTATTAGGACAGAGTTAACAAGTAAAAATAACCTTATTTTTAACCCTCACTTGAATAGCAAGCTCTCGAGTTGGAAGAAGAATTAAAACTCGAATGATTCTTCTACGAGTTGGACGAAAGAGTAGTCGCTCCAGGATAGGGAGCATAAAAGCTGCAGTCTTTCCTTTAAAAGTATACTGTAATAGTCACATGATTGTCATGTGACTTACCTGTTCCAGTTGCTGCACAGCCACAAATGTCCTTTCCCATTAGTGCTAATGGGATGGTTTGTGCCTGTATTGGAGTGGGTGTGGCAAAACCTAACGATGTCACCGCCTACTAATTAAAACAAAATGCCGTTAGTTCAGGCAGATTACCATCTTGCCTTCAATAATGGTCTTGACAAGTTCATGTCAGTAAAAGCAACACCAGCTGCCACTGGAGGTGCTTGAGAGAAAAATGCTTCCTTTTTTAATCATAATAAATTAATGCATTACTAATTAATACATCTAACTACCTTTTGAGAGCCACCATTTTCTATACTAACATTATCCTCATCTTCACTTGTATCACTTGAATCTAGAGAACATACACTAATCAATTAATTATATGTAACGCTATTCATTATACATCCATAATGCTATTTATTCATCCATTCACATATATTATGCATCCATAATGCCATTTATTCATCCATTCACATATATTATGCATCCATAATTATATTTGTTCATCCATTCACATATATTATGCATCCATAATGCCATTTGTTCATCCATTCACTTGCCATTGTTTCTATTCAATTTTTTTGACTCAGATTTATTATCCTTTATAACAGTGTGTTTGTTTCTGACTTTGTTATCATGCTCTAGAGACTTTGCCTTCTTCTCTAGTCTTAATCTCTCTTTCTAATTTAAAGAAAACAGTAAAAATAATAAAATACCTTAAAATTATAACAAGACAATATGTACCTCTAATTTTCGTGTTTCCCTAGCTTGAGCAATCTTGGCATCAATAGATGTAGTAACATTGCTCTGTAGAGAGAGAGGAGTACTGTATATGACCATATTGTATGCCTGTATCTTACATTGTTCTTTTTTGATGCCATCACGATTGCTTCGTCAATTTGCCACTTAAGAATGTCACCTCCATCAATTTTAAATTCAAACCCATGTTCAAATGGTTTATCACCTGAATTTTGTCGCTTCTGCTTAAAAATAAATTCCAATCAATCTAATAAAGATTTTAACCTTCTTGTCATCTTCAGTGTCAGACTCTTCTTCCATAATTGTTATATCATCATCATCTTCAATAGTAGGAAGTAAATCCATCTTATACCACGTGGGTGAGTAGTCCTGTAGATAACTCATATCTGATTGGTTAGTTCGCAGATGACGTCATCATCATTTTAAAAGTTGAATTCGTGTTTGAAAATCAAGAGAACAAGAAGAAGGCTGCAGTTTTGTCATGGCGTCTGGTACTAATAAGAAAGAGATAGAACGTCTAGAAGATGATAACAGAGCTCTCATGGAACGTCTAGCTGTGATTGAAAACGAGTTGAATCGTCGAGACGAATCTCTGAAGCTCACGAATAGTCTGAAGGAACAACTTAGTCAACAAGTGAAGGAGAGTCAGAAAAAAGTGAAAGATTTACTACACGAGTTGGAAAAGGCTGAGGATGCTGAATACCAAGCAAAAGGTAAATTGGAATGATCAGGAGATCAACACAAACAACTTCACTAAATGAGTACTAGTAAAGTACCTCCTTTATTCTTTGTAACCGAATATGTACTGATATTCCATTAAAGGACAGCTTTCTGTTACATTCACTTGTGACACTGCCTTTAAAATACAAGTGTTCTTTTCTATTCACATAAGAATTTTAGTTATAATTGTTTGCAGCTTCCAGCATATATACTTGATAATGCTATTGTTTGCATGTCCTTGATAATGCTATCTTGGTGAGCCATTCTTATTGTTCACCTTTATCTAGGGATGACAGAAGAGATAAAGATGGATTTAGATGAAACTAAAGCTCAATACAAACAAGAGAAAGACTCGCTGAAATTGGCTATACGAGATTTACAAGCTCAGTTAAAAGCAAGCAATTCTAAGTAAGTTATTGATACGAAAATACGAACTCTTTGTTTGTGACATTAAAAATTTATGAGTATCATTATTAATACACAATTACACACAGAGTATATATACAGTTGTAGCTGTAAATTCTCTTTGGTAGACAATCTTGAAATTGTGCATGCTGATATTTAATACTTTGTGTTGTTAGTGAACTGCCATAACGTCTGCCATTTAAATGATAATTAATGATATCACAATATTATATGTATACAATGAGTTTATCATTGCTTTTTATGGCTAGGTTTGAGGAAATGGAAGAAAGATATCATATGACAATGGCTGAACTCCAAGAGAAATCTAACACGATTTCCAATCTTGAATCTCAACGCGATCACTTCAATTCAGACTCTAGCGCTCGGATCGCTAACCTCAACCAAATACTACTTCAAACCAAACAGGCTTGTGGCCAATTAGAGGTCAGAAATGAAGAGCTTGAAGCACAAGAGAGAATGCTTTTAGAAGAAAACGAAACTTTGGAAAAGAAATGTGTCGAATTAGCATCCAGACTCGAAGAACCCTGTAAACTTTGCAAGAAACTTGAAAACCGGGTACTAGCTCGAAAAGATCATAACGATCAAATAACCAGGTCTATATCAACTCCAGTGACACCATTAAAATTTTTGCCAGAGCAAACAGAAGTAGATCAACTTCTAGAAGAAAACAGTAAATTAAAACAAAAATACGATTGTCTCTTTGCTAACTATCAGATGGTATCTGAGAAATCATCCCAACTCAAGAAGGATTTAAAAGACTCAGAGAAATCTCTGGCCGATCTTCAAACGCTGTGTGACACACTCAAAACAGAGAAAGAGGAAATGGAGTTAAAATATAAACACACACAACAGACTGTCCTTCTTCACCAAGACCAAGAATCGTCATCAAAGAAGAGACATGAATTATTGAAAGAAGAAACTGACACACTTTCACATGAACTCGGAGAGATACAGACTCGTCACGATGACTTATTACAGAAGAATAGTGACCTCCAATCAAAACTTCAACTCACTCAAGACACAGTGACTAATCTACGCTCACAAGTTTCGTCCCTAAAGATTGAAAAGATGGAAAACGAACAATCACTGGTTAACACTCGCTCTAGACTTGATGAACTTATAGAGGAACTTCAGACTTACAAAGACTGTAGCTCAAGCTCTCTACAAAGCAACATGCAAAAAGAAAACACTCTAGCAATGTACAAAACAAAATTAGAAGAGATCAAGAAAGAGAAAGAAGATTTAGTACGTCAGTTAGATGATCTTACAAATATTTTATCTAACATTGAAGAAGAGAAGACAAATCTTGAGACATTAAATAAGGAACTTCAGTCTAAAGTGGAGCTCTTAAATGCACAACGACTGAAAGCTGATGAAGTCAAGCAAGCTTCCTTGACTGCTTCAGAAGAGATAGTTGCTCTCCAGATAAAACTTACAGATCTGTCTGAGAAGAATGAGGAATTAATATTAGAAAACAAACAGCTAAAAACAACTATTGACGAGACTCAGACCCATGCCATGGATCTGAAAACATCAATTTCAAAATATCAGCATGATTCTAGAGTCAATCAAGATGAAGTAAGTACGTTACAAAAAGAATTGGAGAACGTCAAAAGTCAACAACTCGCTACCAGTGAAGAATTAGCCACTAAAATAGAGGAATTGTTATCATCCAAACAGTTCATCAAACAACTCAAGAAGGAACTTAACATGACCATCGAGACAAAAACAGCTCTTGAAAACGAGATAACACATTTACGCATGAAAATCGATGAATTAGAAACAGCAAATTTTGAGTTGGATGCTTGTCTCATTGAAGCAACAAACCACTCCAATACATCATTATCCACTAGTCAACAGCATCATACAAAAGTGACTGAGCTTCAGAGAAAGCTTGATGCCACTGGAAGTGTTCTTTACGAAAAAGAATCGATTTTGAATGATCTCCAGATCTCATACGATCTATTGAAAAAAGAAAACTCAAATCTTTTAACTCAACTTGATCGAATATCTCAATCGCTAGCGGCAACTATGGCCGAAGCTGATGATCTTCGCACACAACTTGGACAGTATGAATTTGAAACTGAAGCCATAGCTGCTCAGATTACTGAACTTGAGACTCTTCACCTTGATTGTCAACCAACTCGTGTCAAACTTGAGAATGAACTCGAGACTGCTCGTGATCAGTTGTCTAATCTCCAAGATCAATTGGCAGCTAGTAAACGAGAGGCGAGCTCCTTCAAACTTGAAGTTAAACAAGAACGTAAAGCAAACAATGACTTGGAGAGTGTTATCGAAGAACTGCAAAATCAACTCCAGTCTCAACAAAACCGTAATGATGAGTTATCAACTATTACTGAACGCCATGAATCACAGCTTCTTGAGCTCACAAAACATGTACAGAGTAAGTCAGAATTGCTGAGAACAGCTGAGAAAGAAATGAATCAGCTTCGCAAAGAACTTCAAGAGAACCAGCTTGTGTATGCTAAAGAGGTTGAATCTTCTGAGTCAAAATACTATCAATTACAAGAGTCATATGATTCATTGTTAGCTGAAAACAGACAAGCATCATCTGATCATTTGAAACTAACAATGGAGATTGAAGAGTTACATTGTCTCAAAAATGATTCCATTCAGGAAAGAGAGAAGTTGGAACAAGAGTTAGATCGAATCAAAGAAGAGAAAGCTAGCTTTCAAAAACAACTCGAGACTCTGCAATCTCAATGGAAAGAAGCTAAGCGAGACCTTAGATATCAGAAGCGTAAAGTTTGTGAAAGAGAACGTTCCTATGAGAAACAGTACTCACAAGTACTCCAACAATTCACGTCATTACGTAAAGAGGCTCTAACTGTTCTCTCTGAGTCATCAGCTCCAAACATGCCAAAGGGTATCCTTCGTAATAAAACTAAGTCGGTAGAAGATGAGAGTGTCCTTCGTCCGTTAGAAAATATCCCTCTTCCTCAACAGTAACTTGTATTAACTATCATTGTACTGCTCTACGTATGTAACTTAAAGTGATTTGTAATAATTATAGTTGAGGTGTAGTTGTTAATTTATCAATAATAATAATATTATAAATATAGAGATGAGATATGATTGTTAAGTTAATTTTAAGAACTAGAGAAACACACAATGGTAGGTATTTGTCCCAGCCTGTGTAGTTAGTCATACAATGATAAAGTACTAATAGGATATATCAGTTTTTGGATACAACAAGTACTGACATTGTGTAATAATCTTTATTCGGTAAACCTTTCAGTATGAAAATCTTGTGTTACTATTTTTAGTGAACTTGTAGACCATTAAACACAATCTATCTTTACCCATTCTTAGTTCATGGCCATTATACGCTAGGACTGTCTTAAGTGTATTATAACAAAGTAACGAATATAAGATTGTAAGAAATTAGAATTCAATAATTAATGACATCATCTGTCGTGATGTCATATCTGATATAGTTAGGAGTCTCTAAGCGTGGACAAATCCATTTTCTTTTCATGATGGCTTCAAAGTCAGATTTGGAAGAAGTCTTTGAATCTTTCTGCAGTTTTGGGACTGGAAGTAAAGGTTCAGCTCCAATGATGGACAATGCTAAGTTTGCTAAGATGTTTAGAGATTTAAAACTACTGGATAAGAAGTTCACTGAAACAGATGTAGATATTATTTTTAATAGACCAGAAGTAAAAAGGTGAGTTGTTGTGATTTTGATATGATTTCATTCTGATCTTAATTTCTGTTTATTAAATGTCTTTTTAAGTACTAATTGATTCATATTTGATTCCATCTTGTAGTAAAGTAGAACGCAAGATAACCTTCTCTCAATTTTTGGAGGCTCTCAAGCTAGTAGCAGAAAAAAAATATCCTGGAGATCCTGAAGGATTGGCTGAATTAGAAAGAAAAATAATTAGTGAAAAGGAAACCAAGATTAAACTAACCAAGGTAAGTTTGAATGAAGAAACAATAGATAACTAATCGATCCAGCTTGTAAAACTATTGCTTATTGGGTTTTCAAAAAGCACAGTTTTTACTTTATACTCTTATTGACTATGTACGCAAATACTTCCACAATAAACCTGGCTATAGACTTGTAGTGAACAACAACAACAGGTGCAAATGTTAACACTATTACTACTTGGCTAATGAGGCTATAAACTGGTTTCTCTTGTTGTTCGTTAACAAAGTGTTTAACTAAATCAGTAAGAAGCCTATAATGTCATCTTAACACTTATAATAATGATGCTAAGTTTGCCATCTTGGTCAGCTCTCAATACACATCCTGGTCCACTACTTGATATATATATATATATCAAGATATATATATATATATATATATATATATATATATATATATATATGTATGTATTTATCACTGTCTCCCTCTCTTTAGAAATCTGCAGGCACCTCCATGGATGACAGACTGTCAGAAACATCAAAATATACTGGTAGCTATAAAGAGAGATTTGATGAGTCAGGCAAAGGAAAGGGTTTGTCTGGGAGAGAGTGGGACGAAAGTACAAGAGAAGGTATGATTGTTTTCAGGTTATCAACTTTCCATTTCAGTCCAAGCCATTTTTAGTAACAGTTATAGCATTTGTCAGTTTTTATCAATAAGAGTGTAGGAAAGCAGCTATAAATCACAGGCCGTCACTATTATTAACATTTAGCTCCTGTCATTGATATAATATAACTATTCTCAAACTATATAATTGTTGCAATAATTACAGTGTTTGAGTATTAAAATATTGACTTGTCTTCATTTTTTCTCTATCTGTAGGTTATGTAGGAGGTTATAAACAGTGAACTAATCAGACCACACAATGTACATTTAAATTAATCTTTACTAATTCATAAAAATTGTTAACTTTTGATGTTCTTTCCCAGTAATTTAAAATTTATTTAATTTGTTAACTATCATAAATGCTAATTGTCCTCTATATTTTTAGATTAATTATCTTTGTTCAACTATCAGTTTAATAAATTTGATTTTATTTCTTTATTATAATAATTGAAGTTACACATACGCAGAATACACAAATGCTGCATATTTTAATGTTCCATCACGTCAGAACTACTTTCTGTTTTACTTTTTGTCTCCTCAAATTCTGGTTGTTTATCATTGTTGCCTATAGCAACAATGTAATCTTGCAAGTGCTTTGGTAATGGAAGTTTTTGCACAGTAAATCCAATAGGTCCAGAGTGTCCCATACTTTGGCGAATAATCCATTTACAGCACTCAGATAAGGTCTTCATTCGGACTGTTGTTAGAAGGAAAATTGCATCAATTACAAATGTTGTATATACATTAATGGCAAATTAGCAATATCAGTGAAGTTTAATAAGTAAGGAAAGTAGACGAATAAGTTACTAATAACACAGTTGGCAATTATGTAGCATAGTGATATGAATCTTTTTTCTTAGCTTATTCATATACTCACATGCTTCTTCCTCGTAGATAATCAGAGCACGCCCTTTGGCATTGCTAAGAGCTGAAGAGCCAGTGTTATCTTGTATTTGAACATTTCCTCCACACTCTACCAGTTTGGCTGCTAGTTCAGGCCGAGTGGAAGCAAAGTGAAGTAGAGTTGTTCCACTATTGATAGGAACATTGATGTTTGCTCCATGTTCTGCCAGTAAGCAGAGACAATTGAACATCTCTTTGATTTCAACACCATAGGTGTAGTAATTTGTTAAAGCAGACTGAAGAATCGATTTTCCATCAGAATCTTGCATATCTGGAGCTGCACCTGTGTAATAAAAGAAAAACGTGAAAACGATTTCCAAATTGTGAAACTGATAAATATTTGAAAAGCATCAAAGTATTGTGTTAACCTCCTTCCAGAAGAGCAGTCAATGCCAATACATTGCTAAATTGTGCTGCTAAATGGCCAACTGTTTTATATTTGTAGTCAGCATCATCTAGCCGAGCGTTAACATCAGCACCAAACTCTATCAATAATTTCAAATTCTCTGTATTTCCAACGTAAATAGCTTCATGAATTGGTAGACGTCCAGTCTCTGGATGGCGATGATTCATTAGAGCATCGAGCTATAAAGAGAAATGAATAATTTTTAAGACTGCAAAGTAGAACATTTTACAATTTTAAAACAAAAAAGGCTGGAAATTTTCGTGCAAACTTAATTCTTAGACCATTGTTATATTTAGAGATTACTACATTGACAAATGAAATAATGGTCAGCTACAAGAGTCATTGGTGAGGCTATGAAGTCCCAATAGTTCATAGGTGCTCAAATACTATGAGAAGTAAGTAGTGCTACTGACCTCTCCAGTTTCTTTTGCATATTCCAAAAGATAGCGAAGAGCTTTAGCATTGCTGCGTGGTGTTTTGTCTCTGTCAAACCAAAGGCCGTGAAAACTTAACAAACCATATCCCTACATTAAAACAACAAAGACCTTGAAGTTTGTTTTGATACTACTCACAAGTTTATTGACATGTTCAACTAGTTTCATTTTTGGTCTGGATAAGACCAGTCTTACAATCTCTTCACATGCTCCATGTTTCATTGCCAGTAACAATGGCGTGTTGTCATCATCATCTTTCTTCTCTGTCTTTGCCTCTGTTAAAAAGAGAATAAGAAAATTAAATTATAGCTTTAAGAAACTAATATGTTTTGTTGCTAATAAAAATAAGTAAGAAGCTTATGCATGAAAAAAATCTTTAAGTGTATGATAATAATGTCTTCCTCTCTCTTCTCTATCTATAACTTACTGAAACTGACCAACACTTTAACACAATCTTTATCATTGAGTTCACATGCAAAATGAAGTGGGGTCTTATTGCAATCATCCTCTGTACCAGCTGGTCGACTAGACCTAGCACCTACAAAAACAAACTTACAAACAGACAAAAAGAGGCATACCATTCTTTAATAAGATCCTCATACACGAACTTGTGTGATTCTGTGCTGCAACCAATACCATAGTACTGTAAAATGGAATGTCATTCTTAATCTCTTCACACATTTCACAGTATCTTCCAACTGTATATGAATCTCCTAATAATACTTTTGTACTAAACATTTTTTTGATTACAAAAACTGTTGATAAATCTTGCCCTTTCATGTTTAAGTACTTGCGATTACGAATACCGATTTCCAGACGCTCTTCTTCCGAATCTTGAGAAAAATATTTATAATTAACTTTGATGATTTTAATGTTAACAATAAATAAAGCTCTAATATAATATAATATAAATAAATATGAACGTCTCCTATAGTAATTAATACATTAGTATATTATTACAACCTGCATACTAAGAATATTTGTTCTAGTCCCATACTAATACTTTAGTGTATTATACAACATCTATATTGAGGACACTTGTTCTAGTCCCATACAAATACTTTAGTGTATTATACAACCTCTATATTGAGGACACTTGTTCTAGTCCCATACTAATACTTTAGTGTATTATATAACATCTATATTGAGGACACTTGTTCTAGTCCCATACAAATACTTTAGTGTATTATACAACCTCTATACTGAGGACACTTGTTCTAGTCCCACACTAATACTTTAGTGTATTATACAACCTCTATATTGAGGACACTTGTTCTAGTCCCATACTAATACTTTAGTGTATTATACAACCTCTATATTGAGGACACTTGTTCTAGTCCCACACTGATACTTTAGTGTACTATACAACCTCTATATTGAGGACACTTGTTCTAGTTCCATACTAATACTTTAGTGTATTATACAACCTCTATATTAAGGACACTTGTTCTAGTCCCACACTGATACTTTAGTGTACTATACAACCTCTATATTGAGGACACTTGTTTTAGTCCCACACTGATACTTTAGTGTATTATACAACCTCTATATTGAGGACACCTCTATACTAAAGACATTTTTAATCTCAGTGAGCATTATAATAGAAAATTTACACTGACATACATACATGTATTACTACTACAGATCATCCTTACTGTCTGATGTCTCACTACTGCTACTAGCTCCTGGCATCATATGTCTAGTAATTCCCATTCTACTATAAGATCCTTCATGTTCTCTTCTATAAATATACTCCATCATTTCCATCTCTCTCATATACTCCAACTTGAAACTGGGATCATCAAACATAACATGTCTGGGATCCCTAAATCTTCTTCCATAATGTCTGCCACTTTCATAATCATTTCTACATGCAAAAAAGTATATCTAGACTAGTGAACATCAGTACTTACCACAGTGACCTAGGATAGCTATCATTAGTAAGCTCTAGACTAGTGAACATCAGTACTTACCACAGTGACCTAGGATAGCTATCATTTGTAAGCTCTAGACTAGTGAACATCAGTACTTACCAGTGACCTAGAATAGCTACCATTAGTAAGTTCTAGACTAGTGAACATCAGTACTTACCACAGTGACCTAGAATAGCTACCATCAGTAAGCTCTAGACTAGTGAACATCAGTACTTACCACAGTGACCTAGGATAGCTATCATTAATAAGCTCTAGACTAGTGAACATCAGTATTTACCATAGTAACCTAAGATAGCTACCATTAGTAAGCTCTATCTAGACTAGTGAACATCAATACTTGGCCTAGTGTAGAGACTATTTGTAAGCTCTAAACTAGGAACATCCATTAAACTGACCGAGGTGCATTTTCTCTACGATGCTTTTGCTCCAAACGATCTTGATGATATTCCATCTCTCGTCCACCTCCTCTCATAAAATCAAATACTCTCATTCTACCAAAATGTCTCATTCTATCTCCCGCCCCCTCAGGAAATTGACTGTCCATTGTTCTTCTTTTCATTCTTCTCTTGTTTCGTTTCTTTTCTTTATTTTGTTCACGTAATACTCTCAATTGTTCTTCCATTTCTGCAATTTCCTTCAAACGTTGCTTTCTTTCCTTCTTTCTTCTCTTTAATCTCTTTCGTTTTTCAGCTTCTGTCTCGTCTTTAGGAACATCCCCTAGTCCCCCCACTTCATCATCGCTATCTAGATCACCATCCTCAGACTCATTCTCTTCATCCTCAGACTCATTCTCTTCATTGTCTGATTCATCACCTTCCTCCTTTTTTTTCTTACTCTTCACTACCTCATCATTTTCTACCACACCCTTTTTCTCTTGGTCTATTTCTACATGCTCTAAACTAGGTCCTTGCATCTGTTTGTCATCCTCACTACTCTCCATGACAACAGATTTCACATTTATGCAAAATTGTTAAACTAAGGCCAGTAAGGGGGTGGAATATATTGGGTAGGCCATTTGTAAATGGGCGTGGTAGCCTCTATTACACTGATTGACACCTTGATCCAATTATCTTTCATCCAAGCAAGTTTTAGTTGGCATTTCATAATGGCTGCTTCATCGAAGTCTTTGGAAGCTGTCTTTAAAGATTTCTGTGCTTTTGGCGGTAAAGATGCAGCTCCAATGATGGACAATGCTAAATTTGCTAAAATGTGTAGAGATTTGAAAATATTGGACAAGAACCTCACTCCAACTGATGTTGACATTATTTTCTCGAAAGTAAAAGCGTGAGTTGTTGTTGTGATTTTGATGTGATTTCAATCTGATTTCAATTGCCATTAAAACTAATGTCATTTTAAATGCTTGGTGATTTGTATTCAAAACTTATTTAACTTTGATGTTAACTAATTCATCATTTTCAGTAAAACAGAACGGAAGATATCATATACAGAATTTGATGAAGCTGTCACATTAATGGCAAAGAAGAAGTATCCAGGAGATGCAGATGGAGTGGGAAAACTAATAGCAAAAATGACCACTGGTAAAGGACCACAGGTCCATGGAGTAACGGTAAGTTTGTTGGTATGTAATGTAACCATTTATTGAAAGAAATTCCAGTTTGTTTAGAAGAATATCTAACATTCTGTAAACAGTATTAACAGAAATTGTACAGATTTTGTTTATTGTTATAATGCATGGCTTCTTGTAAGAATAGAATTCCACTTTCTATTAAGTTAACCTAATATGGTTACTATATGAATTATCTCATGATTACTGATGCAGTGTTTGTAAGTTTTAGTTGTAATATGATTAATACTGGATTGTGTGTTGTCATATAGTATAATAGCTAATGTTGTGGTAGCTTATCATATGTGATGTTTTAGTAACTGTTGGTGTTTATATAAGACTAGTAATAATCTCTCTCTGTCTGTCTGTCTATTTCTCTAGAAGCCAAAAAGCAGTCCACTATTAGACAGAATGACAGATACATCAAAATATACTGGTACACATAAGGAGAGATTTGATGAATCTGGCAAAGGCAAGGGTTTGGCTGGGAGAGAGTCACTTCAGAAAGGTTTGTTTAGCATAATTACTCTTATTTAGTAAACACTGATTGATGTCTCCAGCGACTGCTTAATTTTCATTGGGGAATAGGCGGAGCAATAGTACAAATGATGTCTTAATTTAACCCCTAATATACTAGTGATCTGCTGCTATTAACAGTAACAGCATTTACTAATTACAACCAAGTGCATTAATGTAATTGCCTCGTACTATTACATGTAAACTACACAACCATCACTAATTCTCATTCCACCCCATTCCCAAACCACTCAGGTGCTGGTATGAGTCCCTCTAGTTTGTGTGGCCATTCGGGTTATGTTACTGGCTACAAACATGAAGGAACTTATGAAAAGAAAGTTAAAAAATAAGAGAGACGAGAAGCCAAAACTTTACAACACTAACTTGATCACTTTTAGTTTTGTTGTCTTGAAGATTTTCAAGTCAGTACTTACACAACAACACACACATATAGCTATGTTAGTTTTCTTTCCTTTGAAAGTACAACTAACATATTTAAAAACTCATTTATTCATTTTTGACAATCTTTTATTTCAAAATTAGTGTAGTTTTTATCATTTCAAAGTTTTTTTTCCAACTCAACATATAAAAAGCTATATATTGTTACTCTACTGCTAAACTAGCATCTTCTCTTGAGATATTCCTCAATATCTAGTGGATTAATCTTTACCTTTTGTCATCATATGTATAAAGACTGAAAGACCGAACCCAAGAGCACTACCATAGAGAGCACCTGTTCCTCTAACAGCTGGTGTTGCCAAAGCTCCAGCTACTGCACCAGTTCCTGGTAATAAATAATAATAGTTACCATGACGATAAACTAATGTATACTAAACAACTGGCTGTCAATGAATCAGATTATATGAGGATTTTCTTTTGATGTTATGTTGTTGTAACCATAGTGATTTTTACTTAATATCATATTGCCTTACCAACCACTCCGTAAGTGACAAAGTCTAAATGGTTTTGTCCCTTGTTGTAACGAAGTCGATAAGAACGGTCAAAGACCATATCTCTAGGATCATTTCTTATCCTAGCCCATGTCCCGAGAGCAGTTAAAGCTGTCCCAAGTACCTGTTGTAATAAATAAGTTTTTAATATAGCAAAACATTTAAGTTCCATTAGTTTTCAGCTTGTAATAAGTCTGATACCAAAAAAAAGTAATTCCAAATTATTAATCCATCAATGTACTTTATCTGTCCATTGGTTCAGTATCCATTCATCCATTTATCCATCTATCTGTCCATAGGTTTATCATCCATTTATCCATCTATCTGTCCATTGGTTTAGCATCCATTCATCCCTTTATCCATCTATCTGTCCATTGGTTCACTATCCATTTATCCCTTTATCCATCTATCTGTCCATTGGTTCAGCATCCATTCATCCCTTTATCCATCCATCTGTCCATTGGTTCAGCATCCATTCATCTCTTTATCCATCTATCTGTCCATAGGTTCAGTATTTATTCATCCCTTTATCCATCTATCTGTCCATTGGTTCAGTATCCATTTATCCCTTTATCCATCTATCTGTCCATTGGTTCAGTATCCATTTATCCATTTATCCATCTATCTGTCCATTGGTTCAGTATCAATTTATCAATTTACTCATCTATCTGTCCATTTCATATTTATATATTCATCCATTTTGTTTATACTTACCACTCCATAAAGAGATGCCCGACCAGTGTAGTACATGATCTCACGAGGACTTCGTGTCCCTCGTAAATACAAAATGGGTGGAGCAAAAAGGAGAGCAATCAAAGAGCCGCTATTTGCTCCCCTTAATAAAGTGTGCCGATAAAGCTCAAAATATGGATGTGGTATTGTCTCATCAACATCAGCTTCTGTAAACTTTGGTTTTTTGACTTTTGGCTCTTGTTCTGGCTGTGGTTGCTTCTCTTCTTCAGCACTAGCCATATTTGTGGTTTGGTTTGTAACCTAGTACATAGGAGATAATGATATTCATAGTAGTTGACTCCCACTAAATCATGAAAGAATTACAAGTGGAAAGTACAAAATTTATCAAAATTTGACATTAATAATAAGTTATAATTACAGTACATCATACTATATTGTCCTAACATATGTAGATCTAACTAATAATGGAGAAGTCTACAGTTCTAGTATTGCCTTAATCATTTCTATAGCTGTTTCTATTATATTTTATGTGTTAAAGATCAAAGTATATATTGTAATTTAATTGGTATGAACACTATTAAAACATTGTACTGTGCGACAACAACACAAAGTGAATGCCTCCCAATAGTAAAACCATTTATGGAACTTGTATACACATGAATATAGTTTAAATAGAGTATAACACAATGACTCCTTAACGACCTAACTATATTGTATCTTATTTATAGTAAATACAGACAAACAGAAAGGAGTATACATAGTTATATCAGCTCACTTAATTCCTTTCTTGCTTGACTGCTTGATCAGCGTACTTTAACCTCAATGAGGTCCGCCCACTAATTTATTTATGCAGAAAGCATTTTCAAAGCTGCGAAAAAAGAGAGCTATGGGGAGTACTGTGTGCACTAATGGAGGTCGGCAATCTGTGGTTGTCCCTGTAGACGCCAATATCTCTACGAACAACAATAAACTATCCGCTACAGCAACCACCTCTAAAAGATCTAGACCAAGAAGACAAGACAGTCGTGTGCATCCTGTAGATCTATCACAAAACACTTGGGAAAGCAGTTCTCTCTCAAAAAAATCAGACAACAGCATCAACATTAAAGAAAACAGCACTTTGTTCAGTTCCTTTAGGAGTCGACATAGTGTACAGATCTTCAGACGACCCAGTGATACTCATCTCAATGAAATTTTTGTGACCAGCTCAAGAGATACAAGACCTGTTTCTCTCAACATTGACAGTCAGCTCTTGCAGAAGTATACAGTACATAGTGTAATTGGAAAGGGTTCTTTCTCTAAAGTACTATTAGTTGAAAATAAGATAACTAAAACCAAGTGTGCCTTGAAAACAATTGAAAAAAAACGATCATTTCGAACTAATGTCCCTTGGGAAAGGGAACTTGAAATATTGAAAAGAGTACATCACCCAAACATAGTTCATCTCTTGGAGACTCATGCTACTACCAGTAAAGTGTATTTTGTATTAGAGCTTGCTACTGGAGGAGATCTTTATCAGAGACTGATATCTGTGGGACATTTCCCAGAACATCAAGCTAAACCATTATTATATCAAATACTGGATGCATTACAATATCTACACAAACATGGTGTTACACATCGCGATTTAAAATTGGAAAATTGTCTTTTTAAAACAACAGAAGTCGATTCACCTATACTCTTATCAGATTTTGGACTAGCTCACCTTCGACCTGAAGATGAACAAAGTGAAGGTACATCGACACATAGTAATTAGATGAGTTAGATAAAGTTGTTTTGATGTAGTTAATTAATGTAGTGGTCATTCTTAATTAATGGTAATTCATAAAGTAGTATTACAGCATTCTTGTGTTACTGAAGTAGAGTAACACTTAGCAACTATTGAATGATGAATGGCTCAACGTGTTTACAAAACCAGTTATGTGAACACCTGCTGTAATCACCTATATAGATATAAATTGAATACACTTGTAAAAATTAATTTTGATGTAAGCATTCTTAGTTTGAGACCTTAATTTTATAACCACTTATCAAGTTAATATAAATATCCAGTTAATAAAGCATACTGCTAGTCATCACCTGATAATATTGTCTTGTTTTATTGTTTTATTTTAGGAATGCAGACTACTTGTGGTACACCTGAATATATATCACCAGAAATGCTTGAAGGCGAAATTTATACAGAACTTGTTGATATGTGGGCCTATGGAATAATTGTTTATGCTGTACTTTCTGGAAGTATGCCATTTCAAGATGATAGTAAAGCAAAAATGTTTAAGAAAATCAGAGAGGGTCAATACACATTTACTAAAGAGGTATGACAGGGAGGGAGAGAGAGAGAGAGAGAGAGAGAGAGAGAGAGAGAGAGAGAGAGAATGTAATATGCATTGTTTAGCTTATATTTTTCTTTTTTAGATTTGGACAGATATTTCATCTGATGCTCAGGACTTTATTTCACAATTGTTGTGCATTGACGTCAAACAGAGATTATCAGCAAGATCAGCAATGAGCCATATCTGGATAATACAATCATATCAAACAGATGGCCACATCACACTTGATTAATTTTTGCAAAATCTGTATTATAATAATAATAATAATAATAATAATAATAATAATAATAATAATAATAATAATAATAATCATTATGACGTCTCTCATTAGTTTTCCAGAGGCAATCATTACTTAAAGGGTTAAAAATAATTTAGAGACCCACGTGGCGTAAAATGGAGAAAGAGGAGTTTGAAGTCAGCTATTCATTTACTGTGTATCATATTATGCGTTAATTTAAGTAGGCAACAATAGACAATGAGATTCCAGAATACTGTACTCTGCTTAGTGATATGACAATTAAAGTGAGTCGGAAAGTAGCTTGTAATTATTACAAGACTCTCTCTTTCACAGGTTACTGAAGTCACCAAACATATTGAGACATTAAAACAATATGTAGTAAAGGAAGAATTCTCTACTGACAAAGTAAGTACATAGCACCTGTATAGATCATTATCAAAATAATTATAATACTCTCAATTAACATGACTCTTGTTTGTTAAAGGGTATTAGCTTACTTGAGTTGAAGTATCATACAATATTAAGGTTAGATAATGTTAATATATATTAAGGTTAGATAATGTTAATATGTATTAAAATTAATATACATAATGTAGGTATAAAGTTTAATACATGTACTATATACCAGTTCATTTGTCATTGTCTTTAGCTATCTTGTCAATTTGGTTCAACTAATGCTAGCTAAGACTAGAGGTGAGTCAATTAACGGTGCACCATTTGTGGACAGGTTAATCGAATTAAGAGTTGTCCTTGAAAAGATACGCCCCCTTGAGAAAAAATTGCAATATCAGATTGACAAACTTGTTAAAATTGCTACAACTGGATCAACAGGTTTGACTATATGCTATATGTAATAATACTAAGTGGTTATTTTTAACCCCTTAGTGTCAATAAATGATCCCCTTCAATATAAACCAAACATTAACAATTTAATTCCTAAGGTGAGAAATGAGCTATAAGACCACACCCATTATAATATATTATACATGTTGTGTTTTATTAAGGTAAAGGAGGAAGAACAAGATGATGAAAATGGCATTAAAACAGGAAAGTATGTTCCTCCACGAGTACATGCTATGCCTTATGGTAAGACCAACGTGTTATAGGAGAATATAAGTCTCTCTTTCCCTCCCTCTCTCCAGAGGAGGACTCTGAGAAAACATTGAGGAAAGAGAAAGAACGTAAGAAAGTTTTAAAGAGCTCTCTACTTGAAGATTTGAAAAATGAATTGTCTGATGCTCCTCGTGAAATTAAAGTCAGCAGTCTTTAATGTTTCTTTTCTTTATTTGTCTTTGTCTGTCACTAGGATAACAGTCGAATGGGACATCACCGTAGAAAGGAGCGAGAGGATGAGAGGGAAAGAGAGCAATATGAAGAGGACTACTTTGTGAGGATTGGTACAAGAAAGAGAAGTCACACTGAAGGCATGACAGAGACAATAGATGATCTACTGGACTTTGGAGATTTGGGAGGTCTAACTGGACGACAAGGACGTGGTACCCAAGGGGACAAGGTCAGAAATTTAGGAGTGAGAGATAGTGTTTTTGTGTCCTTAGAGATTCAGGATTGACTTATTTTTGACTTATTGTCAATTATTTCTTTAGAGGTCAAAGTTCAGTAAAACCACCAATAGGAAAAGAACATTAATGAGAAAATTACAAACAAAAAAATCTCAAAGTGAGTTGAAGATAAAATCTCCTATAATTTCAATTCTGTTCTTTTTTAAAGGGCAAAGAAGACAAAAAGATTAAATTCAATTATTTTAGCAACCAAAAAAAACAATCATAATCAGTTATTAACACTACAGTGTAATCTGCTTTATTTATTACTAATGAGCACAGAGGTGTTCAGTCCTATGCTTTAAGACTGAACACCAACATGAGAAACTGTTCATAGGATATACGGATCCATCCGCTTCTGTTTGTGTCAAAAGCTTTGAATGAATTTGTTAGTGTCTGTAAAAAAGTAAAAGTTATGTTATCTTAAGTCACTGTGGTAAGTACCATCTAAAGGTTGCTAAGGTTACTATGGTAACCACTAACCTGTATTACAACACAGCATTGAATGAAATCATCAAATGCAATATTTCCTGAACCAGTTCTATCAAACTTCCTAATTAGTAACCCGTAAAACCGGTCTGACAACCGATAACCTTGACAACAAAGATTGAAAGGAGAGCTAAATAAAATGATAAGATTTGTCTTACCAAAGTTGGTTAGAGCTGTTTTTAGCTCAGATTGATCTATGGACCCAGAGTTGTCACGATCATAGCTACGAAAGGTTGTCTGCCATTCCTGAATGTACTTCCATAATGAACCAAATTCCTGGAAGTTGATTGTACCAGATTGGTCACGATCGAACATACCTAGTGACAAATGGATACATGAATGCAACAATGGATGATATATGGATGGATGGATTAAAAAGTAAAGATGTTTAACTTACCAATCATAAGCCGTACAGTCTCAGGATTAAAGGCCGTCCACGTTCCTATAAATCATATCAAATATAATAACAATTTGTAACTTACAATAGTGTCATAACCAATTCTTAGCTAGCTATGTGAGACTACTCTACATTCTAAAAGGTTCATAAAAGAACTACGAAACATTTTACCATTTGAGAGAGCTTGCTGTAGTTCATCTGAAGTAATAGCACCACTTTTATCCTTATCAACTCTGTGTAGAAAATAAAGTAATAAATACACTAGGTTTTTACTGAAGTAGAACAGTCTTATGGCACTGTCTCTTTGCATTTACTTCTGAAATATGTTCCAAAGAAACTGTTGGTCAGGAGGAGGCGGTTGTCCATAGCCGGGATAAGCCATAATAAGCAGAGAACTAAGGGCTGGTTTACAATTCAAGTATTTGCTGACATTTAGTCACGCCCACTTATAAACGGGCACGCCCATTAATTAGATTATTTACTATACAAAATTTTAAGACAAAATGCTATCTTCTCGTCTTTTCAGAGAAGGTGAGAACGAGAATTTAAGTGAATATTTAATAACCACAATAATTTGAAATTATCTCATGATTTAGGTCTCCGTAGTTATTTATCAACTACAAAACCTTTGTTATTAACTAAAGGTCAGACTCATAAATTCCATCACAGTTTTGCAAGATCAGTCGTACGTTTGTCATTAAGTTCTCCTTGGTCCACTTCATTTGTACGTCTCTCGGGGGTGTGGTTAATAGCTAATAAACAGCCTCTTATTGGTGTTTGTAAAAGTATGTCCATTTTGACCGACTATGTCCATTTTATGTATCCATCCATCGCACATCTGTCCATTATATCATATGTCTGTTTATCCATTTCATTTACCTTCTGATCCACATGGTTCTGTTTGACGTTTATAGATGTAATAAATTTAACCAGAAATTATACTAATGATGACAATTATAGAAGAAGTAAGTAAAACATTATACATTCTTGTTAATAATTTATTTATTAATATATTTTAGCAAATCCTGTCCCAGAGAAAGACGACGACCCACATCAGCCTCCCGAGGGTTGGACGTGGTATCAAATTCTACCAGGAGTATTGGTAGCTCTCCTGTATTATCTAGCATCAAATTCTGATCACATACCCCAAGTTCCTTTTCCTTTCTTTTTACAGCACATGCTTCAAACAGGAGAGGTATGTGCGTGGGTGGATGGGTTGATGGACAGATGAAATTATAGACAGATAAATAGATAGATATATAATTGGACAAATGGACAGATAGAGGGATGTATGATAGATGTATTAATGGACGTACATACAACTTAAACAATAATGTATTCTAATTAGCCAAAATAATCTAATTACACAAAAAAATTACATAATTTACACTTCAAATTTAGCGTGTTAGCGTATTGTGTTCTTTCAATTCGATATAATTGTACCATAACCTCTAATGCCTCTTGTTCCTTTTCTTCCTACTCTGGTTACCCTGGAAACGTGACAAGTCACATGACTTGGCAATGGAGTATCCTCAGGAAACTCATCTCTCTCTCGATACTGATAATTGTAAACAATGGAGGAAAAACAGACAATAAGAAAGATCATTAGAACAGCCAATACTCCCTTGTATATATACCACAGTCTTCCATCGAGGATAATGGCTTTGACCACGCCCACTATTGACACTACATGACTAATTGAATAAGTGGCATACCAAGTACCAATTAAAATACCTTGACTCTCACGAGGTGCTTGTATACATATAAATTCTAATGTCACCATGGCAACGAGGAGGTATCCAATTCCTTTTAAAACCTGTGGTGTAATAAGCCACCAAAATACATTGTTAACATGATCTGTATTGTTAATGTTGTTGACAAAGTGGGTGGAGCTCTGATTCAGTCTAACCAATAGGCATTGATGAACAAGTCGACTAATAGAGTTATTGGAACTGTTTTGTGGAACAACTGTGTCATTTTCATAAGGAGTAAATGCAGCTGCTATGATGATTTCTACTGTTACTGCCAATAACACACATACCAATCCTAAAAGAATCTTCTTTAACATAATTAGTTTAGGTTGCTTCCGAAAGGTCAGTGATATTTGACAGAGAGGAATGGCCATTAGAGGTATTAAATATGGAATGTGATTAGGGTTTATCCCTACTGTAAGGAGAGCTGCAAGAGATGGACATTCATGTTTTGTGTTAATAATCCTCTCTCCGAGGGAATAAGTATCTCCTGAAAGATGGAAAGCTATCAATGTTAAAATGATACAGAAAATTTGTAAGAACACTTTAGCTTTTTCAACTTCATTTACAGTAAACGGTCCTCCATGTCTCGGTTTTCCCACGTCTAAAAAAAGTGATTCTTCCATTTGTGATCGTAGCAATAGACGTTGTTTGCAAGCGTATGTGAAAACTTTAGTAAAAATAATGAGAGAATTGTGACCACCAGCTGATATTAAATCAAACTTTCGACTATAACAACACAACACAAACAAAGCAACAACAGAGAATACAACGAGGACAATACAAGATACAAAAATGGCTCCACTTTCTATGCGGTTATAGATTACGTGATCATTTTCTTGATTGGGGAAGACCCTGAATATTATTAAGATAATTACCACATAGTATATAATTTGTTGACTAAAATAGAGACCCCAAAAGTACCACCGAACCAGATACTGTGTACATTTCAATGTTTCACCTTGAGCTTGGTCGATAGTAAACTGTAAAATGTTTGACTGTATTATTCCAACTCCGAGTGTTACAAGGAAGTAAATAGGAGCTATTATTAACCAAAAGAAATGGCCATCTCTGTGTTCTGGTTTAAAATAATCATAACCAGTTAATACTAATCCGACTGTTGTCGTCATGACAACAAAGAACACACCTCCTATTACAATCCAGTATCTTGTTAGATATGCATCTCCTAGCCAACCAAGAAATGGAAACAGGAGATATGTGGCTGCTATGGTAACATTGAAGAGGACAAAGAAGGTGGACGTGAATCCTAAGGTGTTTGTGAGCTGTGGGTTCTCGTAAAATATAAAGGTGTGGACCAGAAGATTACAAAAGACAACAACGACTCCCTCTTTCCGTGCCATAATGTACTATAGTTTAACAGTTTATAATTTTCCAGCTGCTATAGTTAGGCAATTCTTGAGTTACTGTTTGCAGAAGACAAGTTCACTCTTGACTTGTTCTAACTAGACTGTGTTAAAAAAACAAACTTTGATTTATGAAATCTCTGTAGTTGTGTGTGCTTTTAACCACAAGGAGTAGAGATCAGGATGACACCTTGAACCCAGAAGGGACCAAAGACCTGGAAACTAAGCAAGGAGGGATTATCTTGTGGCAATAAGGGATAGAGACCGGGGGAACATCTTAGAACAGAAACTATCAGTGTTGAAATCTGATGTTCTCTGTTATGATAAATGCATTATACGGACTGTTCAGTTTGTTTCATAAAAATTATCAAATGGAATACAAACTTCATTATCCATAAATGATCTCCATCCTGTTTTAGTTTCACTTGATGGACGATCCTAATGACATCACCTTATATGGTAAACAAATGACCAGCTGGAGAAAGTACAGTATTTTTATGAGTGTAGGGTATCAAGATGATATAATGGGAATTTAAATTGTTCTAATAAATTAATTTATAACATAGTTATTAATTAATTAATTGAAGTTTTTAGTATTTGAAGAATGATAGAGTGTACATTTATATTGTGTGTCACGAAAAAGCAGATGTTTTGGATGAAGATTTTGCTGCTATCTTTCTTGTTTTTTATAGGTTGCTAAAATTGATGTTAATTCTTCAAGAGATCATGTCTACATACATTTACATCCTGGTGCTATTATTAATGGAAGAGAGGTGAGATTTCTCTCTCTCTCTCTCTCTCTCATACACACACACACACACACACACACACACACACACACACACACACACACACACACACACACATGTACTTACCCTCATCTGCCCTACTAGGTTAAACCTTATGGACCTCAGTTTATGATGAGTATTGCAGGAGTAGACAGCTTTGAAAATAAAATTACGCAGGCACAAGATGAAATGGGTATTCCTCAGAACAACAGACTCACTATAAACTATCGGACACAATCAGATACTTTGTAAGAGAGAGAGAGAGAGAGACCTTTTTAATTTCATTATTTAGAGCTATTTTTATAAGCGGTCTTGCAACAGTCGCCATATTTGGTGCAGTTTGGTATTTTCTATTTTACAAAACTGGATTTGGTGGATCAGCTGGTTCGGGAGGTGCCAGAGGAAGTTCTCCATTTAACCCATTTGTAAGATCATCATAACAATGACACTCACTAACCAAACATAAAGAGAACAGGCGACATAAGATAGATATAAAATATAGTGTATATAGTGAATTAAATATAATAGTTGGGTTTATTATTGTAATGATACTAAAATAGTACTACATATTAGACGAGGTAGAGGTTAGTGTTAGGACTTGTTCTTCTTATCATTTAGTCATTTATGGTGAGGGCTAAAACTACAATTATTATTGATCCCTCCCAAATTGGAACCAAGTAAGGGAACCTCCTCTTTTATACTCATTTTTCATGTCTTTGTATTCTCAAGTTTTACTGAAGTTGCTGGAATGGCAGAAGCTAAAGCAGAAGTGATGGAATTTATAGATTATCTTAAATCTCCGATGAGGTTTACTGATTTAGGGGCTAGGATACCCAAAGGGGCTCTTTTACATGGACCTCCTGGAACAGGAAAAACCTTACTAGCACGAGCAATAGCCAGCGAAGCTAGTGTACCATTTATTTCTATTGCTGGTCCTGATTTTGTAGAAATGTTTGCTGGTCAGGAAAATTAATTTGTTTTTTTAAGATGCAGCTGTTCCATCCATCCATCCATAATCTAGCTGTTCATCCATTTATCTGTCCCTCCATCCATTCATTCTTCCATCCGTCCATTTGTAGGAGTTGGTTCAGCTCGAGTTAGAGATCTTTTTGGACAGGCTAGAAAGAACGCACCTTGTATTCTTTATATTGATGAGATTGATGCTGTGGGAAAATCTCGACAGTCAGGGTTAAAATATATATATATATCTCTATGTCATTTTTTAAAATTTTATTACTTGTTATTCATTTGGTCAAGTTATCATCTCTCATGTTTGTTTGTTTAGACCCGCTGTTGAAGGCACAAGTGAACAAGAAAACACTTTAAATCAAATATTGGTTGAAATGGATGGTGAATAATTTTATTTAACCCACAAGCCCATGTTCCATTAATCCATTTCCTATAACCCATGTTTCATTACTCCATTTCCTATAACCCATGTTTCATTACTCCATTTCCTATAACCCATGTTTCATTACTCCATTTCCTATAACCCATGTTTCATTACTCCATTTCCTATAACCCATGTTTCATTACTTCATTTTCCTATAACCCATGTTTCATTACTTCATTTTCCTATAACCCATGTTTCATTACTCCATTTTCCTATAACCCATGTTTCATTACTCCATTTCCTATAACCCATGTTTCATTACTCCATTTCCTATAAACCCATATTTCATTACTTCATTTCCTATACCATTATTCTATTCCAGGTATCAATCCGTTGGAAGGTGTTGTAGTTTTGGCCTCAACAAATCGTGTTGATATACTTGATAAAGCTCTCCTGCGACCTGGTCGTTTCGATCGTCAAATTGCTATCGATTTGCCAACACTTCCAGAGAGAAAAGCAATCTTTGAGGTCTACCTACGCAGAATATTATTAGAAAGACCATTATCGGAATACTCATCACGTCTTGCAGCACTGACCCCTGGCCATAGTGGTAATTATAACAATTATTTTTTAGTATATACAGATAGTAAGACCATTCTCAGGAGCAAACTAGAAGATTACTATTGGTTTCTAGCAGAACCTAGCTAAGTTGCTTATTCAATTATAAATTGTTTTATATTTTAAGTTCATTTTATTACAAGTTTTAATAACATGTAGGTGCTGATATCGCTAACATAGTCAACGAAGCAGCTCTCCATGCAGCTCGAGAGAAGGGAACAAAGGTTACTGAAAGGAACTTTGAGTATGCTATAGAACGTGTTATAGCTGGTATGGAAAAGAAGAACTCAACATTGAGTTCTGAAGAGAGAAAGAAGGTTGCTTATCACGAGGCCGGGCATGCTGTTGTGGGTTGGCTCCTGGAACACACAGATCCTATCATGAAAGTACGACTAATAATAAAATTTTAATTGGCAATCACAAAAAAATTGAATTCGTGGGTTATTATTTTATTTAGGTATCTATCGTCCCTCGAACTAAAGGCCCCCTTGGTTTTGCTCAATATTTGCCATCAGATCAAAAACTATACACCAAAGAACAGGTATTGATTCCTGCTAACATTGAATTCACACTGCAATCATCATCAGTTACATTGAGCTAACATACACACTAACAATGATCTTAACATTGAATTCACACTGCAATCATCATCAGTTACATTGAGCTAACATACACACTAACAATGATCTTAACATTGAATTCACACTGCAATCATCATCAGTTACATTGAGCTAACATACACATTAACAATGATCTTAACATTGAATTCACACTGCAATCATCATCAGTTACATTGAGCTAACATGCACATTAACAATGATCTTAACATTGAATTCACACTGCAATCATCATCAGTTACATTGAGCTAACATACACATTAACAATCATCTTAACATTGAATTCACACTGCAATCATCATCAGTTACATTGAGCTAACATACACATTAACAATGATCTTAACATTGAATTCACACTGCAATCATCATCAGTTACATTGAGCTAACATACACATTAACAATGATCTTAACATTGAATTCACACTGCAATCATCATCAGTTACATTGAGCTAACATACACATTAACAATGATCTTAACACTGAAATCAATGAACTTTGCTTCTTGGACAACCTTCATGAGTTTTATCTTAGTTACTAGATCGTATGTGTATGATTCTTGGAGGTAGGGCAGCTGAAACAATTTTCTTCAGACAAATAACAACAGGTGAGTAGAGTACAAATTTTAGTACTTCTACCTTTTAAAAATTTAAAGGAGCTCGAGACGATCTTGAGAAAGTTACTAACATGGCTTACAGGCAGGTAAAAACCAGCTGTGTATATGATAATAATTGTACAGCAACAAAAATGTTAGCTTCTTTCATTTCAGATAGCAGAGTTTGGTATGAGTCCAACAATTGGTCATATCTCTTTGCCTCAGTCTCGACCAACAGAACCAACTAAGAGATTTTACAGCAATAAACTAGCTAAAATGATTGATGAGGTTTGTAACCAGAATACTTTTGTCCTACTTCTTTCCCTCTCTCTTTATTACAGGAAGTAAGAAGTCTTGTCAATTCAGCTTATTCTAGAGCAGAGACAATTTTAAAGGAAAATCATGAGAAAGTGGAAAAGGTCTAACAGATTATTTTCCCATTAAAATAGAAATCTAATATCTTTTAATTAGCTTGCCAAATATTTGCTAGAGAAAGAAGTTCTGAACTATCAAGATCTTGTTGAAATTCTAGGTCCCATACCATATCAGAAAACACACCATCATTATCAAGACCTTGAGGGTATGTGGTAGTGATGTAGTCCTTTAAAACCAGCTGTCCAGTTTTTTTTTGTTGCTACACTGGAACTGAGGGATAAAATTGATTTTCACAAACCAGAACTATTAAAACATTCTCTCATATGAGGAATCACTCGCTATCTTTAACTTCTCTTATTGTATGAATAAAAGATAATATTATTATTAATATTAGAATGTATGTCATAAATTAAATAATGAATATATACAACAATAATGTGACAATAATATCCAAACCTATATAACATGCATGTACATGTCATCGTCATGACAACATATAACTACCTTGTCAAAAACAATGACTTGTTACTTTAAAATATCCACGTAGGAACGAGATAGCAGCAAATTATTTTGTGCAGTTTTTTATGTCCCCTTAGCTTGCCAGCTCAATATTTTGTTACATTTTTTTAAAAAAGGTGCAGTTGTGTTGCTCATACAATCCTACTTCGTAGGATATATGTGAACAAAGACATTTTACCAACTACTGCATAGAGTTGCTTGAGTTCCATTAACATAAAGTCAATCAAAGTAGAGGAATGATACAATGATTATGCTCCAGCCATTGATTAATCAAAGTCTTTAGCTGCTTCTATCGAGAAATGGTGACAAAGTATTACCTATGAATGTTATTAAGTTGATAATAATTATTTATGAATAACGTTTATATTCGTAATCTACCGTAATCTCATGTTTATAAAGTCGTGGGTGTGCAACACAAACAAACCAGATATGCCTAAGAAAAAAGGAAAGAAAGCTGTGAGGTTAGTCTATTCCATAATTTAATAAAAATTAAAGTCTTTCATCATAAAATTTAGTAAGAAAAGTAAGAAGACATCTTCAACCAAGGCATCAATAACAGATATTGTGAGTGTTAACACCTATTTTGTGGAATATCAGTTGCACTGTGATTTAAAATGTACCCTCTTTTTCTGCTCATAGTATCGTCCTCCTCCCTGCACTCCAGAGGAATCCCTGCATGAAGGTCTAAGAAGGACAAGATGGTGGCTGCAAGAGGACAGTGCCATCATACGAACATATTTTGAAAGACGAGGTCACGAAGACATTTCTGTTGAAGATTGTATTGTAACACTACGACATTTGCAGGTTTGCAAAAGTTATGAACTTACAAGTAATCTCATGCAAACACACTGCATTATGTACATGTAGTAAGTAGTGCTTTTTCTAGACCAGTGTCAACAGAGAATGTTAAGAAAACCATAAAACATATATAAATCATTTAATTTTTCACTTTGCATAGATTAGTATAGCCTTCTCTGCTAGAACTTATTAAAATTATTTCTGTAATAGGCTGTTTTGCACATTTTACTGTAAAACAGTGAAGACTACACACTCTAACTCATAAAATATGTATTCATACAGGCACCTTTATCTTCAGAACAAACTAAACTGTTGTTAAGATACTTAGATCCGGCTCATTCTGGTACCATCACTGTCAAATTTTTGACAGATATAGCTGAAAAAACAGATCAAGATTTGTTAAAGATAGCATATACCACGTCACTTATGGATCCTCCCCCTCTTCTTGAGACTGACGAAGGTGTTGGTAAAAAGAAGAAAAAGAAGGAAAGGAAAGAGGTTGATGTTACTAAGGATAAAAAAGCAGGAGTAGTCTTGGAACCTCTAGATGAATATAAACCTAGGTATGGTGGACTGATCAATATCAATAGTGACTTAGAATAGCTTGTTAGCTCTAGACTAGTGAACATCAGTACTTACCACAGTGACCTAGGATAGCTACCATTAGTATAAGCTCTAGACTAATGAACAGCAGTACTTACCACAGTGACCTAGGATAGCTACCATTAGTAAGCTCTAGACTAATAAACATCAGTACTTACCACAGTGAGCTCTAGGATAGCTACCATTAGTAAGCTCTAGACTAATGAACAGCAGTACTTACCACAGTGACCTCTAGGATAGCTACCATTAGTAAGCTCTAGACTAATGAACAGCAGTACTTACCACAGTGACCTAGGATAGCTACCATTAGTAAGCTCTAGACTAATGAACAGCAGTACTTACCACAGTGACCTAGAATAGCTACCATTACTAAGCTCTAGACTAATAAACATCAGTACTTACCACAGTGAGCTCTAGGATAGCTACCATTAGTAAGCTCTAGACTAATGAACAGCAGACTTACCACAGTGACCTCTAGGATAGCTACCATTAGTAAGCTCTAGACTAATAAACATCAGTACTTACCACAGTGACCTCTAGGATAGCTACCATTAGTAAGCTCTAGACTAATGAACATCAGTACTTACCACAGTGACCTCTAGGATAGCTACCATTAGTAAGCTCTAGACTAATGAACAGCAGTACTTACCACAGTGACCTCTAGGATAGCTACCATTAGTAAGCTCTAGACTAATGAACAGCAGTACTTACCACAGTGACCTAGGATAGCTACCATTAGTAAGCTCTAGACTAATGAACAGCAGTACTTACCACAGTGACCTCTAGGATAGCTACCATTAGTAAGCTCTAGACTAATGAACATCAGTACTTACCACAGTGACCTCTAGGATAGCTACCATTAGTAAGCTCTAGACTAATGAACATCAGTACTTACCACAGTGATCTCTAGGATAGCTACCATTAGTAAGCTCTAGACTAATGAACAGCAGTACTTACCACAGTGACCTCTAGGATAGCTACCATTAGTAAGCTCTAGACTAATGAACAGCAGTACTTACCACAGTGACCTAGAATAGCTACCATTAGTAAGCTCTAGACTAATGAACAGCAGTACTTACCACAGTGACCTAGAATAGCTACCATTACTAAGCTCTAG
This sequence comes from Xestospongia muta, assembly GCA_963693285.1. Taxonomy (NCBI): domain Eukaryota; kingdom Metazoa; phylum Porifera; class Demospongiae; order Haplosclerida; family Petrosiidae; genus Xestospongia; species Xestospongia muta. The sequence goes on from OY848930.1 coordinate 4,800,919, forward strand.
ACTAATGAACAGCAGTACTTACCACAGTGAGCTAGGATAGCTACCATTAGTAAGCTCTAGACTAGTGAACATCAGTACTTACCACAGTGACTTAGGATAGCTACCATTAGTAAGCTCTAGACTAATGAACAGCAGTACTTACCACAGTGACCTCTAGGATAGCTACCATATATCATATGAAAATAGCTACACAAATGAATATTTTATTAATTCCAGGTATGTAGAGCTGCAATTGACTTTAGCCACATTCAAAGATTTACATGAACATCCAGGACATTTCTCAGTTATTTTAACTAACAGTGTTAGCATCCATGGACTAATAGACATCATTAAAAATCACTTAAGTCAAGTAGCAATGACCATAGCTGTCTTTACTGAGCCTTCTTGTACTCAAGAGAGCTTTTTAAACCCATCATGGACTTTGGAGTCTTGCGGTATGGAGGGAAGTGAGGTTAAGTATGACCCTCGTCGTTATCATCTTTATTATGATTACATTCCTGATTTTATTGACTGTCCACTGTTAATGGCTGATAATGCTATGAGAGATTGTTCCCCAATAACTGTGAAGAAGATTGGCAATTTAAAACAGCACTGAAGTATGATGAATGAAGCTAAAATGTACAGGAAGAAAATTTAATATTTATGTACTGAAAATACATTCAACAATATCTTTATTTATCAATGAAGCTAAGTAATTATTTTTGTAAAAATATTGTTATTTGTATAAAGTATAATTCAGAGTGTTACAGCTAAATTGGACCATAAGAACACTCAGTCTACACCTCAATTCATTTTTATTTGCATAGTAAAGAGCTTATTTATTTACTGAGTATTTTAATGTATTTTATAATGATTAGTTGAAATATTATTTTAACATAACAACAACAACAACAACAACAACAACATAACAACAACAAAACAAATGATGAGAACAAAACTTAATTTCTTTAAAACAAGAAAAATAATTATTGTAAAAAAACATATAATATATTATTTTAATAATAATAGCAACAATGAAGTAAATGTATTTCATTAAAACACATTGTTAATTTTATTTCTCTACTTATTTTATGTTACCTACTGCCATTTCCAAAAACTATAGAAAAGATATATTACATTATATTACATTACATTATACTACATTATATTATATTATATTACATTATACTACATTATATTATATTATATTAAATTAAATTATATTATATTTAATACATTGTCATTTTCATCTTCCTATGTTCAATCCACTCACGACACACTCATCCGTCCATTTGTCCATCCATTCATCCATCTATTTCTCCATCTATCTATCATATACCTGTTCATAAGATATATCAATCATACCATCACGGTCGGTGTCCATTTTCTGAAAGGACTCAGTAAGAGAACGTAACATAACACAACATTGTATGAAATCATCAAATTTCATGGAATTTTTGTCGGCTCTGTCAAACACTCGTGTACAAAGTTGACAGAAATTAATGCTCCTAGTAATAGAAGAATGAGGTTATTAGAAAGAAATGATCATCTTACAGTCGATATCCAAAAGCCAACAATGCTTGTTGTAATTCATAAGCACTGATGTTACCAGATTTATCTGTATCAAATCTAGACAGTAGATAAATTGTTGAAAAGATAGACAGATAGCATAGATAAATCAGAGGGTGGATAGATAAATAAGAGAGACAGATAGATATACAATAAGAGGGTGGATTGATACATATGAGGGAGAGATAGATATACAAATGAGAGGGTGGATTGATACATATGAGGGAGGATAGATAAACAAACTAACTATTAGTACCTGTCAAAACATCCTTTCCAATCTTGTACATACTTCCAGAGAGCACCAAATTCATAAACATCAATTGTACCATTTCTAAAACAGCAAACAGATCACATGTACATTATTACATTACAATCATGTGTTAGTCACGTGATATTGCCATGTACATTATTATATATATACACTATAATCCTGTGTTAGTCACGTGATATTGCCATGTACAATAATAGCAGTCCTTTATACATTGGAATTCACAGCATCATCATTTAGAGTAAATTCCTTGACATTTTTGCATACATACATCTTATCTGTTGATAGGTTTGATTTACAGTCTAATGCATATTTGTGTTATACAATTACATGATTTCATTCTATACTGATACCCATACCGACAGACTGATTCCCATGTGACTTACTGATCTTTATCAAACATTCCAATTAACAGACGACAAGTTTCATCATTGAAATGACTCCAGTTTGAATTAACCAGTGCTTGTCTTAATTCTATTGCAGATATTTGTCCAGACTTATCTGCATCAACAGTCTATTAATTAAAGACCAAATTAAACACAAACACATACACACATCAGTTATCAATATAGATACACTAAAGTATTAGTATGGGACTAGAACAAGTGTCCTCAATATAGAGGTTGTATAATACACTAAAGTATTAGTATGGGACTAGAACAAGTGTCCTCAATAGAGGTTGTATAACACACTAAAGTATTAGTATGGGACTAGAACAAGTGTCCTCAATATAGAGGTTATATAATACACTAGTATACTAATTTGTATGTTTTATAAAGACTCAATGTAATGATATCATATTATTATATTATTATGGTAACTTACTCGAAACCACTCCCATATTGTTGGATCAATCCCAGGTGGGCACCCAGAAGGAGGTGGGACACCATAACCACCAGGTCCTGATGGTGGTGGTCCTCCTCCATAGGAGCCAGATGGAGGATGACCCTGAAATAAATTGTAAAATAATTTATGTAAAGATTATCCTTTACCGGATTATAAGGTGCTTGTTGATATCCTCCTGGTGGTAAACTAGTTTGTTGATGATATGGCTGTTGATACCCACCAGCTGGAGGTGGTGGTCTTCCACCATAGCCCTGATAGTAACCCCCAGCAGGTGGTGGCTGTTGGTAACCTCCTCCAGGAGGTCCACCCTACATGTAGGAAAGTTATTACTAGATTTACTATTAACTTTATTAGACAAACACACTGTAATTGGCAGTGTCGTTTTTCTAAGTGTATCTTTAATATCAATACTTACGTAATATTGCTGTCCCCAGGACATACACTAAAGAAGAGTTATAATAGTTTATCCTCAAACACCTTGAAGAATGAAGACAAAGGAAGTTCGCAGCCACGCCCTTGATAATAATGACGTCATAACAAATATTACTATAAATAGTTATTGTGCAATAAAAATAGAACTGAAATGTTATATATTATATTACATTGCATTAAAATGAAACCTCTGGCGAGCTTGCTTTCGTTCTTTGAAATCTTGATACTAAACAAATGAATGAATTGGTAAAGTAGAGAGACAGACAATGTAGTACAGATGGTTGAAGATGAGATCATATACCTTTTCTCTTAAATGCAGTAAGAGTACAATACCAGCTAGACCAACACATAGAGCCAACAAGACACCACTGACACTATAGATCAGTCCACTTGGTGTGAGATAAAGTTGTAATGTCCACCTTGTAAGAGAAAAAACTATTAAATACACTTACAGTTATTTTTAACCCCTTAAACAAAGTATTGTATACAATACAAACAATTTAGTGGATTAGGAATGGAATCTCTCCTAAGGATACACTGATTAAGGACTTATCTATATTGAGGACACTTCTTCTAGTCTCATACTAATACTTTAGTGTATTATACAACCTCTATATTGAGGACACTTGTTCTAGTCTCATACTAATACTTTAGTGTATTATACAACCTCTATATTGAAGACACTTGTTCTAGTCCCACACTAATACTTTAGTGTATTATACAACCTCTATATTGAGGACACTTGTTCTAGTCCCACACTAATACTTTAGTGTATTATACAACCTCTATATTGAGGACACTTGTTCTAGTCCTGTACTAATACATTTGTCCACATCCATATATAGTAATAGTATCATTTACTTTGATGGTTTATAAGTAGGACGTGGTATTAATATCACTTGAGAATTAGGAACTAATAAATGCCATTGTCTGTACCACCCAGCATTAGGTACATCGTGAGCTAGCCCTATTGTTATTTTCTCAATGAAATTAGGTGTCGCTCCTAATCCAAGAATGATATAAGGGAGAGTGGGATCATTAAGGGAGGTGGAGCTTCGATAATTAGAGCCTAGAGAATGGTCATAATATACTAAATACAGTCCTTTAAATTATAGGGTATTGTTTACCTGTTGTTTTGACTTTATGACCATATCTGTCACGAGTCTCATAAGATAAAACAGCACTTGGTAATAAAGATCCTAATGGCTAATATAAGATAATTGTGACTGTGTGTGTGTCGTATTTAAAGATGCTTACTAAATGATGTCTACAGTCAGAATAGCAATAACCTGAGAGAACTGTAGAAAGAATACAGAAATTAACACACACTCTCTCTCTCTCTCTCTCTCTCTCTCTCTCTCTCTCTCTCTCTCTCTCTCTCTCTCTCAAGACTCACTCAATCCTTTCAAAAACATATGATCTTTATTTAATGTTTGACGTACAGCAACAAGAGAATTGCTGTCTTTATCATTAGACTCCACAACAAGTAAAACATCTAAAATACCCTAAAATACAATAACAAATAATAAAGGATCATTGCTTTATAGTAAGGACCTTACATCTTCCCATAGATCAATGAAGGTGGCAGCCATTACTCCTTGAAGAGATGAGAATGGCTAAAGAAGAAAAGGTAAACAAATAAACAGATAGACACAGAGTGAGATCAAACTTTTACATCAATGTCTGTATATGTGGCCATTTTCCTTAAGTTTGTGTCATTAACATGACAACCTGTATCACAATGTTGATTGATAAGAATGAGACAAAGTTGATCCGAGTTGATCATGGAAGAAGAGTTACGAGTAATCAGTAACATATCTGGATAACCATCAAGATCTATATCACCTGAAAGAGAAGTAAGGGTTAAATAAATAAACAGACAGACATAAAGACTATTAACCCACCAAAAGCTGGTCTACGTTCCCTGACATAAGTTGGGTTCATGCTGTGAGATATACTAAAGTGAGATACCTGTAAAATATAAATTAATTATTATATTTTATAATTGCTACTTAACGGTGGCCCATTGTAATCTCCAGTCAGTCCAGGAATATGGCTGACAATTAATAATGTTAGTTTGTTTATTGTATCGTTGCCATAATATGTGTAACTGTGGTTGAGAGCAAGTTGAATTAGGACAGGAGAGAAGAGCCATATCTATTTGACCATCTCCATCTAATATGGAGAGAGGGAGGGAGGGAGGGAGGGGGAGAGAGAGAGAGAGAGAGAGAGAGAAAGAGAGAGAGAGAGAGAGAGAGAGAGAGAGAGAGAGAGAGAGAGAGAGAGAGAGAGAGAGAGAGAGAGAGAGAGAGAGAGAGAGAGAGAGAGAGAGAGAGAGAGAGAGAGAGAGAGAGAGAGAGAGAGAGAGAGAGAGAGAGAGAGAGAGAGAGAGAGAGAGAGAGAGAGAGAGAGAGAGAGAGAGAGAGAGAGAGAGAGAGAGAGAGAGAGAGAGAGAGATTTATGTATCTATTTGTTCATCCATCAAACTACATACTCAAATCACTAAACACCGGATGTCCATATACATTATGTGATGATGGTAGAGGAAGAGATACAGAATGACTCCAACTTAAGTTCATTGACTAAAAATATAATAAATAAAAAATGACAAAGACAGTCTGTACCGATGGATCTCTCAACCAAATACTAACAGAAGGTGGATGTGATATAGACCAGCTGGTAATTACTACATCTATAATGGATCAGTGAACAAACTGGATTGTATCTTCACTCTCTCATTCTCACCTGCTAAACAATCAGAATTGATGTCAACATAATCCATACTAATAACTGTGTCTAGATTGATTGGTTGTTGATAAGGTAAGTTAATGATGTCAAAAGAACGACTAGAGAGAGAGAGATGTATCCAATTATCTCAGCTCAATTCAAGCATACTTATTTCCACGGCTGATCCATATTTTAAGTTCATTATTCTGCAAAACCATTACATCAGGTAAGTGATCGCCATTGCTACTATATTTAGGTAATGTAATGTTACTATTTATAGAACACAACTGCCTACTCTAATATTAACGGTAATGACTGCCACATGTCCACAAATTGTATGTAAGTACCTATAAAATACAATAAACTTGTTACTAAAAATAAATAAGAGTCATGTTACTAAAAATAGAAGTAATACTATAACACCTACCTGAAGGACCACTTCCATCTCCCCAAAATATGTAACCACGGTAACTGCTTGGATCTACCATACCAGTTACCAACGTATCAATCCATCCATCTCCATCAAAATCAGACGAAGAAGCAGAAACAATAGAGATATTAGTACTAATACAAACATTGATTACATCACTAATATAATAAGTGACTTACTGTAACAAATGTCCTCTATTATATACTTTATGTTTGGTGTTCCATAGCATAACTATTAACACATCTATTAGTTATAAAATTAATTTAAATATAACGTCTAATAAAATAACAGTTAATTTAATAGGTGGAGTGCTAGCAATGCTATCACATATATCATTGTTCACATTAATATCTTAGGGTTCAAAGTTCAAGGTTTAAAGTCTATTAAAAGGAAAATGCATTGTTACCGAGATTGTTACAAGCACTTTATTTTTAAATAAAACGTAATATTCTCATAGTAATCAGGTGACTTTCACGTGATCATCTCACCTTTTCCAGTTCTGGTTTTGTTCACTAATAATACATCACTCCATTTGTCAGCATTCTGATCAGCAATGGCTGCTAATGACAAGTTTCCTGAGACTGCATTTAATTGTAACTTCTCTGTCACATATAAAAAGTCCAGAGTTAAAGAGAGAACGGGAAAAGAGAGAATTAATAGAAGGGACTGTATTGATGACATTAAATCTGCAGAGGAAAATTAATTTTAACCCTTTGATTACTTAGCTAACTCGGTTAATTAGAAAGGTGTGGCTGAGCGTGTAGGATGCTAAGACTTGGTCCACTTTCTCGAGCTGTTTCTCTTCGAACGATGTCTTCCCAGACAACAAGAAAACTAGAAGGACGAGTTGCCGTAGTAACTGCATCAACAGAAGGGTAAGTGAAGAGCTAGGCAGTAGAACTAATCTGAAATGTGTGTGTGTGTGTATGTACTCTAAGCTAGGCAGTAGAGCTAATCTGAAATGTGTGTGTGTGTATGTACTCTAAGCTAGGCAGTAGAGCTAATCTGAAATGTGTGTGTACTCTTCTGTTGTTCTAGAATTGGCTATGCCATTGCTGATCGTCTTGCACGTGATGGTGCCAAAATTATGGTTAGTAGTCGTAAACAGGTCAATGTTGATAAGGCAGTAGAGTCACTCCGAAAACAGCATGGAACTGAGTCTGTGTCTGGTGTCATCTGTCATGTGGGTAAAGATGAGGATAGAAAGAGATTGATAAAAGAGGTAAGAGAGGATAGCAATAATTTAGGAGCGTTTAATGTTTGAAATGAAATGAAGAAAGGAATATCTGTCCATTTAACCATCCATCTCTCCATTCATCCATCCATCTGTCCATTCATCCATCCATTTATCCATATATTGTCTTGTTAATGGTGTCTATTATACTGTTCTATTCATAGACGTTGGCACAATTTGGTATGATACATATCTTAGTATCAAATGCTGCTGTTAATCCATCCTTTGGACCTACTCTTGAAGTAAGGATGTATTGCATGTAACAGATAATTAATTTTAACCCTTTTAGACTCCTGAATCAGCTTGGGACAAAGTGGGTGTGGTTATTGCCATTAACTACAACGACAATCATTTTTACTTAGATATTTGATATTAATATCAAATCTGCTGCATTACTGGTTAAAGAAGCTTACCCTCATCTTAAGAAAACAGGGTATGTAGAGACTACTGTGCATCATTATGATTTCATTATAACTCTCCACCCTCTCTCATCATCATTGAAAATGTACCTACCTGTATTTACTCTCTCTCTCTCTCTCTCTCTCTCTCTCTCTCTCTCTCTCTCTCTTACAGTGGCAATGTTATCTTTGTCTCTTCCATTGGTGGATTTACACCATTTAATGTACATTATTGATTGTTGCTGAAATTAATAATATGCTTGCATTTTTCCATAGCTCTTGGGTCCTTATTCTATTAGTAAGACTGCATTGTTTGGTTTGACAAAGGTATTAGCAGATGAGTTAGCTCCTGATAATATCAGAGTTAATTGTTTAGCGCCTGGTATCATTAAGACCAAATTCAGTTCAGCAGTAAGTAGTTAATTAAAATATTATTAATTTAAAATCACTTAATAATTATTATAATTAATTAATAATAGCTTTGGCAAAATGAAGCAGCTGCTGCAGAGTTCATTAATAAAATACCATTAAACAGGTAGTCAGTGGAATGTACACTTATCTATCTATTATTAATTATCTATTACTATTTATCTATTATTATTGTCTATTATTTATTTTTTCCCTTTATCTATCAATCCATTTATTGCAAGGGTCATTTATCTATATATTTACTAATTCCGGCATTCATCCATCCCTTTTCTCTTTCCTAACTTATTTAGGATAGGAGAACCAGATGACTGTTCTGGTGCAGTCTCATTCTTAAGTTCAGATGATGCAAAGTACATGACAGGAGAGACCATCGTTGTTTCCGGAGGAATGAAGAGTAGACTTTAGTATATTTGTAATGTACATGATTTTAATTGATTGAAATGAACATTTTTGGACTAGTTTGCTATTATTTCATGTAAGATTATGATAAATCAAACATTTCCAAATACCAGCTGCAGCTTGGTACATGATAACAGAGGACTTCAGATAACCTTATCAACACCTGGTCACTTACTATTAATAGACTGTTACTATTTTAACATTAACCAAGAGGTGACCTTATATATACTTTCAAAAGTAGAGGTGGAGTTATAAAATATTAAATGGCTAAAACAGATCAGTTGAAGAAATTGCCATTTGAAGGCAAAGTAGCTGTGTTGGCAGGTGCTACTGATGGGTGAGATTACCATGACAACCTCAATGACAACTTAGCATTAGGGTTTCTAAAAATAGAAATTAATCTATTTATAGAACATCGATACAAAAGAATAGTTCAGTTTTATTCTTTTTCCCATTAGAATTGGCTATGCCATTGCTGATCGACTTGCACGTGATGGTGCCAAAATTATGGTTAGTAGTCGTAAACAGGTCAATGTTGATAAGGCAGTAGAGTCACTCCGAAAACAGCATGGAACTGAGTCTGTGTCTGGTATCATCTGTCATGTTGGTAAAGATGAGCACAGAAAGAGATTGATAAAAGAGGTAAGAGAGGTACATCTATGATAATATACAACTACTCATATGGTACTAGTCAATTGAACAATTTGGTCAAATTGATATTCTTGTTGATAATGCTGGAGTCAACCCAAGTTTTGGAAAAACTCTTCAAGTAATTACATTTGTTTTCATCATGTCACTAACTATTAATGGTTTTTATAGGCAACTGAAAAAGAATGGGCTAAGGTCAGTAATATTAAATGATTTATTAGGGACTTAGTTTATAGATATTTGAAATCAATGTATCAGCTGCAGCTCTACTAGTTCAAGAAGCTTATCCATATCTTAAGAAAAATGGGTAAGTCATTTATAACTTTATACAAATGTTTAATTATTTAGATCTTGACAATAAAATCAAAATGTGCTAGAAATAAATAGACATGATATCAGTTTTGTTCATAGCTACCTAACAACTGTTTCAATGTATTTAGTTTAAAGTCTCATTTATATTCACTGTTAATTCATTCTTATCTCCTCCATGTATAGTGGGTCAGTTGTCTTTGTGTCCTCAAATGCAGCATATATGGGAGTAAGTTCTCTATATTATTGACATTAATGCTCTGTCTATTATTTTAGGGAAGTGCTTATGCTGTTAGTAAAACAGCTTTAGTTGCTTTGACAAGATCACTTGCCTCAGAACTTGCTCGTGATAATATAAGAGTAAACTGTATTGCTCCTGGTCTCATAAAGACGAAATTTGGAGAAGTGGTAAGCCCCTTGTTATTATAATCTATAAGTATATCATCATGTGTGTCTTATCTATTGTGATAGCATAGCAGCTGTAACTAGTTGTTATCTTCATGTGTGTTGTTCTTCTTTGATCATTTTCACAGATATGGGGAAATGAAGCTGCTTTAAAGCGAGGAATAGAAAAGATGTGGCTAAAAAGGTAAATATAATTGTATTTTTGTGAACAATACTTTAGTAATTGACATGAAGTAAAATATTATCTCTCTTTCTCTTTTTAGGATAGGTCAACCTGAAGATTGTTCTGGAGCAGTTGCCTTTCTTTGTTCAGATGATGCTAGTTATATTACTGGAGATACAATAGTGATAGCAGGAATGACAGCTAGATTGTAATAAGTTACCAACAAACAGACTATAATTAGTTAATTATTAATTGTCTTTAATTATTATTTTTTTAACAACCACTGTGAAAGCAACACTCAATATAAAGCAAATTAACAGAAGAAAATAACATTGTGTTCATAACATACCAGTGATATCAACTTTTGAATAATGAAAGTAAAAGCAATTATAACAATTTATTAAGTAAGCCTTTTCTCACACTCATTACTGTAATATATAATAAAATTCCAATAATAGTTATTAATGATTTATGTAATAAAATATTAATAGTTATATTAACAGTCTTCCAATCTTCCAGCTTTGAGGTGATCTATGATATCAGATATCAGGTTCTAACAAAACAACTATTATTATAACATACTTTTCCTTATTAACATGAACCAAGAGGAAATATTATATATACTTTCAAAGGTAGAGGTGGAGTTGTAACATATTAAATGGCTAAAACAGATCAGTTGAAGAAATTACCATTTGAAGGCAAAGTAGCTGTGTTGGCAGGTGCTACTGATGGGTGAGATGACCATGACAACCTCAATGACAACTTAGCATTAGGGTTTCTAAAAATAGAAATGAATCTATTTATAGAACATTGATGCAAAAGAATAGCCCAGTTTTATAACTTTTTCCCATTAGAATTGGCTATGCCATTGCTGATCGACTTGCACGTGATGGTGCCAAAATTATGGTTAGTAGTCGTAAACAGGTCAATGTTGATAAGGCAGTAGAGTCACTCCGAAAACAGCATGGAACTGAGTCTGTGTCTGGTATCATCTGTCATGTTGGTAAAGATGAGCACAGAAAGAGATTGATAAAAGAGGTAAGAGAGGTACATCTATGATAATATACAACTACTCATATGGTACTAGTCAATTGAACAATTTGGTCAAATTGATATTCTTGTTGATAATGCTGGAGTCAACCCAAGTTTTGGAAAAACTCTTCAAGTAATTACATTTGTTTTCATCATGTCACTAACTATTAATGGTTTTTATAGGCAACTGAAAAAGAATGGGCTAAGGTCAGTAATATTAAATGATTTATTAGGGACTTAGTTTTATAGTTATTTGAAACCAATGTATCAGCTGCAGCTCTACTAGTTCAAGAAGCTTATCCATATCTTAAGAAAAATGGGTAAGTCATTTCTAACTTTATACAAATGTTTAATTATTTAGATCTTGACAATAAAATCAAAATATGCTAGGAATAACAGACATGATATTAGTTTTGTTCATAGCTATCTAGCAACTGTTTCAATGTATTTAGTTTAAAATAGTCTCTATCTTAATCACTGTTTGTTACTTTGTTTTTTATCTCCTCCATGTATAGTGGGTCAGTTGTCTTTGTGTCCTCAAATGGAGCTTACTTGGGAGTAAGTTCTCTATATATTATTGACATTAATGGCCTGCCTATTATTTTAGGGAAGTGCTTACGCTGTTAGTAAAACAGCTTTAGTTGCTCTGACAAGATCACTTGCCTCAGAACTCGCTCGTGATAATATAAGAGTAAACTGTATTGCTCCTGGTCTCATTAAGACAAGATTTGCAGAAGTGGTAAGCCCCTTGTTATTATAATCTGTAAGTATATCATTATGTGGGTCTATCTATAATGATAGCATAGCAGCTGTAACTAGTTGTTGTCTTCATGTGTTGTTCTTCTTTGATCATTTTCACAGATGTGGGGAAATGAAGCTATTTTTAAAGAAGTAATGGGTATTACATGGATAAAAAGGTAAATATAATTGCATTTTTGTGAACGTTACTTTAGTAATTGACATGAAGTAAAATATTATCTCTCTTTCTCTCTTTAGGATAGGACAACCTGAAGATTGTTCTGGAGCAGTTGCCTTTCTTTGTTCAGATGATGCTAGTTATATTACTGGAGATACAATAGTGATAGCAGGAATGACAGCTAGATTGTAATAAGTTACCAACAAACAGACTATAATTAGTTAATTATTAATTGTCTTTAATTATTATTTTTTTAACAACCACTGTGAAAGCAACACTCAATGTAAAGCAAATTAACAGAAAATATTGTGTTCATAACATACCATTTTGAACAAAATTTTAATTATACATCAATTTTTGATTAATGAAAGTAAAAGCAATTATAACAATTTATTAAGTAAGCCTTTTCTCACACTCATTACTGTAATATATAATAAAACCTCAATAATAGTTATTAATAATTTATGTTATAAAATATTAATAGTTATATCAACAGTCTTCCAATCTTCCAGCAATAGTTTTGAAGCAAGTGAAGATTTTTAGCCCTCATAGTTGCTGTCTCCTTCACTTCTTTGTGATCAGGAGGAGTTTTATCAGAAACATTCTCAGTAATTACCATATTGGTAATTAAGGAAATTCCTAAGATAATTTATATCTTAACTTAATCCTTCATTGTCTAATCCATCCATCTATCTATCCATCCATCTGCCTGTTCGACCATCCATTCAAATCTACCCAATATCTTCATCTCAGCATGTCTTGCTACAACAACTTCAGGTGCTGTACTCATACCGACAGCATCGGCACCACACATGCGTAAAAATCTAGACTCTGATGGTGTCTCATAATTCAGACCACTTAAATGAAGATAGACACCCTCTTTGAGGTGATCCTTGAAACCAAGTTCAATTGCTAACTTTACATAAATGTTTAATTGTTAGACCTTGACTATAAGTTCAATTGATGTCAATTGCCAAGAGGAAACCTTATATATACTTTCAAAGTAGAGGTGGAGTTATAAACATATTAAATGGCTAAAACAGATCAGTTGAAGAAATTGCCATTTGAAGGCAAAGTAGCTGTGTTGGCAGGTGCTACTGATGGGTAAGATGACCATGACAACCTCAATGACAACTTAGCATTAGGGTTTCTAAAAATAGAAATGAATCTATTTTTAGAACATTGATGCAAAAGAATAGCCCTGATTTATAACTTTTCCCATTAGAATTGGCTATGCCATTGCTGATCGTCTTGCACGTGATGGTGCCAAAATTATGGTTAGTAGTCGTAAACAGGTCAATGTTGATAAGGCAGTAGAGTCACTCCGAAAACAACATGGGACTGAGTCTGTGTCTGGTATCATCTGTCATGTGGGTAAAGATGAGCACAGAAAGAGATTGATAAAAGAGGTAAGAGAGGTACATCTATGATAATATATAACTTTTACTCATGTGGTACTAGTCAATTGAACAATTTGGTCAAATTGATATTCTTGTTGATAATGCTGGAGTCAACCCAAGTTTTGGAAAAACTCTTCAAGTAATTACATTTGTTTTCATGTCACTAACTATTAATGGTTTTTATAGGCAACTGAAAAAGAATGGGCTAAGGTCAGTAATATTAAATGATTTATTAGGGACTTAGTTTTATAGTTATTTGAAATCAATGTATCAGCTGCAGCTCTACTAGTTAAAGAAGCTTATCCATATCTTAAGAAAAATGGGTAAGTCATTTATAACTTTATACAAATGTTTAATTATTTGGACCTTGACAATAAAATCAAAATATGCTAGAAATAAATAGACATAATATCAGTTTTGTTCATAGCTACCTAGCAACTGTTTCAACATACTTAATTTAAAATAGTCTCTATCTTACTCACTGTTTGTTACTTTGTTTTTTTATCTCCTCCGTGTATAGTGGGTCAGTTGTCTTTGTGTCCTCAAATGGAGCTTACTTGGGAGTACGTTCTCTATATATTATTGACATTAATGGTCTGCCTATTATTTTAGGGAAGTGCTTATACTGTTAGTAAAACAGCTTTAATTGCTTTGACAAGATCACTCGCTTCAGAACTTGCTCTTGATAATATAAGAGTAAACTGTATTGCTCCTGGTCTCATTAAGACAAAATTTGGAGAAGCGGTGAGTCTCTTATTATTATAATCTGTAAGTATAACATCATGTGTGTCTTATCTATTATGATAGCATAGCAGCTGTAACTAGTTGTTGTCTTCATGTGTTGTTCTTTGATCATTTTCACAGATGTGGGGAAATGAAGCTATTTTTAAAGAAGTAATGGGTATTACGTGGATAAAAAGGTAAATATAATTGTATTTTTGTGAACAATACTTAAGTAATTGACATGAAGTAAAATATTATCTCTCTCTCTCTCTCTTTAGAATAGGACAACCTGAAGAATGTTCTGGAGCAGTTGCCTTTCTTTGTTCAGATGATGCTAGTTATATTACTGGAGATACAATAGTGATAGCAGGAATGACAGCTAGATTGTAATAAGTTACCAACAAACAGACTATAACCAACCACTGTGAAAGCAACACTCAATGTAAACAAATTAACAGTTTGTTCATAACATACCTGTGACATCAACTTTTAAATAATGAAAGTAAAAGCAATTATAACAATTTATTAAGTAAGCCTTTTCTCACACTCATTACTGTAATATATAATAAAATCTCAATAATAGTTATTAATGATTTATGTTATAAAATATTAATAGTTATATTAACAGTCTTCCAATCTTCCAGCTTTGAGGTGATCTATTAAACCAAGTTCAATTGCTGTTTCACAAGCAAGTTTTCTAACAAGGATCAAACCTCTAAAGGATATTAATAATTAATGGCTGAAAAATGAATGGATGGATGGATTAATGACAAAACAACTATTATTATAACATACTTTTCAATGACAAAACAATGAACATACTTTTCCTTATTAACATGAACCAAGAGGAAACCTTATGTATAACTTCAAAAGTAGAGGTGGAGTTATAAACATATTAAATGGCTAAATCAGATCAGTTGAAGAAATTGCCATTTGAAGGCAAAGTAGCTGTGTTGGCAGGTGCTACTGATGGGTGAGATGACCATGACAACCTCTATGAGAACTTAGCATTAGGGTTTCTTATATTACTGGAGATACAATAGTAATAGCAGGAATGACAGCTAGATTATAATAAGTTACCAACAAACAGACTATAATCAACCACTGTGAAAACAACACTCAATGTAAACCAAACTAACAGAAAATAACATTGTGTTCATAACATACCATTTTGAACAAAATTTTAATTATACAACAATTTTTGAATAATGAAAGTAAAAGCAGTTATAACAATTTATTAAGTAAGCCTTTCTCACACTCATTACTGTAATAAATAATAAAATCCCAATAATAGTTATTAATAATTTATGTTATAAAATATTAATAGTTATATTAACAATCTTCCAATTTTCCAGCAACAGTTTTAACAAGCAACTGAAGATTTTTAGCCCTCATAGTTGCTGTCTCCATCACTTCTTTGTGATCAGGAGGAGTTTTATCAGAATCATTCTCAGTAATTACCATATTAGTAATTAAGGAAATTCCTAAGATAATTTATATCCTAACTCAATCCTTCATTGTCTAATCCTTCCATCCATCTATCTAACTATCAGTCTATCCATCTGTCTGTTCGACCATCCATTCAAATCTACCTAATATCTTCATCTCAGCATGTCTTGCCACAACAACTTCAGGTGCTGTACTCATACCGACAGCATCAGCACCACACATGCGTAAAAATCTAGACTCTGATGGTGTCTCATAATTTGGACCACTTAAATGAAGATAAACACCCTCTTTGAGGTGATCCTTGAAACCAAGTTCAATTGCTGTCTCATGAGCAAGTTTTCTTAAAGCTCGATCGTAGGCTGTAGTCATGTTAGGAAAACGAGGACCAAATCTATAAAGAAAGTTGATATAAGGGATTGATGAATGGATGGATGAATAGATAGATGAATGGATGGATGGATGAATGGATGGATGAATAGATAGATGAATGGATGGATGGATGAATGGATGGATGGATAGATAGATGAATGGATGGATGGGTGGATTAATGACAAATAATGGTATAATTATCATACTTTTCTTCATTAGGTCCTACTAAAGGGTTCAAACCAGCCATTCCTGCTAAGTTAATATGGTCCTTAACAATCATGATATCTCCTCTAGTAAAACTCTCATTAAGTCCACCAGCTGCATTAGTTACAATCAATGTTTTAACACCTAACAACTTCATCATTCGAATTGGCATAGTAACCTGCAAGAGAGAGAGAGAGAGAGAGAGAGAGAGAGAGAGAGAGAGAGAGAGGTTATGGAGGAGGGAAGAGGACTTACCAGCCATGCAGGATGACCCTCATACAAATGCAGTCTTCCTTGCATACAGACGGTGCGTACTCCTGATAGGAGACCAAATACTAAATTACCAGCGTGACCAGGGACTATGAAGAAAGAAATGATTTGATAACGGATAGTACAATAGTGAGAAAGTTATAACAATAAAACCACAGTTGATGTTAAATCACAACCAATAGGCCAGCAAAACAGTCATTAATAAATGCCAGTCACCATGGATACTAAAGCCCTAGCATCCATGGTGACATTCAATGATGAGAACGTCTTAAACTCACCAGTACATTCAGGGAACCCATCAATTTCTTCATAAGTTATCACTTCTGAAGATTCTAGTTCATCAGCAATGCCACCTAATCCAGAACCACATATTATGCCTAATGTAGGTCGGAGATTAGTCTTGCCCATAACGTATGCTGTCACACGCTGAACCTCAGAATAGTCCACTTGGCTGTTCCTTGAGGAAAGATAGCAAAGAAATGCATTATCGTTACGCTACATGTACAGATCCAAGTTAATAATTAAAACAAAGCATTAGTTTAAATAAATACACACTTTCGATGCATTGCAGCACGAGCTGCTGGTGAACTCTTGGAAAGTAATTGGGAAAGCGGGATAAGTTGGTCGTTA
The DNA here is from genome assembly GCA_963693285.1 of Xestospongia muta. Lineage (NCBI taxonomy): Eukaryota > Metazoa > Porifera > Demospongiae > Haplosclerida > Petrosiidae > Xestospongia > Xestospongia muta. The sequence goes on from OY848930.1 coordinate 4,818,148, forward strand.
GTTTCAGGACTGTACGCCATTTTTGAAAATCCTCTATTTACTGTACGTGGGCGTCTGAGCACGAGACTATAAAGCGATGATTATTACAATTAGCCACGCCTTCTTATTTGCATTGCAAATTAGATGAAATGGTTGCCTCTCAAGGAAAACGAACTAACACTCTCTATAAAGCACTTACCAATGCAGTCCTCTACTTGCCAGCAACTACAAAGGCCATTATTCTAACCATCCTTATCTTTACATGTTCTATTGTTCAATTATTAATCAAACCACCACAATCAGAGTTCTCTGATGATACTAGCAGTATTCTTAACAAGTATTACATCAAGTGGTTATGGGGATGGACATTATTCTGTATCGTACCTGTAGTGTCTATCACATCTGTTTTATACACTGGATTAGACTTTATGGGTGTGGTTTGTCACTTTGGACGAGTGGCCACTGGTCATGTGATATGGTACGTAATAACATCAGTATTCATTTGGTTTCGGAAAATTGTTGGAGTCTGTTCCAATGACGAAATATTCAATTATTCACAATGTGTGAACCAGGGAAGTACATGGGATGGTATTGATATATCAGGTCATGTCTTCCTCATTGTTTATTGTATATTAGTTGTTACCGAAGAATACAAGACCATTCAACCTAATACCTGGAATTCATACGCTAACTTTTTTAATAGTGGACAACACCACGTCTATGAATTACCTGAATGGAAAACGAGACTGTTACCATGGATACATAGCAATACTGGAATAGTTATTAAACTTTTGGAGATATTTGCCATGTTGGAGATGGTACTTGATGTTGTCATGGTAACAGAAACATCGTTATATTATCATACATTTTTCGAGAAGACTTCAGGTCTATTCATCGCATTGACATGTTGGTATCTCACGTATCATTTGGTATATGGTTCTAATAAGTGGGTTCCATGCAAAGTGAGTTATGGAGCATTAAATCCAGCGTCAACAAAGTATAATAACGAACACAAGACTAGCGATCAAACACAATAAATTACTGAATCATTAAATCTATTTTCATACATATAGACACTAATTAATTATATATTTTTAAAAGTATACATACAGTCGTGCACAGATTTAAAGACACCTGGACACAATCTGTTTATTGAATATATATAGAATATAAAAAATGTTTCTCCTCAAAGTTGTTTAGTAAAACAAGCTGGGCTCATTTTCCTTATGGTAAATAATAGTCTGATTATTTACAAATTAACATTGCTTGTCATAAGTTCCTTCCTTCTTTGTTTTGCGTGTCTACCAGCTTATTAAAAAAACAAGGACACACAAATATTAATAATAAAAAGGAAAGAGATTATAGCTAAAACATTAGTACTAACCACTCCCAATATATCACATAGGACCGACTGGTTACATTATATCTTATACAGTGTAGTCTGTACCTCAATTAATATAGTAATTAATAACTGATTATAATTTTCAATGGTTTCTTATAAAATAAAAATGACAGTAACAACATCAAATTATTACTGAGGAATGACACAATTTAAGACAGCGGTATCTTTAAGTCTGGATGTTGTGGACAAAGTTCCTTCACTTTAAACCACTCCTCAATACATCTAGACAATAGAAGATATTACTTTAGGCAGACTGTTGTCATCAGACTACAGTTTATAACATTGATTATTAACTTAAACACTCACTTGATATGATAAACGCAGAGACAAGGTAATCTGGCAATCTTATCACCTAAAGGGAGCAAGGAGATACCATATTGTTAAAAGAATGAGTACATACATACCTGATCTCATGTCTTCTAAGCATATTGTACACTCTCCTGCATCCATAGTTAATCTGTCCTCTTTATAAAGAGAGAGAGAGAGAATGTAAACAGTATTGACTACATTAGTACACACTGACCATTATATTGTATAGTAGGGCGTGGTTCAACACATGTAGATAAGTGACTCTGATACTCGAACGAAGGTATCTCTTGGGAACAAACAGGACAACGTCTTCCTGTATTAAATGGAATAGTTGTTATAATAAGTGATCTCATCAAGTATATACAATATAGTTGACAGCTGTCATAAATGTGTTTCCTTGCATACCTTGTCACGATGCAATACTCATCAAATTGTAAGTAAACATAACATACTAGACTCTTTATAACAATATAACTTAATATTACAGTACAATACATATATTATATGCATAATATATAAATGCTAGCATCTATTCCACTAAAAGCCACAACTCAATACCAAAAAGGTCAAAAAATATTTATTAAATACAGTCTGTACTCTGTTCTACATAGACATTATACAGCTGCTCGGTGTCTGTATACTTAGTATACTGAGTATTACTGAGATATACTAGTATCAAATAATTGGCTTGTTCTCTATCTGTCTCATCTATACTAAAGGCAACATCAAGTAACTTAGCAAGTAATACATCCTACTGATAGACTGTAACACTACAGTATAGACATTGCTAACATTTCCTTGTAAAACAGAAGTTAACAGCTGCTAAATAAAGAAGCCTATTCTATTGTTTATCACAACACTAAATTCAGTGACTAGCAGTGTCTTTGTATAATTACAATCTGTTAGTTTATAGTTCATAAGAAATATGTAAAGTGTAAGTGTCAATACAAAAATTGTTTATTAAGAGGCTTTAAAAGGAATTAAACTCACTGAAACGACAGCCATAGAATTAAACAAAATATCATGATATTATAACTATGGTGGTATGGTGGGCAATTTAGGAGTCAACAATGATGCAATCTTAATGATGGAACAACCAACAACTTCCTTTAATTTTTATTATTCTATAGCTAATTCAATTAATCATAATGACTTCACAGGAAGTACGTGGTACAGACAATTTCAGGCCAATAAACTCTGTATAGAGTCCCCGCCAAAAATGACATACTTTAAACCCTAAATCTTAAAACTATAGAATAAAATTACATTACTATAACATATATCAGACAAGGACTTGGTCTAAAGGATACTTACTTGCTAGTTGTCTAAGTAATTCTAATGGATTATCACGACTTAATCGGTGATGGGTGGATCCAGACGAACCTTCGGCTCTTCTGCGTCTTCTTCTATTCATATCATCTATACTATTTCTCTCTGATACATTTTGGTGAGAATGTGAGGTACGAGACAGAGGAGGAGGATGACTGGGGCGAGGGGGGAGGTCGAGTCCTAGTTCTAATAAAAATGATTCCATATCAAGTATACGCTGTTCCCTTTCTGCATCAATGGGGATGGGTGGAAGAGGTCGATCTCGTGGGTGTGGTAGTGGGCGGGGTTGGTTTTGAGAAAGCGGTGGAGATGGTGTGTGAGTGTTGTGAGAGGTGGGACGAAGGTTGTGATATGATGGAGGTGGCACATATAAAGAGGAATGACGAGCGTTGTCATTACTTCTCTCTGGTACCCTTGATTGTAGCGTTTCTGTATTTCTTCTGGTAGTAAGAGGGCGAAGTGGTGGATCTGAAGGTCTGGACAATACTTCTATCTCTTGTCTTCTTGATCTTGGTGACTCTACACTTTGTTTCGTTCCCATTATAGTAAGAGAAGCGATAAAGACGTAGGTGATATAATTTAGATCGTGCTAACACACTAAGCAAACTATATTAAGAGGGGAAAATTTGCTGACATTGCCACAGCTGATCAATGAATATCATTATAGTTAGTGTATATAATCTTTGACTAAGGTATTATAGTAAGTGTTCTCAATATAGAGGTTGTATAATAGTATGGGACTAGAACAAGTGTCCTCAATATAGAGGTTATATAATACACTAAAGTATTAGTATAGAACTAGAACAAGTGTCCTCAATATAGAGGTTGTATAATACACTAAAGTATTAGTATGGGACTAGAACAAGTGTCCTCAATATAGAGGTTATATAATACACTAAAGTATTAGTATACTAGTAATAGACTGCAGTATGAAGACTTGTGGGAGTTTTGAGATCTGATTCCCAGCTGGTGTATATATATATAGTTAAGTTGACACAAGAGGAAGATTCTTAGAAGAGGTGGATATTATCATATGACTTTAATAACTTTGAAGAACAGCTTAACAAAAAACACAACAGGGAGGTTTTAAACTAGAGCAGTCATTACAAACAGAGACTTTGCAATCAACACAAAGCTGTCTTCCAAGTCTTGTCATAAGCTGAGTAGAGATATCACATTTAATGCAATATGAATTGATCTACCATGACAACCAGCATAGTCAGACTATAATTATTTGTTCATAAAATAATGAATAAATAAATAAAACACAATATTTAAAGAGACAATAATAAAGCAATTAATATATATCACAGAATGCTTAATAAATAAAATTACAAATTAAACAATTCAAATCTTTCCAAAGTCTTCCATTATATTATACACTAAATCATTGCCCAATATAAAGAAACCAATTGTTATCATGATACAAGAAAAAACAGCTGCACAAATATTCTTCCATCTACCACAGAAGTGTCCCTGTAAACCTAGCTTTAATAGACACATTCCTAAGATAAAAGAGAAGAACTTATCCTCTAATACCTCACTATCAGAATTGTAATCCTACCATTTCTAAACTTTTTATTACTGACAGACTGTACTACTATTATTAGTGTTTCTTACCAGGTAGTACAAAAATAAATACGGCAGCAAGTGATCCCAAAGGACTAATGACGTCCTTAATTTCAGGTACAAACAGTGCCAGCGCTAGCGATAAAAACATCCAAGCATTGGCTTCAATTATAAATCGAAGTAATTCTATTGTACAAAATGAGGGAAGATTTATTTTAGGCTGATATGATCGCTTTTTCATGAAATTTGTTAGAAAAGGTTGTAATCTCATTAACAGTCCATCCAGTGAGAGTCTAAAGTAAACAAATAAATTTATAACTTATTCAATCAATGGATTAATAGATGGAATTGCAGGACAGATGATAAACAAATCTATCTATCCATCCATACATCAATCCAATGTGTCCATCCATCTTCCTCCATCTGTCCTGTTGTCCAATCCATCTTTCCACAAATTCATTCCTCTACAAACCTGCCACAAAAAGCCAATATAGGATATGAAGTGAGGAGACTAAGAAACAACATCCCTCGTGCAATACTAACAGCAATATCATTAGGACAATAGTTCCTCAATATATCAGAATTCAGACATTCACCGCTACTACCAGTAAATGTTAAGACACCAAATATACCAGTAAAAGAATATATGACAGTACATATAAAGACACCGCTAACAACTACACCGAAAAAGTTTTTAACAGTACGTTTCTTGAGTCCAGAATAGATTGGTATAGCAGAGACATGACATTGGAATCCAAAACAGACAAAGGGAATAGCATTGAATGATGTGATCCAAGAACTAGAACAGTTGCTAGAGAGAGAGAGAGAGAGAGAGAGAGAGAGAGAGAGAGAGAGAGAGAGAGAGAGAGAGAGAGAGAGAGAGAGAGAGAGAGAGAGAGAGAGAGAGAGAGAGAGAGAGAGAGAGAGAGAGAGAGAGAGAGAGAGAGAGAGAGAGAGAGAGAGAGAGAGAGAGAGAGAGAGAGAGAGAGAGAGAGAGAGAGAGAGAGAGAGAGAGAGAGAGAGAGAGAGAGAGAGAGAGATCACTACAAATAATATAGTAACTAGATTTACCTGGTATGAGCATTACAACTAGCAGGATTTTGCATTATAAAGTACTTGACTATTACAACAATACAAATATACACACACGACACAACTCCTAAAAAACTGAACAGACAAAATAAATGCAAAGCAAATGGAGAGATGGATAGTCCCTACATCAGTCTCCTCAAAAGGATTACCTAGTGTAACTTAGAAATCCAATTCTCCTCAAATAAAGCCAAGGATATACCAACAACAATGATGTTATAGGCATCAAAAACGTCTTCTTTGCCCACCATTCCCCAGAGACTTTTCTGCCATGATACTTGAAGGCTGCAGTAACTAAAGGCCAGAAAAGAGTCACATCTACAAATCTATCGTATTAACCCTATATAAACTAATTTATATAACTGACTCTTGTAATCACTCTGAGATGAATTCTATTTTTAGATCAAATTACAATGAATATTATCACAAGTGTAATTGCTGTGTCAGCAAGTAACAAACGGAAATAGTTATTTTATAACAAAGAGCTATCAATACAATATAGTTAATTTGTACAACTTTCTATTGGAAGCTAAATACCAAAGGAAGTAGGAGTTTCGAGACTTTATTTGTAAAATATATAGCGTTGTGTTGTTTACTAATTTTCATTAGGTTAAAAGGGTTAAATAAATATTACTACTAGAGGAAGATACTTAAAAAAAGAGGGACTTTCTTTTAATAAACAGCTGCTTTTACAATATCCATATATAGTAAAACCAAGTCATTGAGAGTAAGGTTCAATGGAAACATTCGACTCAGCTAAACCCTAACATAAATAATCTCAGATGAAGAATGGCTGGTCTCTCCCTTACATTAGCTTACTCAAGGTATAATGTTATATTGGTTTTTTTCTTGTTGTGCAAATTAAAATACATTTACATAACTAACTGTCAGTAAATATCATAGTTGGCTCTGATCCCATGACAATTAAGATTAATAACAACAGCTAATGACGTTAAAGAATAGACAGTAGTACTTACTATCTTCAATTTGGTCTCCCATGACAACCAATAGTGTTACACAGCAACCAAAACAATACACACACACACATATTTCAGTAATTAACTTCATTCCAGGACCGAGCATTTTTCCTAACGTATCTTCGCACGTTATAGCCTGTTTGAGTTCTGCACAATAAACAAGTATTAACAGACCAATAATTATAAATGGCAACATAATCTAGAAGGAGATAAATAAGTTAGTATCATTAAAGATGTGTTTAAAAGAAAGGAAACCTCATAAGGATACTCCAAATTAAGTCACATTATACATGTGGAATAATGCTTTGATGTTACTAGTAACTGTACCAAGAATAGTTCTAAACTAAGGAAAGTTTTCAACATTACAGAGATTTATTACATCATTAATTCTCATACTATAGAATAAAGATATTTTTAGTAATGACTTCAGTTCATAAGATACGTTCATGAGTTATAGCACCATTTCAATATAGTCTATATAGTGCTACATTTCACTTATTCTATACTTACCATACTATAATAATGACATTAAATTGATGACTGTTTTAAACTTTATAATGACCTGCTAAGATAATTTCCAAGGCCTCAAAAGTGTCTGCTATAAAAGGTTTTGTTATACCTTTGTTTACATAAATGAAGTTTAATTTGTGTACCGAACAAAATATTAAATTAATAAAAAAAGATATCTATATTTTTAATTTTTAATATTGTAGTTCTTATCAAAATTTAATATCATGATATCATACATTAAAGATCTTTAGATCTTTAATATTAAGTAAATCTATTTGTTAATAAAATATTAGGTAGAGTTTAAAGTACAGTGTCTTCTAGCAAGGAAGCAGACAAGGAGTACTAGATATGTTTGAACTCTTGACCTCGGATACAAATAGATATTACTACCTCGTTATAAATACATTTGTTACCTCTAATGAGACATATTTAATTCAATTCAATAAATATTTAATAAATTCAAGGTCGTTGAAATAGTAGTTATAAAATTATTAAAGTTATCTTTAATTATTAAGCCCCACCTACATACGACCACCATTTGATAAGGTAGGTATGATGAATTTCATACACATTTTGGAAATTTCATAAAACACACCGAGTTGTTGTAAGGAGAGAGAGAGAAAGTGTTTGTACAAGTAAATCTAGTTAGTTTACATTTTCAGGCAAAAGAGTCTTTTCTTTGTAAGAAACAGACAAGAAATTGGTCGAGTATATGAGCTTTCCCTCGCATACAAAATTCACCACACCTACTTTATTATTTCATATTAATTTTATCTAGTGGTACTTACCAATTCAGTTAACATCCCATAGTACCAACCTCCTGCTAAATAAAAGGCATAAGGGAATGTCAGCATTCCTGCTCCCATAGCAGCATTAGTGACAAGAAACACTGCTCCAAATGATGAACTCTTACCAGGCTTTATTTCTGATTTTATTGTACTAATTTCTACATCATATTCATCAGACAATTGATCTTTAGTTTTTTCATTGGTCTGAATGGTTATATTATCACTGTGGTAAGAATGATCACTTTGACTAGATTTGAGTAAGAGAGGAGTCTTTTCTTGAGCCACACTTGAGTTAATCTCTAGGTTATCTTCATCCTCGGGTAAACTAGGAATACTATCCGCATCAGCCATGTCAGTAAGGTCAAGCAACGTATTCTCCACCCATCATCACTTGATCAGAAGCTTAATGAAATTCATAGCTAATCCATTGTTATAAAACTGGCTTTCTGCACAGGGTTTGCATGATAAAAGTTGCAGTCCTTTTCTCTCATTCAACTTATCCTTATTTAACTTACTTTTGCAATACTGCAAATCAGTGGAGAATTACTGAGCGTAGGTCTACTGCCATAGGTATTACTCTATTCCACTGGAACTACTGTTTCTACAAGTACAACACTTACAAGTGTAATAGTCTCTATTACATTCCTGTGAAAGTTTCAAGGCTTCCGCGTTGGTAGCAACAAAAGGTATATAATACGTCAAAATCTGTGCTTTCTTTGTTACTATCTGTCTTCAAAGTGAGTGTATATTTGAGATCATAATATCTCTATAGTGATTAGCTTCAATATTGGTAGTGGGCAGGCAGACAGGCTTCCTGTGAAAGGAAGTCTAGGAAATAAAAATTGAGCTGAATAGAGCTTTGCTTTAGTTTTGTTATAGTTCCTCTATTTTGCTGCAGATTTGGCTCCCAATCTATCAGCTGTTAGGAGAAGTCAACCTGTCTCTTTACAACAAGATCTAGTCCAGATTCTTCTGCTTCATTGTTGACCATACTAGACCCAGATCATTCTTACACCTGAGGTATATATACTTAGCATCATGGCTAGTCATGACTGTGCAACTGTTCTCAAGAGAGGCTACCTTATTGACAAGAAAGGTGGACTACTGGTAAGTCTCAAGAGAGAGAGAGAGAGAAGGGACTTTAGTAGAGAGAGAACAGACACTTAATCTAATCTCACAACTGAACTATACTATAATAATGTTGTCATAGTTCTGTTTCTCTTTCATATTTAACTTATCAAGATAGCCAGTTAGGATAGCTATTTGGTTATCAAAGCAGTATAAAATATATTACTTTGTCAATTTTTGTAATAAGCTCTTTTGTATTACTACCACCACTGTGTGATTAGTAATCCAGCTGCTTGTGGTTAAAATAGTATGCACACAATCTTATGATTCCTTTTAATATTGTCTGGTACATTTTGTGTACCAGTAATTGTTGTCCTTTTGAAGTCAAAGCCCTAAAGAGAGTCTACTAAACTATATTTGTAGAAGTAGTACTATATTTAGGGTAAGAACTAGCTAGGGACATTTAATGATAGGTTGTGTGAAAGTTTGATCTAGAGCGGGAAATACTTGTCTAATGCAAAATTTTACCAGCTGTTTGATTTGTATTATGTCATATTGAGGGGGCACCCCTTACTGTGTTAAATTCCTGGAGTCTTATCATACTGTCAGCTTATAAGGGAGATATGGAAATGATGTTTATCTATGACATAATTGAGAGAATTACAAATTGAATATGGTAACTTTAACGGAAATGAAGCAATTTCTTTGTCAACAGCTGCAATTAATGGATGTTATTGTTTTATATTTAAATGTTATGTTAAATGGTTTAATGTATGATCTTTTCAAAACTATTAAGTAGACAACAGAACTATACAATCAGGAAATGGTTTACTATAAGGAGTTAAAGTACTTTCAATATGGCAGCTATTTTCCTTATATGGTTAAATAGAGTAGCACTGCACAAAGTTATACTATTATTAATTAGCAGCTGGATTTAATAGTATTTAATAGTAATGTTTTAATGACTATACAAGCAACATCATGGATTACTCATTAACTTGTTAACTTGAGTATCTCATCTCTTTACTCTCTAAAGAGACTTACATACTTACTTCCATCATTGTGTATGTACGTAAACCTTTGGTAATGAGTCTAATGACGCATACATTATGTAAGTAGAGATCACAAAATGTGTTAAATATACAATTTTGATAGAGTTTTTAATCAATATAGTTAGTATACAATGCTAATGATGATTGAATGACGACTGTTTTGAGAGATCACCCACACACTCATGTACACACTCACACAAACAGACATATTGCTATGACAGTACTGTATTGGTTAAGATGCAGGTGCGGGTTTGAGCCAACACCCTCTACTGATGCTTAAACAAACAATATTTCAAATACCAATATTTATTTCTGCTGGTAAAAAGAACTACACCATTTTACCTATAAAATACTGTTATAAATTATTGTTTTAATAATTAATAAAAATTTCTTTCTTCCCTTTCAGCAAGGTGGCCATAAACGGTGGTTTATGTTACGACAAAATATTTCACAAGGTTATTGCATCCTGGAATACTTCAAAGATGAAAGGTCTGCTGCCAAAGGAGAGCCACCAAAAGGATTTATAAATGTATTCGATGTCGTTGAAGTTCAAAGACCAGAAAGGAGACAATGTATTGAGTTACTTTGCCCTGGTTTAGCTCACCGACTAATGGCTAACTCTGAGGCTGAGGCCGATGATTGGGCAGACATTTTACGTAAGCAGTTATTATATCGTAAAGACAACTTAAAAACTTTGTCGTTACAACGAATCATGACACACCCTCCAATGGGTGGTACACACAGTCCTCTATCCAGCAGTCCACCTGGTGCTGTTGCACCGAACTCTGCTCACTTTTCACACTCACTTATGATACCACAATCAACGCACCCACTTTTTTCACCAGGTGCTGTTTCTGGCACTGTACCAATGTTTGGCATTGAAGCTCCTCCCATCTCATCACAAACCCAAACTACATTCAATCAAGCTTATCCCACTCCACCTGAAAGTGTCATAAATGCACCTATTGGTCCACCTCCTCCATTTCAGAAGCAAGGATCTAATGAGGGTGTTAACCCTTATCCCTCTCCTCCTTCCAGCGATAGTTCTAGCGTGTGTGGAGGTTCTAATGCAAGTTTTGATAATACATCAGTAGCAGATGGTGATATTGATTTAACCACAAGTAAGTAACTGTTATTATTATCTTAGGTCACTGTGGTTAATACTGATGTTCACTAGTCTAGAATCAACCATCCTAGATTGTAGTTGTGGCATAGTAAAGGTCATTAGTTTGATGATAATATATTCCAGGGTCAATGTAGTGTACGTACTTCCAGTCAATACATACCTTGTCAAATCTTTACTATTAAATAGTTATAGTATATGTTTCCTCTTTGAAGTCTGTTATATCCCTTTTAAAATTAAATATAACAGTTGTATCAAGGATATTAAATAAATAATACTCCTTTGTCTTCCTTTGATGTGAGGAGTGAGGGAGTAAGCCATCATCACTGCTAATATTTTTCCGATGACTCTACTAAACATATAGCTAGGCAGCTGGTTTAACAAAGGTAGAGAATGTTGGATTACGTTAGAAATTGTACAACTAGACTGCAGCTGTAAAAAGCTATTACTTTTGTTACTATGGTGCTAGACAAGCAATAATGAATGACCACTGCTGTGCTTATCGTTGATAATATCTCGTTAACACCTAATAATATTCATGAGGCATAATTATCAATTTTATATCATGTCAACGTACATGTATCCATGTCAGGTTAAAGCCCACTGGTGTTATAACATAGTTAATACTATATGTTATAATAGTTCTTTACATGTTAAGAACTGCTTGTCTCTTCTGGGATTATATTCATGTGAAGATGACTTGGTAATAGGGAGGCATGTTGTTGGAACAATCTCCCAAGTAGGAGTTATAGATGTTGTGTTGGTTAGTAATTGTGTTATGGACAATCCATAATTGTTATTGAGTTAGTGATGGATCATGTTTTGTTAGATATTTAAATTCACTCAACACCGTCCAATATTATGATAGAAGTAGAGTCTATGAATAGAGTGACTAATCTTATATGCTAATGTATTACTAGTACAGTAACTGGTTTAGACTGAATATAATTACATTGTGTTGCATAATATGACTATCTTTGTGTATTATATTACTATATATTTGTAGTTATTGGCAGAAATAGGAAAGTACTGTAGTTAATGAATAGTACTTCAGTTCATGATTATAGACAATATATTAACTCATACTACAGTAGTCACTTGCGTATTAATACTGAAGTTGCTATAGTAACTAGTTGCTATAGCAACTATATAGTTAATTTTTTGTAATGGTTTCTGCCTCAAAGTTGTCTTTTATGGAACACTAGTTATGGTATTTCAAGGATCGAAGTAGTTATAGTAGAGTATAGATCATTGATTAGTTTGATATGCTTTATAAATCCATTTACAGTATGTCATGCACAGTGCACAGATATGACATGGTATGTGTTTATGGTCACAAACTAAATTAAATCACACCGTTCGTAACAACATTAGTTACATAATGAGACAGTGATACATGGTGTTGTCTGGTCAGGGTTATGGCCATGTCTGTGTGTGCATACATTATCATGATGTCATATTACCTGTAATATAGTGGGTATCTGAATGTCAAATGTAGTCAATTTCTATTGTTAATAATTTAATTGTTTTATTAGAACAACAGGTCTTACTAGGAAATTGAAGTGTTTGTTTATGAGCAGGTGTGCTTGTAATGATGTGAAATATGCTGACCGAATTGATAAGTCTTTGGAAGACTTGAAATGACTGATAAGACTGTGGGAATAAGAATGAATGGGAATGAGACTTGATAGATAAGAATGGGAATGAGACTTGATAGATAAGAATGGGAATGTGACTAATATAGGTCATACTATGATAAATTGTAGAATGAGAATGGTGATTGAATAGTAATAGAATGGGAACGAGACTGTGATGAAACTGGAATTGGTCCAAGTATTAAACTAAGTATGGCATAACAATATGTTAACTATGTCATCATCAAATATGAGAATGGAGTAGTTTTCTCAAAACAAAACTACCGACTAAACAATAATTCACTTTTAACAACACACTGTTAAACAAATCACTACAGACATGCATATATATATATAAGTTGTATTACCAGCTGTAACAAACACTAACTAGGAACACATAGAGTATAGCATTCTCTGCTGTCAACACTACACAACACCGACAACAAACATTATCATTTATCCCTTATAATATTTAGTTACCGTAAAATTGAATAACTATTATAGCTCTCTAACAATTCAAGGAAACATAAAGGACATACCTGTGTTGCACTAGAAGGAAAACAAACGTACATTTAAATAACAATGTTTTCTAACATACCAATTTCCTTATTGTAACACAGTGTGCATCTACAGAGACGACGAGTTTACTTTCATTCACAAAAAAGGTGTATATCTCCTTGATCTATGTGTCCATTATAATATGGCATCATGTATCCATTACGGCTTACTTCATGGACTATGTTAACTTGTGTATTGATATATGATCTTTTATGATGTCATGTTTGTTTATAGTGATTTGCCTTGTATGATACATCTGAAACCGTCTCAATTGGCAACTATTATAACGAGGGAATGCAATAGGGAAAATCCTATTGATTATCGCTAAATTAATAAAAGTGTTTCAAGGAAAATAGTGTAGGACACATCTGTTAAATATTTATACTCTCTCTCTCTCTCTCTCTCTCTCTCTCTCTCTCTCTGTAGGATTAAAATTTCGAGTTCATGTCAGAGAATCAGACAAGCTATCAATCTCTGGACCATGTGATCTAGCTATCTTTGAAGATGGCATCAGTCTTTATTCAGTACAGACAGGTTGGTACATGCAACATATCCTTAACATGTAGAAATACTGGCTAAACATGTCTATACATGTACAATGTAAACGATGATAACGATATACAAACTTTAAGCTTTTAAAATAAGTAGGAGTTAAAGCTGGAAAATAACAAATCAAACTTGTGAGCAGAATATGAATTCTCTTACACTAAATATCTTTTTTTGAAATGGGTGAACACTCCTTGTTAAACCTACCTTATCATAACTGGTTGGACAGCTCCCACCATACTTGTTATTCACGTCTAACCTGTTTTGATATCTTGTAAGTAATATTGATAGGTGTTAGTATGTAAGTTTGGTTTAAAGGTGGTGATTGTGGTATGAGAGTGTTAAGATCCAAGGAGGTCCTTTCTCATGCAGATATAACTGTACTAAGACTACTATTGCAATATTATTATTTAAATTGAGTTAGTACATCGTCTATATTGTACTGGAACTCTTCTCAACCTCTTTGTTTAAGTCAGTTGGGTATTAAAGATGTCAGTTAATGATCTTTCTGCATGTTTCATTTGTATTAGCAAGAGAAGGCCCCTGTATTTAGTTTAACTGAATATATAGAGTATAATCCATTGTAATGGGAGAATTTGAGGGAGAAAGAATAGACAAACCTTTTTATCTTTTGCAAAAAGTATGACTTGAGATCAGTTTTCTATGTGGTTGCCAAGTTTTCTTTTATTTGTAATGAATGAATATAACACAAAAGAACAAAAGCTCTAGCTTAATTTAAGATCAAACCAGTCAGTTGTATGGTATTTCAGTTCTTATGGGATATCTTGATACTCCGTAGTAGATTTTAAAGTTAATGAATATTCATAATCTGTACAAAATGTTTACTCTGGTTTGTGAGAAAATTTGTACAGTATCTAATGTATTATATTAGCAATCACACCACATGTCACGCACATGCATGCTTCAGAACTGAAGAGAGAATATCACGAGATTATAATATCATAATATAATGTATTATATATGTTTAATACTTGTATGTAAAAATTAGACAAAGTGTCTGTTGTAATAATTTATTTACATCATTTTATAATTATTGATAGTATAAATTCCGTAGATTTGTGAAAACTCTTTCCTCTCTCTTGCATAAAAAGACACACCTCTCATGTGAGGTCACCTCGCTAGTAAAAGAATGTGTAGTTTGATATAATTTTTAAAAGAGGATGTTCCTTTGTTAATCACAAAAATTTAAAAGTTTGACCAAATGGTATCCAGATATGAAGGATTCCCATTAAACAATAGTATTTAAATATGATAGAACATCTCATAAAGGATATTAATGTCTGGACACTCTCTATATTAAGGACACTTGTTCTAGTCCCATACTAATACCTTAGTGTATTATACAACCTCTGTATTAAAGACACTTGTTCTAGTCTCACACTAATACTTTAGTGTGTTATACAACCTCTATATTAAGGACACCTCTATATTAAGGACAGTTTCTCAAAGGATCTACTCTAGAGAGGTTTCAAATATAATTTAATTAGTATACCATCTTTATTATTGAATCCTTATCAATGCTCAGTTGAATCAAGATTGAGACACGCTGTCTTGCTACCATCTGTCACACAATTGTCACTGCATACCTTATAGCATTTGAGACAACCATTTACTAATGAATTTGTTGACCTTATAATGGTCTATCGTATACATTCTACACATAACTATTAGCTTGCTTCATTTACTATCTCTTTTGACAGCTGGTAAAATTGAATGACTGGCTATTTTAGACTTGAGACTTGAGAATGTTTGTATGTGCAAGCCATTCTTATCTAAATAAATATTTACCAAGTTCTCTGCCAAAATGATGTCTTCTTCACTTTCTCTTCTCTTGTCCATATCACCTCTCCCTCCTTTTCCTTGACAACGGATACAATCTTGAAATGTGATATCCACGAAGATAGTTACACTAGTTGGCTCAGAGACAACTCTTTGGCCTTTGATGTTTTAAGATTGAATTATTACTAATCTTTGATTGCAATATATCTTTTTATTTTGTCATGCCTAAGCGATAACCATATAGATATCAGACTCTGATATTTTGGTAACAGTTAGTGATAATGTTCTGTCTCTTTCTAAATATGGAGCAGCAAATAGTATAAGGAGCAACTGTTAAGGTGAAGAATGGCTTCTCTGATTTGTAAAAACATGGGGTGATCTCAAACCATATTACATGTACACATACATGTAATGATATCTAATATTACATGTACATGTAATATTAGATATCATTACATGTACATGTATTGATGTATTGCTAACCACAATAACATCTCTGAGCAGCTGTTTTATGTATAATATATGCGCGGTTACCATGGAGTTTGTGTATGCATGTTGCAGACCAGATGGCTGCATTGATAAGCTTTAGATGTGGAGATAATTAATACTTAAATACACTATAGATATATATTACATAAAGATGTTTTGTTACAGTGTTTGGTTGTGGTTGAGCAGATTTAATAAATTCTGTTTGATTGTGGTCATTATAGTGAGCCACAACATAAGATGTCCTGAAGCTAAAGTATTTGAATTGATGTTTAAAATTGCACATACTTGAATAGAGCTAGCTGTATAGTTATAATATGGCTCCATTTAATCTCTATTATATTATAGCAGCTGGTTCTTTTAGAGACTAAATCAAGTGGTGCAGACAAATTTACAGAGTTATACAGCCATTATAAACAAATGATATGTTATGCACTGGTACTAACCAAGCCTTTTCCATGTGGTCACATGTGAGGGATAGTTAAAGTTTTGTTGGACAAAAGGAATTGTGTCCTTCTTGGAATCAAAAAAAGGATTTTTAAAAGTTTGTGTAGGAGAGTCACCAGGTGGTGGTGTGTTTTGGACTTGCTAAAAACATTTTATCAGTCTAGTTCTGTTAATTTAAAATTTATACTTATTATACACCATCGATGATGAGGAAGAAATTGATATTATTGAGAACAGTTTAAATGAGGTGGAAAAGAGGTTACTATGCAAGCATATATGTGTAAATAAAAGTTCACTACAAAGCAGCTGAGTATGTCTGGTATATGTCTAGTGAAGTGTTGATGTGTTAAAATTAAAATTATGGTCTGTACTTTGTGCAGTAGACAGAGAGGATGATGTTATATTTGGTTGTCTAGCAAGGAAGAGAATAGTTGTACATTGCCCTTAGATGTTAATTCCACATAGATAAAGACAGCTGTCATAGTAGTAATAATATGAGTTCCTTTCTTGTGTAACAATGGCATTATTGTTACAAAATTATCACGAAATATTACACTATTCTCATATCTACTAACTTCACTTGTCGTAATAGCCATTGCATTTATTTATTACTGTTGTTTGTGTCATATAATCTCTGTATCTCTTACTTCACTTGTCTCTTTTATTCTTTATTAGGACACCAAGTAGCAATGTGGCCAATTAATTCAATAAGAAGATATGGTGTTAATAATGTCTGCTTTACATTTGAAACAGGAAGGTAAAATTGTACATTAGCAAAGAGAAAAATACAATATAATAATAATAATATATGATATAATCTTTAATTCTATATTTTGTCTGTTACATTTATGCCTGAATTAAGAGAGGTTACAGCTCTATTGTTTCATCTCCTCTTTGTTTTATAGGAATTGTTTTACTAGTGAAGGCAAGTTCTATTTCTACGGCCCACAAAGCAGATTAATTCACAGTCGAGTCCATCAAATGGCTCAACGTAGTACTGTCATTAGAGAACATCGTAGAGCATCAGCAGTAAGTCATTGAGGACTGGGTTGGTAGGTGGATAAATGGACTAACAGACGGCTTGACTGATGGACAATTAGATGAAAGGATGAATAAATGGATAAACATTTCAATATAGTTTGTAAAAATAGATTTTATTACTTGCATTTTTCTCTCTCTTTAGCCTGAGTCGATCATGCACAGAGCTCAAATGATACCAGAAAACTTTCATCATCAAATTCGAAAATCTCCTGGAATAGATTCATCTCCTCCACAATACAACCATATTGAACATTTACTAAAACCCAATCTGTCTTTAGATCCCTATGGAAAACTTACCACAAATGCCATGAGGTTAGCTCAAGTCCACATCCAACCTGACTATGAGAAACTCCTACATGGAAATCACACCTTACAACATTCTAAGACCGTACCATCAATGCACACACCACATTGTAACTATGTCACGATACAACACGAAGAAGAATCTCCTATATATTCTAACTTGCAACTGACCAAGAAAGAGGAAGAAGAACAAACCACAAAAACGTCATCTGATGATTTGTCCAGCAACAACAACGATGAATCGATTCCTCCACCTCTACCTCCAAGGCTGACCAAAATGACCTCAATATAATCATAAAGTAATAATCATAACAATTATTGTAATATATTGTTGTTGTTTGTATCGTTTTTGCCTTTTTTAAGTTTTGTAAATAATATTTGTTGGTAAGCAAATACATACACACAAATACACACAGACGTACTACGCACACACACACACACACACACACACACACACACACACACTTTAACACTATTTCATTTACTTGTTAATAATTACTGATAATTATATATACAATATAATAGACGCACTACGTATATACACACACATATGCACACACACACTTTAACACTACACGTATTTCATTTATTTGTTAATAATTACTGATAAATATATATATAATATAATTAATTATATATTTATTTTTAATTGCCGACTTCAGTTATCACTCATTGTATTAATTGCTGATAATAATTTCAATTATATTGTTTTGTATATAATAATTATGTTTTTGTCTTAAATAAATTTTTTTAAAATCTTTAAAAATGTTTCATACTTTTTGATGGATTGAAGAAAATCTAACACAAAAATTTAATATAACTTTGAAGGATTCAGCATTAAATGTGAAAGGCAAGATGAAGCAATGTTACACACCATCTTAAAAATTGAATTCAATTAACTGGGTAGAAAAAATTAATAAATTATAACAAGTTTTAATTTCTTAATTAACCTGCATAACCTTGCAGAATTTGCATGGTGAAAAATTACAAAACCCATCAATAATTGCATATAGCAAATTTAGTTAATATATATTTGTCAGTGCATTTTAATAAAATTAAATTTGCTGTACTAAATTAAAGAATGAACTCTAAAGTGATAGCAATGTAATCATTACAGATAATACAACAAACAACATGAAAATCAGAGATGACTTGAAATCACATCTATCACACATAACATTATAGCCAATAACAGGCTCAAACCAAAACACGAAGCTGAGGTATGAGTCTAAACAACAAACAAAACAAAAATAAAATTATGTTAGTGAACAAAATTTAATTGATCAGGTTTTGGTAGGATTTATCCCCATGTAGGTCGGGTCCTGGTTGGTTCTTGTAGCATTTGTAAGCTCCATATACTCCGCCCGTTGAGGAGAAATATCAGTTGCTGACGAAGTCGTTCTGATATTTGTGCTTCCTTGTCTATCTCGAGTAGTTTCATTGAGACCGGCGTATACGGATGAACTTGGATTTCTCTCAGCTGGTGGTGGCGTCACTAAAGACTGATAAACACTGTTAGCAGACGTGGGAATTGACGAGGAAATAGGAGAGGGGGAGGGAGGAAGTTGCCTGTTGTCCTAAAGATAAAGAGGTATTAATTACATTTTGTATTTAATTCTAACCAGATGAGACTTACTGTACCAATTCCATCATATATTGGAGTTTGTTGTCTACTGTTTGGTAGTAAGTGCATGTAAGTGGGTGTGGTATTAGGCAAGGGAACGGAAGGAGTGCGAGTGACAAAAGGAGGAGACGTTGGAGGAACTGACTGAGACAATCTATCTCCTCTTGCCGGAGTGTTTCCAGACTGGAAAAAAGCAAGGTTAATTAATTAATTATTAGTTTATTAAAGGAACTCGATAATAAAACCCTATAATTATATTAATTAATGCTTCTATAACATATTTACTATAATTATAGGTACCAAGTCTCCTTTAGTTTAAACCATTCATGTCATATAATATAATGTCTTAATACAATACTGAATGGGACCACAATACTTACATCAATAGACAATAAGTGATAGTCAATATAGAGAGCTACAATGCTATTCAGTCTAAATGTATATTACAAATCATTGACAATAGAACTCAATATAACAGTTAAGTAATAAAACAGTAGCTATCTAAGATGAATTTGATTGGTTGCATTACAATAAGCCACACCCAAAACCCTGACCATTTTAGATAGAGCTGTGAAAATATGGACACATTTTTCTATTGATATTAATTACTGCCAAAACCTCATTACCAGTTTGGGACGATAGTGATAATAACACGCCCACATACACACACACATCAAATTATGGTATTACAGAGAAAGGATCTTTACTTACAATACTTGATGAGTTACGTCGAAGGGGAATGTTCCTGGCTTGATCAACAATGTGACGAGCCCAAAAATCAACAGCGCGATGTATTTTTGGAGCATCACCTGGATCTGTATCCACGATAAACCAGTCCACATTAGTGGGTGATTTACTAGAGAGAGAGAGAGAGAGAGAGAGAGAGAGAGAGAGAGAGAGAGAGAGAGAGAGAGAGAGAGAGAGAGAGAGAGAGAGAGAGAGAGAGAGAGAGAGAGAGAGAGAGAGAGAGAGAGAGAGAGAGAGAGAGAGAGAGAGAGAGAGAGAGAGAGAGAGAGAGAGAGAGAGAGAGAGAGAGAGAGAGAGAGAGAGAGAGAGAGAGAGAGAGAGAGAGAGAGAGAGAGAGAGAGAGAGAGAGAGAGAGAGATGTAAGTGAGTGCGTATGTGTGTTATTTATCAATACAATCATTTGTATATCCATCCATCCATTCATCTATCAATAACCTTCCACTTTGAAATTTGAATGCCACTTCATTGGATCCATATTGTCTTATATGATCAATCTGCCATTTAACAATTAAACGAGGAGGGTTTTCCTCAGTGAATACTGCAATGTGAAAAAGATTACGTTCAAAATCACGTTGAATTTCAAGAATACAAGATCCATGAAAAAGTAGGGAAGTGGATTGACGAAGACGAACTCTAAACTGATCTTCATCTGGAGGTGCTATAAATAAAAAAATAATGTCAATAGATCATTGTGGTAATGTTCACTAGTCTAGAGCTTACTAATGGTAGCTATCCTAGGTCACTGTGGTAAGTACTGATGTTTACTAGTCTAGAGGTTACTAATGGTAGCTATCCTAGGTCACTGTGGTAAGTACTGATGTTTACTAGTCTAGAGGTTACTAATGGTAGCTACCCTAGGTCACTGTGGTAAGTACTGATGTTCACTAGTCTAGAGGTTACTAATGGTAGCTATCCTAGGTCACTGTGGTAAGTACTGATGTTCACTAGTCTAGAGCTTACTAATGGTAGCTATCCTAGGTCACTGTGGTAAGTACTGATGTTTACTAGTCTAGAGGTTACTAATGGTAGCTATCCTAGGTCACTGTGGTAAGTACTGATGTTTACTAGTCTAGAGCTTACTAATGGTAGCTACCCTAGGTCACTGTGGTAAGTACTGATGTTCACTAGTCTAGAGATTACTAATGGTAGCTATCCTAGGTCACTGTGGTAAGTACTGATGTTCACTAGTCTAGAGGTTACTAATGGTAGCTATTCTAGGTCACTGTGGTAAGTACTGATGTTTACTAGTCTAGAGCTTACTAATGGTAGCTATCCTAGGTCACTGTGGTAAGTACTGATGTTTACTAGTCTAGAGGTTACTAATGGTAGCACTATCAAGTAACAATGTTTATTTAATTTTGCATTACAAAGAGAATAACATAATATCTTTCACTTATGAAAATTATGTAGTCTAAGAACTCCCCAAGTGGGTGTAGTTTCCCTTGTGTCCACCAAACTATACATGATATTAAATACACACAGAGTCAAAAGGTTAAGCAAACAGAGAGAACAACAAGAGTACATGTGAAAGTTATGAGTACATCCTGGTTTCAAAACCAAATCATCCATATTTAATAGAAAACATTATAAAACAAATAGTCAATTAAATCATTCAAGTATGATTCCCAGATTCCATGACATTTTGGTATGAGACCAGGTCTGAAATCACACACACACACACACACACACACACACACACACACACACACACACACACACACACACACATGTACACACGTACACACAAGATGTTGGATGAGATGAAATATTGTTTTAAAAGATTACAGTACTTACTAAAATAAACAGATCAATATTATACTCACATATCGCATAGACATGTGTTGGCCACATGGTATGTTAACTCTATATATAGACCATAGAGTAGGTTAATATATAAGAACAAGATGTATTGAACAAATACCAAGTACATCATATTAATATACAATATGAAACCAAAGATTACTTCAATTACAATAAATAAGTAATAAGTAATAAGTAATTTGGATTCACAACTACATTTTATAGTAATACCTTCTGTACCTATGGTCATATGTACATATTATTTATCTATATGGTTGAGTTATGTGGTACATTTCATAATAAGGAGTAGAATGTTACCTAAAGTATGCTGTGCCTTCTTCCCACTTATTGCACCTCTATTTTGTCGTAAAGATTCGATATCACGTACCCAGTCATCAAGATCGGCACGGGACAAACAGCCAAATGTCACTGTCTCGCCAAACATGGATAGCGTAATATCTTTCCTTTCTAAGTTTGTTTGAAGGCTAGAGACTTGCTCCACGCTGATAATTTTGGAAGGGTTCTTGCGAGGAACGTCATCTTCATCTTTATAAATCTCAATACGACAAAGACCGGTGCGAGATTCACTTCGTAAAACTACCCAATGTTTTTTGGTACCAAAACGAGTGAGAGATCCAATCTATGAGTAAATAATAATGTCATTTACAGTAATATAATATTTCATTGCAGTCAAAGCCTGTAATAAGTCTTGCCTCACTTACCAGTCCTTTTGATGCTACTACTTTAAGATAGCCTCTTTTGACCACATCAGAGTCTATTGACATGGCTGATTCGACGTAAGCGATAAATTAACAATAATTACTTGCGCGTATAGATGGAGGACTCGCTGTAGTTTTAAACGGTGTCTAAGAGTATTAATGAGAGTATAAACAGTAGCAACGCACTTCATTCAACTTGATCTTCTCACAGCAAATAGCCAAGTCGTCCTCAACTTTTAATATGGTAAACTGTACCTGTTTATTCAAGAGAGGCGTAACCTTTGTTTTACGTAACACGACGTCTCATAGTTCGAGCCACGCCTTCGCAATTTTGCATCCTCAAACAAAAAGCCGAAACCACTTCTTCTGATTGCAGGACTTACCAGATCAACGACTATGAGCGGCTCACCTGTAGATGTAGATGTAGTCATACGTGGCTACTTAAGGTACAAGATAACCTTTCCCAATCATACTAATGCGGTGAGTACTTACCACTAATTTAAAAGAAAATTAAAATCTTTAATATTTTTTGAAACAAAGGATTTAGTTATTGTTGTGTTTTACATTTACAGATTAAATCTTTTAAAGACTATTGGTTTATTTTTCGTACTGGTGTTGATGTATTTGGTAGAGTATTGGAGTGTTACACAAGTGAGAAGGAATCTAAGAGAAACAATGTAAAGGATCGCATTCTACTAAATAACATTACTTCTGTTACAAAATTGGATTCCAGTAAACAATTCTGTCTTTATTCAAACGATGGAACAGTTCATACGTTTGAAGCTTCTTCTGCATTTGAATGTGGAGAGTGGGTGTTCAGTCTAAATGCTGTGCTTTTCGGGAAAGGACCTGATGGAAGTAAGTTGGAAATAATATTACATACCACGTAGATATATAACGAATGTTATTGTACATTTGAAAAAGCCATTAGAATTAATGAATGTGAATGTTTTGAAACGAAATGCATATCAATTTTGTTGCAATAATATTTATAGTAACGGTAATAGATAATATAGATAAGGAGAGATTAAATCTTCTTTAATTAAACTTCTGTTTGTATTCACCCTGTATTTAAACAACATAGAATAAGATATTACTGGACAATTTAGACATTTAAACTCATGACTTATCCTCACATGCACACATGATCACATGCCTTTGTGGGTTAAAGTTGATGATTCTACTATACATTTAAACCTACTGTTGCCAAGATTGCTTCCTCTTGTATCATTTACATTGCTTCTTCTTGTAACAATAATATCTATTTAAGGATGTTGTCTCAAGGTCATATTGCTGCAAGGAAGTCGGAGAAATTGTTGGTTCAACATGACAGTTAGAATGAAAGTATTAATTGAGTTAGAACTGGTAGGCAAAAGCTCATTAGATTTTAAGTGTTTTATGATTAAATTTGTTAACAAAATTAGTTAGTGAAATGTAAATAAGATATTTGATAACTGTATATGGCAACATACTATATATAGAGATGGTGTGGTCTTGAAGTGTGACGACATAAAGTTGAGAATAGCATACTTGAATTATATTAATACCTTAAAGAATTAGCTACATATGGTATGCAAGAATGTCTTGTCATTCAATGATACCTTTATGGGTATATTATGAGTTGAGCAGCTTTTAATTCTTTCGCATATCTGATAGCCCATTGAAGTAAATATTGATAAATTAACCATTTAACAATGATTGACATTGAAAGAGGGGTAACAGGCAAAAGAAGTGAGTACACACGGCATCTAGGCACTAACTCACTCTTTCATATGCCACCTGGTCAGATAGAATTATTCTTTTAAAGGTGGACTGGGTCACAGGGGACCAACTTCCACAAGTAACTATTATTGTTATTGTAACCACTGTGTGTTATGTTTATAGATGTTTTATTGATTATAAATTACTTTCAATCACCAAATCAAACATTGTACTCCTTATTCACTCCGTCATCACAACAATTACCTTACAATATCTGGACATACACGCTCATAACACTATGGCTATAATAGTATCTTAAATTAGTCTACACTCTATATAAACTAAACTGCCTTATAAGGATAGTTACTACCATAACTTTCATGTGCTATAGTACTGACAAATGTGGAGGAGAGAATGGAAAGACTGTATATTCCAGACACCTTAAAATAACTGTCCCTTTTTAAATTATAGAACTATATGACAACATAACAGCATAAACCTCTATATCAAATCCCCTCTCTCTCTAATTCATTGCTTATACAATGCTGTATAATAAGGTTTATTACAGCAGATACAATGTTATCATACAATTCTCTTGATAATAACAATTTTCTTTAGAAAATACATCGTTGAACCTCTCATTAAAGGAAGATCCTTTTTAGTAATGCGTTAAGTAATAGCATTTCCTTTTTGTAGAGATGTCTTTATAAAATGGAGTAAAGACTACAAATGTCCTTATTTTAGTCTCATCTTTATAAAGAGAGGTTTAATTTAACTTTCCTTGTGTGATCAGTTGTAAATTAATCACTTTTCACATAGTCATCAGCATTACATGCATACATACCCTAATTGTATTATATTTACAAATGTACATGTACATACATGTACATGTACATGTATATTTACATGTACATGTAAGGGAAGAAGCTACAGAATAACTCATAGTAAAATATGTAGCTATATTAATCACGTACTGGTCATATTTTTTGGCAGCACTTATACTCCATATATCTAGTTAGTGTGTGTATACCAGAACTACTATCAACTCTAATTGGAGTTGCTGTTCGAACCAGTTACAAATACTACTTTATATTGTTTATTGTTTTGGCTTCAGCAATGATAACTTGGCATATCAACTTGTATTTGTAAATGACAACATTGTGTTGTATTACGTTATGTGGTTTTGTTATACATGTACATGTAGTGTAAAATTAAGAGCTGGTCAGGTCATGACCCTTTCAAGTTAATTCATCTATATGACTGCCATATCTCAATTGTACAGAGAATATTGTCCAGTTTGCAATAGAAGTGTGGAGTTGTCCTATGTTTCGGTACTCTGGTCCAGGAGTGCTAGAGATTCGTCACGATCTTATGATTGTGTGGAGTGAGGGAGAAAGAAATGAAATAGTTCGATGGCAGTTGGGACATATTCGTTCATTTAAAGCTAAGCTTAATCAGCTTCAAATTATTGCTGGAAGGTAATAAGATATGAATTAATATAAATCTATATGTATATAAATAATATATACTGAATCTGTTGTCTGTTTTGATGAGTAAAAGATACATCCTAACAGTTTATTTTTCACAATTGATGTTTACAGCATAGCTTATTGGTGTTACATGATATTATTATGTTACCATACAATTATATATGAACATGTTTCCCCCTTTAAAAAACAACATATCTAGTTCCTATTGAGTCAAATCATTTGACAGTTTAAACTTTCTTATTCTTTTCAGCCGTAGTTCAACTGGCGAAGGTATATTTGTTTTCGGAACACAGGAGAGTGTGTTGATCACACACACATTAGAAACTGTCATCAATCTCTTGGCACAAAGGAAGCAAGGAATGAAAGGACCCTCACCTCAGGTTATTATCTATTGACACATGTCTATCCACTATCTATTTATTATAACATTGTTTTATTTAATCTACAGTTAAAAAGACGGGGTCCACCTCCTCCAATCCCTCCTCCCTATCAACCTATAAAAATCAACCAAACACTCGTACGAGGAAGGACTGATACCCATGATCTCATTCCAGGGTTCACTGATGTCCCTGGTATTAGAGGGCCTGAAAAATCACTTTCTCCGGTTGGTAAAATCCCTCACTATCTTGCCAATTATGAAGTCGTTGACGCACCTACATTTCAAGAAAATGTTGGTTCCAAAAGTACTAAAACAAGAGTTGGAAATTCTGACCAGGATATCAATAACGCTCACTACTCTCTCCTTAGAGCTGTGCCCTCCCAACAATTATCCCGCAGTACATCGTACAACACTGTAGGAAACACTACATCAAAAGTACATGACATATACTCCGATAACTCTCTGACTTATGATAAACTAGAGACACTGGGTTTGCCAGCTCCTTCTCCCATACCCCAGTCAAAATCTCAAAATCAACTGTCAACAGATCGAAATTCAGACTACAATTATGTTGACACAGTCCCTAAACTGCTACCATTACCTCTGACATCTAATGATAAACCTGACCTACTATCTAGTGTTGAATTTGGAGTAGTCCGGCATTTGAATTCTCCACAACAAAGTCGGAAAAACTTAAAAGATAGTATCAATGAGATGGGTGTCCTACAAGGTTCATCCGATGAAAGTGTTGAAATATATTCAACGATAAAAGATGAAGATGATACACAATACGCATTTTTGAAACCTGTAAATGATCCTTCTATTGAACTGCCTGGAGGAATGTATAATTCGCTAAATTTTAACGACACCACACCTGGAGACAGCAGCTGTAATCAAAGAATGACTGGGATGGGTCCTGGACGAGATATCCACTCACCACTACCGCCACCATGTTCTAAACAAACTAGTGTACCACCACCTGTACCACCCTACTCTGGAACTCTTCTTGCTGTAACTGAGAAAGACATAGAGATCATGTACGCCGATACTAGTCCAGTTTTAATACGTAAAAAATTACCGCCAGCACCTGATATTTCACCACGAGTTTCTCCAATTGGAGTAACAAGAGTGACTGAAACAAACGATGACTACAATCATGTACAACATATTATTAATGCAACAGGCTCACCACCATCTTCATATAACATCCCCGATGATTATGATGAAGTTGATTTTGACAAGCCACAGCATCATTTCATTGAAACAAAAAATACCTCAGGTGGTTACTCAAAGTTCAATCGTTCACAAATTGATAGCCATGTACGACCACAACAATTACCCTCGGACACTTACAGTTCTCTGTCCTCTCAACACAATAATGGTACCACTCCTGATATATACAATGTATTAGACAGGGTTGTACCTGTTAGCCGTAAGACCTCGGCACCTTTACCTTCACCACTCTTTGATGACGACTATTCTGAGGTCCCTAATGCCCTAACTAACCCTGATCCTGATATCCAAATACCTAATAATACGATATCTGTTCAAAGTGAGTGGAAACCCTTTGTCCCCCCTAGGGGTAACAAAGCTAAGTTACAACAAGCTAAGTCTTACGATGATTACGCAACACCACCAGATGATGATGTGATAACACCAGTAAGACCACCCGTCCCTCCAAAGCCTAAACCTAGACCAATTAAATCATGACATCTTAATTAATTAAATAATTATTATTATAGTCGTTAATTATGATAATTATTGTTTGTGTGTTGGATAGCTATTTTTAGCAATAAATTGACTAACTCTCGAATAATGACTTGCCAAAACTAACCAGTAAGTCAGCATGTCTCAATTTAACAGTTCATTGAGTTTTCAAGCAATTACTCCTAACAATAGCATTATTATTACCATGGTAACAAAAGGATGCAAAAGACAATTAGAATTTTAATAACTATTAATAATTAATTAATTCATGAGGATTTCCATTTGGACAAGGCGAGCATTAATGTCACCTGGCATTTGATAAGGAATCATTCCAGCAAATGTGATGAGTGTATGTGCCAGAGAACGTAACTGGGTCTTGTGCTAAAAATAGAACAATCAACAACCTGTACTATTAATAGATATTTCTATACCATTTCTTGACCACCTTGTGGTGTACTACCTCTGCCACCTCTCAGGGGAGTAGAACTAAGGAATAGAAAATGTGAATTAACATAGGGTCAGGAGATGGAGAGAGGAGAGAGAGAGAGAGAGAGAGAGAGAGAGAGAGAGAGAGAGAGAGAGAGAGAGAGAGAGAGAGAGAGAGAGAGAGAGAGAGAGAGAGAGAGAGAGAGAGAGAGAGAGAGAGAGAGAGAGACCTTATCTGTTTATACATAGTATATAGGATGCTCATTACAGCAAGTAATATATCAGGAAAACACTGTCTAATCTAATAATTGAAAAATAATAATGACAACCAAAGCATCTGTCCATTTCTCACAAGATCATCCATTATTCGAAACGCAGACACTTTTTGCTCTACTGTTTCACCAAGTTGTAAAGGCAATAGTTGTAACTTTTTCATGATCTGTAGAGGACAAGATAAGAACATATAACATGTCACATACACATTGAGTAAACAAGGTGAGAGTTACTTCTAATGCTTCATCAATTCTTTTAGCGTGATAGGAATCAAAAAATAACATCAAATCCAGCAGAAGAAAAAAGGTGTGGCTGATTTGATGACTGGCAGCGTAACCAAGGTTACGATATCTAACAAAAATTCAAAAGTAGATCAGAACATACAGATTTTACATGTGTTCTATTTTTACATGGATATGTGTTCTATTTTTACATGGATATGTGTTCTATTTTTACATGTACATGTGTTCTATTCTTACATGTACATGTGTTCTATTCTTACATGTACATGTGTTCTATTTACATGTACCTTTCAGCAATTGACACAGCTAAATTTTTAAGACGATGTCTATCAGATTGTGGAGGAGAAGGGGCGGAGACAATTCCACCCATTAGATGACACAGCAGTTCTAACACCTTACCATATTCCTAGTAATGTGTCATATGACAGTCATGTGATTTAAAGTACTAACTTGAGCTAAATCATAGAGTCGAATAGCATCTTCAAAGCGACCCTGATTCTCTGTCTCAGTAGCGACAAAATTAATGATTGTTTGTACATTTAGTTCTTCAACTTTGTTACCAAACTTGTCAATACATCCAGGCTGAGAGAGAGAGAGAGAGTATGATAAAGACAGAATGTCACTAACTTTTCTTGATCCATCAGGTTGAACCTGACCTAAAAGCATTTCAAACTGAAAATACAATATTATAACATATTGTATATTGTATGATTATATACCTCTCTACTTTCTGTTACCAGATCACTCACACAAGATAGAAATAAATTCTTTTCTTGTCCATCTTTCAAAGTTCTGAGAGAGAGAGAGAGAGAGAGAGAGAGAGAGAGAGAGAGAGAGAGAGAGAGAGAGAGAGAGAGAGAGAGAGAGAGAGAGAGAGAGAGAGAGAGAGAGAGAGAGAGAGAGAGAGAGAGAGAGAGAGAGAGAGAGAGAGAGAGAGAGAGAGAGAGAGAGAGAGAGAGAGAGAGAGAGAGAGAGAGAGAGAGAGAGAGAGAGAGAGAGAGAGAGAGAGAGAGAGAGAGAGAGAGAGATAAACAAGTGAATATAGTCAACCATACTACCTTAATCTGTAAAAATATTCCAGAGCTTCCCGAGGATCTGTAAGAGCAAATTTACGTGTATAACTAACAACTAAACGACCCAAATTAAGTCTCTGTAGTCCATTAGGTTCTTCTATCACTGAATAAGTGAACAATTACATTAAATAAATTCATTATTTGATGGTGTTACTGACTAAGATTAGAGTGAAAAGAAGGGGTTAAATATAGCAGATCAAGATCATGCAAGGCTAGGGCAAAGTGAACAGCATGACTGCGAAGAGACTCCACACGAGATAGAAACTCAACTGCCTTAATAAAGAAGAATGATTCTATCAATTCACCATCCATCTGTCCATTCATCGGTCCATCCATCCATACATCCATCCATCCATCCATACTGCTTCAAACTGAGCTGTGAGGAGAAGAACTTGAAAATACAGGTGAGGATGATGTTGAGCTTGAAAGTGACCTTCACCTAGTAGGTGATAATTTCAAGTTGAAAAACAAATTGACATAGTTTTGTTACCAACCATATTCTTTAAGTAAAAATCTCTGTAACTTAGAAAGTGTCATATGATCACCGTGTTCAGTTACTTCAAAATGAACTTGACATAACTAGATCAGATAAGAAGATATAGATCTTTAATTACTAGACAGTTTGATACATAGGTAACTGGTATATTGTTACATAGGTGGTACATTGGTACATAGGTAACTGGTACATTGGCAATAGGTACTGGTACATTGGTATATAGGTAACTGGTATATTGTTACATAGGTAACTGGTACATTGGTACATAGGTAACTGGTACATTGATACATAAGTAACTGGTACATTGGCACATCGGTAACTTGTATATTGGTACATAGGTGACAAGTATAATGAGCAATTATGATATATAGGTACAATGATACATCTGTGACTAATAGACATACTTTTAACCACATGTAATCTTCTGTGGTGACCAACACTTGAGAATGATTGTCGTTCAATTCACAACGAGCTAGTACACAGTAAATAGCTTTTTTGAAAGGATCTGAAGAACTTCGAACACTTTTCTTGTACAACAATTGTAGACGATTCTCAAATGATGATGATAACCTAATCAAGGAGAGTAAAGCCAATTTAGAGGTACTCAAAGGTACTACCTCCAGTCATTACTCTCTTTGTACTCTTCTAAATAGGGAGCAATATCACCACACACCCTACAAGGAAAAATTGTAGAGTCTCAGTCCTATACTACCTAGAATTCAGTCTCAGTCCTGTGCTACTCAGTGTTCAGTCTCAGTCCTGTACTACTCAGTGTTCAGTCTCAGTCCTAAACTTTCAGTACAGCTATACACTTACTGAGACTCAGACAGAGCAGAAAGAGCAGCTTCTAAATCTCCACATCTCATACAATAAAATACTAGGGCCCATAATGGTTGTCCCTGCACTAAACCATCCTAGAAGACACACATAAAACATTTATGTGTCTGTGAACGTTGCTGAATATCAACTCTTCATTCATCTATTCCCTTACCTCCAAACCTGGTGTGTTAGTAGCCTGTTTTAAATTCAGATAACTTCGGACCAACTGCAGTGTACCAGGGACTCCTCCAAGCTGAGACTGGGAGAGATTACTGTAGACCAAATCTCGAATATATTCCCGATATCTGTGAATATTATAAATTAATATTAATTAACCACACCCCTCACTGTTTTTCCAGGAAGTGACGAGCTTGATTGACAAAATCCTTTTGCAGTCTTATAGAGGAACGGTGCTCGAATGCTTTTGGAGGGAGGGTTGGTACATCCACTAAAGTCTTCAAGAGTTCCCAAGAGTTCTTAATGCTCTTTACAAAATACCATTATTAAAATAAAATCTTCGTTTTTTTCTAACTTTGTCAGTAAAATTTTTACTAGCATTACAAAACTCAGTAACAAGAGCATGAGACAAGTCGTGTAGCTCTGCTTCATTAGCACGATAAACCTATTATGTAATGAATGAAAAGTTTAATATCCTAGGTCACTGTGGTAAGTACTGATGTTCACTAGTCTAGAGCTTACTAATGGTAGCTATCCTAGGTCACTGTGGTAAGTACTGATGTTCACTAGTCTAGAGCTTACTAATGGTAGCTATCCTAGGTCACTGTGGTAAGTACTGATGTTCACTAGTCTAGAGCTTACCAATGGTAGCTCACTAGTCTAGAAATTAGTAAGTACTGATGTTACCTCTCTTGCATAGGCCATCTCTATAGCATCTAGAGCGCTACGTCCCATCAAACTAAGAGGATCAGCTGTTAGTGTCTAGATTATATCAAAGTGTAGTAAAAAAATAAAAATATATTATAACATGCTTACTTCAGAATGTGTAGGTAATTCTATTGTATCTTGATTACTGCCTAATAAGGAATTGAGGATTTTCTCTTTCTCCTCCTCCCAATTACTCTCCATACTCTGCCATTGACGTTGATCTGCTTCACTAAAGGTCTGTGTGTGTGTGTGTGTGTGAGAATTATGAGCGGATGTGTGTGTATATACATACATTTTTCCTTGACTCTTCAATGACAGCCAACAATGTGTTTTCTCTCTCATTTCGTAAAAAACCCTACATTAATATGTCATATTAAGTATCATCATTTTGTTATAAACCTCAATGTCTGTTTCCCACACAGGTTCTATAGGCTCAAGAGTTTTCGCTGCATTAAGCGTCTCAATTCTTTGAGATAACTTGGGCACATCAAATCCACGAGAGCCCAAAAGTATTGACCTATACAGGAAGAGAATGTATTCTAAATAATGCACACACACACACGTGTAGTTCTGTGCATATGACATTTTATCATAACTTACGCTTTAACGTCCGTATGATCTTCAGGTAGACCTACAGTTGTTTTACTAAGCAAACGTTGACCTGCCTCTGCTATTTGTTGGAGGTTTCTTCTTACTCGTGGTAATTCTTCTTCTCCTCCAATATCAGCTGTCAATTGCTCAGCCTCTTGAAGGAGATTAGCTAAAGTCTTTGCCTGAGACATAGTCACCAACCGGGCTGCTTTAAAATCATTAACCACACCCACTTAATTATTAATTATTGAGGGTGTGGCTCAATGTCTGTGCAATAATCCCTTTTAATATGTGCGTAGAATTTCTTTAATCTTTTTAATTTTTTTTCGTACTCTATATACTGAATATTGAGAGCGAACAGTACTAGAATCCATATATAAAAAATATAAGCAATTAAATAATAAATAAATAAGACTCATAAACATAATATCTAGTTATAAAATGTTTATTACCAGTAGGATCAAGCTCTCATTAACGTTTCTAACACTCTGCTCTCTTCTGCCATAACACCAAAATATATTAACATTTTTAACCAAGTAATTGACAACCATGATTTAAAAGACCACCACCTGAAATAAATGAATCTATACGTATCTCATTTAAGATCTATATAAAACCTACCATATTCTAAAGTCATAACTTCTGAGGCCAATCCAGGTCTTAATGGAATAACTCCAGGATTGAGATTTATGAATAGAACAATAATGATAACCTTCTATTGCTCTGAGGAAGGGAAGGAGGTAGTAAGAGATGGAGTGAGACAGAGATAGAGTGAGACAGAGATTAAAGTAGTGAGAAAGAAGGAAGAATATAATCGAGAGAGCACAATTATATATATATCATTTAACATACACTCTTGCCATAATATTGAATCTGTTTACTGGAGTACCTAATTCTCGATTAATACTGCGTAACAAATTTAAGTTCCTAAATAAATGTATCATTTCTAATTTGGACAGAATATCTATCTAAATTTAAATTCTTTACCTAAATACAAGCATCATTGAGGAGGGTAAAGTACGCAGTATTGATATCACATCCTCCATACGATTATAAAATGTATCTTTCACTTTAAGTACATCATGACGAGTGAGTGTAGCCGAATTAAACATTTTACGATGAGTCTCTAATGTACGACCAGTAACTATTAATGCGAATAGCTCATGATCTAGAGAGATAGATAAACTGATAAAGGATGAACAAAAAAATAGATGGACAGATAGATGGATGATGGATGAATGGAAGATTGATTTGTAGCAACCTTCTACTCCCAGTTGTTCACAATAATGTTTTAAACTTTGTAAATCATGTTGAATTGTTGACTTCCATACACCACAGAATGCAAGTCTAGTTCTGAGACAATTGTTAGTAATATAAGATATTATCATCACAATAGCCTTACTCTTCCTTTAATGGAGCATATAGGCCATGATCTAACAAACAAACTTGTACGCCAGTCAGAGGAGACTTACGAACTAGAACTGGAGAGAGAGAGAGAGAGAGTTCTACAAGATCAAATGATTTTTATTTACCATTTCCAGGATGAGGATCACCATGAACAAAACCAGTAAAAAACAGTTGATAAGAAAAGGCCTTTGTAATTTTTTCCGCTACTTCAGCTAATGGTAAACCCCTCTCTTTAAGAGAAGAAATATCTGTTGCTTGACAACCATCTATCCATTCTGTAGTAAGTACTCTCTGCATGAAAGAATTCATCCATTTATTAGTTTATTTATCTATCTATCTGTCCATTATATATCATCTGTCCATTATATCATCTGTCCATTGTATATCATCTGTCCATTAACATACTTTGCTTGTACATTTCCAGTAAACTTGTGGGACATGTACAAATGGAAGATGACTTAATTGTCGAGCACATCGTTCTTGATTAATACCTTCATGTTCAAAATCTAACTCTTTTAACAAAGTCTCTTTGAGTTCCTTAAGAAAAGAATAACAAGTTATTAATAGACATAACAAGTTATTAGTAGACATGACAAGTTATTAATAGACATAATTAGTGGATATAGCAAATTATTAATAGACATAACAAATTATTAATAGACATAACAAGTTATTAATAGACATAACAAGTTATTAATAAACATTAAGTTATTAATAAACATAATAAGCTATTAATAGACATAACAAGTTATTGATAGACATAACAAGTTATTAGCAGACATAACAAGTTATTAATAGACATAATTAGTGGATATAGCAAATTATTAATAGACATAACAAATTATTAATAGACATAACAAGTTATTAATAGACATAACAAGTTATTAATAAACATTAAGTTATTAATAAACATAATAAGCTATTAATAGACATAACAAGTTATTGATAGACATAACAAGTTATTAGCAGACATAACAAGTTATTAATAGACATAATTAGTGGATATAGCAAATTATTAATAGACATAACAAATTATTAATAGACATAGCAAATTATTAATAGACATAACAAGTTATTAATAGACAAAACAAGTTATTAATAGACATAACAAGTTATTAATAGACATATCAAGTTATTAATAGACATATCAAGTTATTAATAGACATAACAAGTTATTAATAGACATAATGAGTTAATAATAGACATATCTAAATTAGGAGTAAACATTGGTTGTATCTAGAGTAACAAATTACACCAAAAATTACTCTCATCCATGTGGTGAAATTCTAACTAGTAGGAGGAGCCCCTGTTATTACAACTAATTATTATATAGGTGTTTACATTATACAAGTGTGTATGTTTGATGGAGCTCTGAATTGGGTGGAGCTTATACTTACATCAAGTACCCACGAGAAAGTAAACCTGGGATGCATCCAAGCTATGAGTCGTAACAAGATCTTTATCGTCCAAATATCGCCATCATATCGATCTCTCAAGTCAATATATTGGACTTTTACAGCCACTGGTTCTCCCTCGGCAGTTTTAGCTTTATAAACTTGGGCCAAGCTTGCTGCAGCTACAGGTTGTCTGTTAAATTCAGTGAATATATCATTAGGAGTTTGTTGAAAGTCTTCCTTGAAAAGCATATCTAACTGTTTATGGGTGTGGCTTAAAGGGGAGTGGTCACATAGATATTGGACTTACTTCTTTCTCCTCTCGTACTAGGACCTAAAAAGGTATTATAACTTTGATAAATGGATTAATAAAATAAAATGGACTCATGGATATCACTTAAAAGAATATGTAGGTGATTAAATGAATAGATGAAAATAAATGGTATATACCTTATTAAGTAATACTTTCAACGTATCAATATACTGACGTGGGAGAATTTGGTTAAAGGATCCTAAACCTTGTCCCAATTTGATGTACAATCCACCATTTGCCATAGCTCCTGCAACGATGCGATCAGCTGCACGCTGATGACAGGGTCCAACTATTTCATCGTAATCTGGGCTATCCTGACATAGTGAGAGGTGTGGCTAGTCAATCTTTACAAGTCAACAAAAACTTACATCGTCAACTCCTCGTAATGTCCACCAGTAGTCACAAGAAATAGTAATACCAACAGTTGCAGATCTGAAATTGCAAATAAGTACAAAAAGTATTTTTCAAAGTTCATTGTACTACAATTGGTACCTCAGAAATCGATTTATGCCGCCTAAATGGACTCGTATCTTTCTCCTCGCGATATTGTCCGATTTCCAATAATACGCGGCACTTCCAGTCCCTGATAGCAACAGCAGACCTCCCAGGACTCTTCTTAATCGCATATTGTATGCAGAAAAGTTTTCCTGCAAACAATGCCTTCCTCATAAAGGGTTAAATATTATTAGTGGGTGGAGCGAACATAACAGCTGCGAAATCCACCCTACGTTAGAAGACATGCCTCGTATAGAAACAGAAATTAAGTTAGACTTCAAAGATGTCTTGGTTCGACCAAAACGTAGCACACTTCGGAGTAGATCAGATGTGAGTTGCATTGTTTTAATCAATAAATGAATAATTAATTAATTATATAATTACAACAATATTGTTGTAGTGGGAGTTGTATAAAATACATTTTATTTTGTGAGTTTTAGGTAGATTTAATGAGAGAATATATATTCCGCAACTCCAAACAAAAATACTTTGGAATTCCTGTAATAGCTGCAAATATGGATACCACAGGTACATTTGAAATGGCTTTAGCACTATATCAGGTAGGTGGAATTGTCACTTTAAAACCACACTCTATAATTTTAACTTCTATAGCATTGTCTGTTCACTGCCATACATAAACATTACACATTGGAGGAATGGCAGACATTTGCTCAGAAAAACCCAAGTTGTTTGGAGGTTCATATAAAGATCATTCTTTTATACTTTATTGTAATTATTTTAGCATTTGGCTATCAGCTCTGGTAGTGGAGAAACAGATTATAAAAAGACAAAGAGCATTTTGGCTGCTATTCCAGATATAAAGTATATTTGTTTGGATGTGGCTAATGGCTATTCTGAGCACTTTGTTGATTTTGTGAGAAATGTACGAAAGGACTTCCCAAATCATACAATACTGGTTAGCATGGAATCATTATGGATAAGAAGATTACTCTCTCTCTCTCTCTCTCTCTCTCTCTCTCTCTCTCTCTCTCTCTCTCTCTCTCTCGCTCGCTCGCTCTCCCTCTCCCTCTCCCTCTCCCTCTCCCTCTCCCTCTCCCTCTCCCTCTCTCTCTCTCTCTCTCTCTCTCTCTCTCTCTCTCTCTCTCTGTGTGAGTACAGGCAGGTAACGTTGTTACTGGAGAAATGGTAGAAGAGCTTATTCTAAGTGGTGCTGATATCATCAAAGTTGGGATTGGACCAGGTATTTCATGTAATTATAAATCATTGATAAAGGTACATACTCACAGGTTCAGTTTGCACTACCAGAAAGAAAGCTGGTGTGGGATATCCACAACTTAGTGCTGTAATAGAATGTGCTGACGCTGCACACGGTCTTGGTGGTCATATTATTTCAGTGAGTTTTCACATTATTCTAATGTATATATATTAGTATATTATTATCAGGATGGTGGCTGCACATGTCCTGGAGACGTTGCTAAGGCGTTTTGTAAGAGAAGTTTAGTTTTCTATTTATTCTCCCCTCTCTCTCTCTCTTAAGGTGCAGGAGCTGATTTCGTTATGTTAGGAGGGATGTTTGCTGGTCATGATCAATCTGGTGGTGAACTTATAGAAAGAGACGGAAAAAAATACAAATTGTTTTATGGTATGAGTTCAGCTACTGCTATGAAACGATATGCAGGGGGTGTGGCTGAATATCGGTAGGCTCTGTTAGAAATATCAATCCAGAAACTCTTCAATTCTTCTTACTTAGAGCATCTGAGGGTAAGACAGTTGAACTGGCATACAAGGGAGATGTTAATCATACAGTGTTGGATATCTTAGGAGGTATAAGGTCAACGTGTACTTATGTAGGGGCTGGTAAACTCAAGGAGATAAGTAAACGTACTACATTTATACGTGTCACTCAACAGACTAATGATGTCTATCATTAACCTCTAACCAACTTCATAATTATCTCTTATAAGAAAAGATTATTTATGAAATAGGGGGTGGGGATGTACACGGAATTTTGTTATCCGGACGTGGGCGGAGATGCCACGTGTATAGAAAGGGTTGTGCTATATTGTATACAGGCTAAAGCAATGGAGTGTCTTATTGGAATAAGATGTGACGAATTTGTACTTTTAGCTCATGATAATTCAGCTGGAAGGAGTGTTCTAGTGATGAAACAAAATCAAGACAAAATATTCAAACTAGACGAGAAGCTGGCAATGGTTGTATGTGGCGACACTGGTGATACCGTCTACTTTGGAGAGTTCATACAGAAAAATCTTGCCTATTATCGTATTAGAAATGGTTATGCTCTTTCTCCTAGTGCAGCTGCCAGTTTTACTCGTCACGAAATGGCCAAGAGATTACGACAGGCACCTAGTCTCGTTAACCTCATAATAGGAGGGCATGACCCTAAAACCAACAAATGTTCCCTTTATTTTATGGACTATTTGGGAACATTAGCAAGTGTTGAGTACACTGCTCATGGCTACGGTTCATACTTTTCTCTCAGTGTACTTGATCGCTATCATCGCTCAGATATGACAAAAGAAGAAGCTGAAGATTTGCTATTGAAGTGTGTCTTGGAGATCCAGAAACGTTTAGTAATAAATCTTCCTTCGTTCAGTTTTTATTTTGTAGATGAATTGGGAATTTCAGAGAAGAAAGTGATAAACACAGAAGTAGCAAAAGTAGAAGAGGAAGAGATGGAACAAGCCGTGTTTGCTTGACACATTTTAACTTTAATTAATAAAACATCAGTTTAGTAAAAAAATGAACATTGATGTTGAGTGTTATATTAATAAGAGAAATATCAAATTATCGTGATAGTTCATCATGGGTAATTATTATGAGACAGTGTCTAGACACTTCTTTGGGAAAAGAGTTGTTTTCATACAGGTCCTGTTTAGACAGGAAGTTTACTATATAAAAGTGATATCACAGGGTTTTGTTGTAAAGTTGATTCTAAATGGAAGGATTTGCTGGAGAACAACAAGTAGATGCTCGAGGAGAACCAATTCTTTATGAAGCCACCTGCTCAACTGAGGAATACTCACGTTATTTGCAAAAACGTGAATTCTGTGCTATTTTAGAGATCTATTTTCTTATTTGCTTGGCCTTAATTTTAATCGTCATCTTACCACTATTGCTCCTGCCTTTAGTGCTCTGTCTCTGTAGACAAAGAACCAAGTCAGTAGCTGAAAAAAGACTCAAAAAATGGCGTCTTTATGTTACCAATAAAAACATATACTATTCCTATTTTCTTACTGGCTACAATAATTGGGTCCGAGGTACCATCACCTACGGTGTTCCTCTAGCTAGTATTGGATCAATACAAATCAAAGAAACTGGCTGTCTCTGTTGTTACACCTGTTGCACAGACAACTTGCCTGTAGTTGAAGTTGTAATGAAAAGGGGACAATATGCTAGACCAGTTGATAGGCCTCATATCCAACATGCAGGTACGAGTGAAGTAGACCTTTCCAGATCAGTTCTACTAATAACTGGTGTTGCTAATCCAGAGAGTTTCATCGATATTGTTCAAGGACAAATGATGAAGTTGAGTTATAATTATTAGTTGAGAACACTCAGAACAGTTCCTTTTGTCTTTTTTTCAAGTCATTACACCCAAAAAAATTATTTTTTCAATAATATTTTACAGTTTTAGCCCAATTTTGAATAAGAAACTCTTGTTATTAACAGCTAGACTATTACCAGTCATAATAATCAGACATCTCTGTACTATATAGTACTATTTATAGTACTACCGATATATAGTACTATAGTACGGAATAGATATTGTTGTGTAATTGGTATAATTATTTCTACTCAAGTATTAAATAATGATTGTATAATTTATCATGTTAAATATCGTTATTATTTTATTATAATAATATGACAACTTGGTAATTATTTGTCCCAAATATATGCTTGTATATATAGCTAGAAATTGTACTCACTATATAAGGATAATAACAGTAAAGATAATAGCTTTAATTGTACTATGTCTGTATTGACTAGACAGTAGATTAGACTAGATTTATTTCCCAAATGGATGGTTAGTGATTCCACTAGAAGTAGAGTTTTCCCAACCACATGCCAGTGAAATTCCTCTGTAATTAGTTAACTTTGTACTTTGTACTACTCCCTAAAGTTTGACATCACCGTTCATACGGAAACCCATAAAATTTTAATATCACCGTTGTAATTATTATTATCACGTGGTGCCATTTTCTTGTTACGACGCAAACAGCTTCCACGCATTAACCTTTTATCATAATCTTGTAAGCGTACCATTATGGAAGGATATTTTGAATCACAGCGAGTAGATTCCCGGGGAGAACAAATTCTTTACGAGGCAACGTGCCAAACTGAAGAATATACTCGATATTTAAGAAGGCTTTTTACCTGGCATTTGATTTCTTTATTTCTTGTTTTGTGCATATTCATCATTCCACTACTACTCTTGCCAATTATCTTACATCTCTGCAAGCCAAGAATTCAGTCAAAATGTCAAGAAGCAGTCAAATATTGGCGACTTTACATGACTGATAAAAATATATACTATTCTTTTTCTTACCCTGAATCAACTGGTATTACAATTGTTATTCCTCTGGATGACATCAAGACCATAACAGTCAATGGTCAATTGGGTAAGTGTATCAGATGTTTAGCACGTATACCGGATGACATGAATATAATTCAAATCCTAATGATACCAGGGAAATATGCAAGATATGTTGACTTCCCTGACGTCATCCTATCATGTGTACAAATATTCGGTGCTGCTAATGCAGAGAGTTTTGTTGAGGCTGTGCTAGGGCAAATGGCCAGGTTGGGAAATCCTCAGTACACACATCCTCCATATTTGAACCTTTAACTATTTATAATTATTAATTTTGTCATACTTTGTATTATTTCCATGCAGTCAGCAAGAATATATATGTTTACGGTACAGTAGTTGCTACACTGTAAAAAATGATAGTTGATTTAACCATCATATCATTTGGTTATATAGGTTGCAATTACAAACTTATTTTTGTTGAAAAACTAATTATAATATTGTTTTCATCACTAATGCAGTACTGTTTATGTATATATAAAAACCATCAGTTTCATAGTACATCAGTAATCAAAATAGTAGTATGTTTACATTTTCCATATACAACCTGTATAATCATGTATTAGTTAATTCAACCATACAATTTTTACTGTGTATTTGTACTTAGTACATACATACTTCAATGAGAAATTAATGTTAAAAATTTGCTGAGAACAACAAGATGTTCAAGGAGAACCATTTCTTTCCGAAGCAACATATTTAACTTAAGAATACACATGTCATTTGGAAAACACAATGTCTTTGTATACACAGCTGCCTGGGTCTTGATTTTAATTATCTGGTTTTTGAAGTCCTTTTACTCTCCTGTCTTTAATGGACATGTCTCTGATTACAAAAAGCCAGGTCAGACATTGAAGAAACTCTCAAGTAATAGTGTCTTTATATCACCATCACGTGCACAAAGACATATTATTCTAATGGCAACAATAATTATACTATTTCTAGTGTTATACTATTGATAGTATTAGCAATACAAATCAAAGAAACTAGTAGTCTTTGTTGTTACACCAGCACAGACAACTTCTCTGTAGTTGAAGTTGTAATGAATAGGGGACCAGTTCAGACCAGTTGACCAGTTGATAGGCCTCATATCCAACCTACATACTGGTGTTGCTAATCCAGAGAGTTTTATTGATATTGTTCATAGACAAATGATGATGTTGAGCTATAATTATTTGGTGAGAACACTCAGAACAGTTCCTTTTGTCTTTTGTTTAAGTCATAGTATCCAAAAAAATTTAATTTTTCAATAATATTTTACAGTTTTAGCACAATTTTGAATAAGGAACTCTTGTTGTTAACAGCTACACTATTACCAGTCATGATGATCAGACATCTTAGTACTATATAGTACTATTTATAGTACTACCGGTATATAGTACTATAGTACAGAATAGATATTGTTGTGTAATTGGTATAATTATTTCTACTCAAGTATTAAATAATCATTGTATAATTTATCATGTTAAATATCATTATTATTTTATATAATAATATGAGAACTTAGTAATTATTTGTCCCAAATATATGCTTGTATATATAGCTAGAGATTGTACTCATTATTAAAAAGATAATAACAGTAAGGATAATAACTTTAATTGTACTATGTCTGTATTGAGTAGACAGTAGATTAGACTAGATTTATTTCCCAAATAGATGGTCAGTGATTCCACCAGTAGTAGAGTTTTCCCAACCACATGCCAGTGAAATTCCTCTGTAATTAGTTAACTTTGTACTTTGTACAATTCCCTAAAGTTTGACATCACCGTTCATACGGAAACCCTAGCCTCATACCCAGGCTAAACTAGAACACCTGGGTACGAGGCTAACGGAAACCAATAATATTTTAATATCACTTCGTAATTATTATTATCACGTGGTGCCATCTTCTCATTCTCCTGATTTATTACGCAAACAGCTTCCATGTGCTTAGCTTTTAACAAATTACATATCTTGTAAGCGTACCATTATGGAAGGATATGTTGAATCACAACGAGTAGATTCCCGGGGAGAACCAATTCTTTACGAGGCGACGTGCCAAACTGAAGAATATACTCGATTTTTAGTAAAATATTTTACCTGTATTTTGATTATGGTTATTCTTTTTTTTACATATTCATCATTCCACTGCTACTCTTGCCAGTTATCTTACATCTCTGCAAGCCAAGAATTCAGTCAAAATGTCAAGAAACAGTCAAATATTGGCGACTTTACATGACTGATAAAAATATATACTATTCTTTTTCTTACCCTGAATCAACTGCTATTACAATTGTTATTCCTCTGGATGACATCAAGGCCATAATAGTCGATGATCAATGTGGTGAGTGTGGCAGATGTTTATCATGTATACCAAAAATCATCCATAGTTAATCTGTCCTCTTTATAAAGAGAGAGAGAGAGAATGTAAACAGTATTGACTACATTAGTACACACTGACCATTATATTGTATAGTAGGATGGCATGAACGTAATTCTAATCCTAATGAAATCAGGGAAGTATGCAAGATATGTTGACCGGTATGACATCCTATCACGCGTACAAATACTCGGTGCTGCTAATGCAGAGAGTTTTATTGAGGCTGTGCTAGGACAAATGGCCAGGTTGGGAAATCCTCAGTACACACATCCTCCATATTTGAACCTTTAACTATTTATATATTATATTAATTTTGTCATACTTTGTATTATTTTGTAAACCATCTAGCAAGATAAACCTGTATGTCTATGATATTGTGTAGTTTGAAGTTACTAGCATTCCATTCATATATTTACGGTAGTTGCTACATTGTAAAAAATGATGGTTGATTCAACCATTATTTGGTTATATATAGGTTGCAATTACAAACTTATTTTTGTTGAAAAAGTAATTATAATATTGTT
The DNA here is from genome assembly GCA_963693285.1 of Xestospongia muta. Lineage (NCBI taxonomy): Eukaryota > Metazoa > Porifera > Demospongiae > Haplosclerida > Petrosiidae > Xestospongia > Xestospongia muta. The sequence continues at coordinate 4,862,195 of OY848930.1, forward strand.
TTCATTACTAATGTACTACTGTTTATATAGCTACAAAACTATCAATCTCATAGTACATTAGTAATCAAAGTAGTATGTTTACATCTTCCATATACAACTTGTATAATCATGTATTAGTTAATTCAACCATACAATTTTTACAGTGTATTTGTACTTAGTACATACATACTTCAATGAGAAATTAATGTTAAGAATTTGCTGAGAGCAACAAGATGTTCAAGGAGAACTATTTCTTTCACCTGTGGCAACAGACACTTGATTCCACCTCCTCTATCTGTGCTGTCTTCTTTGATCTTAGCAAAGCTTTTGATTCCATTACTATTTGTACTTAGTACATACATATAATTCAATGAGAAATTAATGTTAAGAATTTGCTGAGAACAACAAGATCTTCAAGGAGAACGCACCATTTCTTTTCGAAGCAACATATTTAACTGAAGAATACACATGTCATTTGGAAAACACAATCTCTTTGTATACGCAGCTGCCTGGGTCTTGATTTTAATTATCTGGTTTTTGAAGTCCTTTTACTCTCCTGTCTTTAATGGACATGTCTCTGCTTACAAAAAGCCAGGTCAGACACTGAAGAAACTCTCAAGTAATAGTGTCTTTATATCACTATCACGTGCACAAAGACATGTTATTCTAATGGCAACAATAATTATTTCTAGTGTCATACTATTGCTAGTATTAGCAATACAAATCAAAGAAACTGGTGGTCTTTGTTGTTACACCAGTTGCACAGACAACTTCTCTGTAATTGAAATTGTAATGATGAATAGGGGACCAGTTCAGACCAGTTGACCAGTTGATAAGCCTCATATCCAACTTACATACTGGTGTTGCTAATCCAGAGAGTTTTATTGATATTGTTCAAGGACGAATGATGAAGTTGAGTTATAAATATTAGTAGAAAACACTCAGAACAGTTCTTTTTGTCTTGTATACTTTAAATCATCCAAATGATTTAATTTTCAATAATAATTTACAGTTTTAGCACTATTTTGAATAAAGACTTCTTGTTGTTAACAGCTAGACTATTACCAGTCATGATAATCAGACACCTTAGTACTATATAGTACAGTACTATAGTACTACCAGTATATAGTACTATAGTATGGAATAGATAACCTTTAAATCATATATATATATATATATATATATATATAATATTTCTCATATTTTGCAATGTTTTCTTTAAAAATAATGTTGTAAACCATCCACTAAGAACATACACCTTTGTGGTTAGTGATTCCACTAGAAGTAGAGTTTTCCCAACCACATGCCAGTGAAACTCCTCTGTAATTAGCTTTGTACTTTGTACTACTCCCTAAAGTTTGACATCACCGTTCATACGGAAACCCATAAAATTTTAATATATATCACGTTCGTAATTATTATTATCACGTGGTCCCATCTCCTGATTATGACGCAAACAGCTTCCACGTGTTTACTTTTATCATAATCTTGTAAGCGTACCATTATGGAAGGATATGTTGAATCACAGCGAGTAGATTCCCGGGGAGAACCAATTCTTTACGAGGCGACGTGCCAAACTGAAGAATATACTCGATATTTAAGAAGGATTTTTACCTGGCCTTTGATTGGTTTATTTCTTGTTTTGTGCATATTCATCATTCCACTACTACTCTTGCCAATTATCTTACATCTTTGTAAGCCAAGAATTCAGTCAAAATGTCAAGAAGCAGTCAAATATTGGCGACTTTACATGACTGATAAAAATATATACTACTCTTTTTACTCTCAATCAACTGGTATTACAATTGTTATTCCTTTGGATGACATCAAGACCATAACAGTCGATGATCAATGTGGTGAGTGTGTCAGATGTTTATCAGGTATACCGGATGGCATGAGTGTAATTCTAATCCTAATGAAATCAGGGAAGTATGCAAGATATGTTGACCGGTATGGGATCAGATCATATGTACAAATACTCGGTGCTGCTAATGCAGAGAGTTTTATTGAGGCTGTACTAGGACAAATGGTCAGGTTGGGAAATCCTCAGTACACACATCCTCCATATTTGAACCTTTAACTATTTATAGTTATTAATTTTGTCATACTTTGTATTATTTTCTATAAAGATAATGTTGTAAACCGTCTAGCAAGATAAACCTGTATGTCTATGATATTGTGTAGTTTGAAGTTACTAGCATTCCATTCATACTGTTTTCATTACTAATGTACTACTGTTTATGTAGCTACAAAACCATCAATCTCATAGTACATCAGTAATCAAAATAGTATTATGTTTACATTTTCCATATACAACCTGTATAATCATGTATTAGTTAATTCAACCATACAATTTTTACAGTGTATTTGTACTTAGTACATACATATAATTCAATGAGAAATTAATGTTAAGAAGCCCTTTTACTCTCCTGTCTTTAATGTGCTATGTCTCTGATTACAAAAGCCAGGTCAGACACTGAAGAAACTCTCAAGTAATATAGTGCCTTTATATCACCAACACGTGCACAAAAATATATTATTCTAATGGCAACAATAATTATACTATTTCTAGTGTTATACTATTGCTAGTATTAGCAATACAAATCAAAGAAACTGGTGGTCTTTGTTGTTACACCAGTTGCACAGACAACTTCTCTGTAGTTGAAATTGTAATGATGAATAGGGAACCAGTTCAGACCAGTTGACAAGTTGTTAAGCCTCATATCCAACCTACATAATGGTGTTGCTAATCCAGAGAGTTTTATTGATATTGTTCAAGGACAAATGATGAAGTTGAGTTATAAATATTAGTAGAAAACACTCAGAACAGTTCTTTTTGTCTTGTATATTTTAAATCATCCAAATAATTTAATTTTCAATAATAATTCACAGTTTTAGCACGATTTTGAATAAAGACTTCTTGTTGTTAACAGCTACACTCCTACCTGTCATGATAATCAGACACCTTAGTACTATATAGTACTACAGTGTATATAGTATTATAGTACTATATAGTACTATAGTATGGAATAGATAACATTATGTAATTGGTATAATTATTTCTACTCAAGTATTAAATAATCATTGTATAATATTATCATGTTAAATATTATTAGTTTATTATAATAATATGAGAACTTAGTAATTATTTGTTTCAAATATATGCTTGTATAGGTAGAGATTGTACTCACTATAGAGATAATACTTTGATTGTATTATGTCTGTATTGAGTAGCTAGACTAGACTAGGTCTATAATTAGAGTGATGTTTATTTCCCAAATGCATGGCCAGTGATTCCATTAGAGTAAGTAGCTTTCCCAAATACATTCCTCCGTAATTGGTTAACCTTTGTACTTTGTATATAAAAGTTCGGCGTCATCACCCGCCTCGACCGGTAAGCGTATATACCATATGGAAGGATTTGCTGAAACACAGCGAGTAGATTCGCGTGGAGAACCAATTCTTTACGAGGCAATCTGCCAAACTGAAGAATATGCTCGATACTTAAGAAAGCTTTTTACCTGTGGTCTGATTGGAATCTTAGTTGCTCTGTGGATATTAATCATTCCACTACTGCTCCTGCCAGTTATCTTATATCTCTGCAAACCAAGAATCCAGTCAGGATCTCAAGAAGCAGTCAAGTATTGGCGACTTTACGTGACTGATAAAAACATATACTATTCTTTTTACTCTCGACCAAATGGCACTACAGTGGTTATTCCCCTGACTGACATCAAAGCCATAACAGTCAATGATCCATGTGGTGATTGTAGTGAGTGTTGCAGGGGTTGTTCCTGTTGTTGTGCATCGTGTACACCAGACTATGTGAACATAATTCGAATCCGAATGAAATTTGGGAAGTATGCAAGATATGTTGACCGGTATGGCTACACCTCAAATGTACAAATACCAGGTGCTGCTAATGCAGAGAGTTTTGCTGAAGCTGTGCTAGGGCAAATGGCCAGGTTGGGAAACCCTCAGCATAAATATTCTACACAGAACATTTGAACCTTTAAATCACACACACACACACACACACACACATATATATAATATTTCTCATTGCAATGTTTTCTTTAAAAATAATGTTGTAAACCATCCACTAAGAACATACACCTTTGTGTCAATGATATTGTGTTCTTTGAAGTTAATGTTGCTAGCATTCCAATTATATGTGTTTACAGTAGTTGCTATTTGTACTTTGTAAATGATGAGATCTGCATACTTCAATGAGAAATTAATGTTAAGAATTTGCTGAAAAGCAACAAGATGTTCAAGGAGAACCAATTCTAGCTTTACAAAGCAACATACTCAACTGAAGAATATACACGTCATTTGGAAACCACAATCTCTTTGCATACACAGGTACCTGTGTCTTGATTTCAATTATCTGGTTTTTGAAATACATTTACTCCTGTCAGGTCAGACATTGAAGAAACTCTCAAGAAATTGTGTCTTTATGTCACCAAGATAAAACATATTATTAATTCTAATGGCAACAATGATTGTACTATTTCTATGGTATTCCTCTAGTTAGTATTAGATCAAAGAAACTGGCTGTCTCTGTTGTTACACCTGTTGCACAGACAATTTGCCTGTAGTTGAAGTTATAATGATAAAGCGACAACATGCTAATTGTAATAATTCAATAATTAACTGTGATTACCATTCCAAGTCTGAATTAAAGATAATAGGTGTTGAGAATGTTATTAACCCAGAGAATGCTATTAAGATTGTTCAATGATCTGATCAACACTGAGAACACTCAGTATATATAATATTGTTTTTTATTAATATTTTTTGAGTAATTTTCATAAATTTTTTCAGTTTGAAACATCTAGTAATTTCGTCATAAAGCTTATTGCATCTTTTTATTAAAAAAGTATGAACCTCTGCTACACCTGATAAAGCTACTGCTCAAATTTAGTTTCATGGACACTTATCTGATGTCACACAGTCAAAATTTTGTATGATTGTCAGGACTTTATTTTTTAAAGAAATTACTCTAAACCTACACTATTAAATATTTTATATGACAACAAAAAAAAAATTAAGGATAACATGTTATCACCAACAAATGGTTAAAAATAATCATATTAAAGACACAATCAAGGTATAACAAGTAGAGATTTTGGTTCTTAAGAAGCCCATTCAGCCAACTCCCGGAGATCATCTTCATCATCTTTGACAGTTTTCTTTGCTCTTATAGGACCAGTAGCTACACAAAAAAATTTATAAAATGTCAGCAATGACTTCACTTGTATGTATGAACAAAATATATAAAATTTAACATAGCAAAAATCATCAGACTATTTGTAGTTACATAATATATAGTGGTAACCAAGGTAACCAGAGCATTTATTGTACAGTGTAACCAAGGTAACCAGAGCATTTATTGTACAGTGTAACTAAGGTAACCAGAGCATTTATTGTACAGTGTAACTAAGGTAACCAGAGCATTTATTGTACAGTGTAACTAAGGTAACCAGAGTATTTATTGTACAGTGGAACCAAGGTAACCAACAAAGGTCTCGTTGGCTGTTGTGTCTCTTTTTTTATTTATATTAATACACTTACGGACTTCAGGTAGTTCTGGTAATTCAGATGTGGGAGTTTCAACATCTAACAATTGTTCATCTAATTCAGCTTGTTCCATTTCTTCTAGTTCAGCTAACAAATCATCCTTAAGAAAAGAATCAAGATGTTTAAAATTTGAAATGTAAATTGCTATTATTAACATTGGTCTAATGTGATGTTAGTAGTCTCATCCCCAAACCATTGTGTCTGGGAATGAGGATATGGTGTTAACATAACCACTAATCTAGCAATTGTATATTAACTGATATCTTTTCAGGATATCTCAGGATATCCTGTGTACTGAGGTTAGTGTAATGTTACCTCATCAAAGTCCTGATTCATTCCAAATGGTGTAGAGATAATATCACCAATTTCTTGAGCTATTTCGTTCTGTTCTTGTATGTCATCCATCATATCGTGAATATCATCAACATCTCTGCCGGTATGAAAATGGACGCATTAAAACAAAATGGATAAATAAATACTGAATATATCTAGAATATTATTAACCATAAAATTTATGTGAAATATTTTTTATGGATTATCACATTAAATTTTGTTATGATTAGTCAGAAATATCCGTTATGAATAAAGGCACAATGAAACATTGGTAAATTCATACTTTCAACTTTGTACCATAAACAAAGAAGTTGTTTACTTACAAGTGAGAATGAGCAGCTTTTAATGCTTTGGCAGCGTAACTCATGTTCTTGAGAACCTCTGTACTAGTTTGTGCGTTTTCTAGAGCTTCACGTTGAAACTCAATAGTTGAGAGTGTTCCGTCAATTTGCTGTAGTTGCTTTTCTAATCTCTTCTTTCTTTTGAGAGCATTAAGAGCAGCTAGAGAGAGAGAGAGAGAGAGAGAGAGAGAGAGAGAGAGAGAGAGAGAGAGAGAGAGAGAGAGAGAGAGAGAGAGAGAGAGAGAGAGAGAGAGAGAGAGAGAGAGAGAGAGAGAGAGAGAGAGAGAGAGAGAGAGAGAGAGAGAGAGAGAGATTAGTAACTGTGATGGCCCTTCATACCATCAGACCATGAATAGAATTCAAGGTTACAATTCATCCTCCCCTCCTCCCCCCCCCCAAGTCAAAAGGATTGCTGAAATAAGATCATTTCTTCATAGTTTCTCTATTAGTAATCATAAGTGGATCTTTCTCTTACCTCTCTTGTTCTTCATCCCGTTCTTTTTAACCTGAGCTGTCTCTTGATCAATCTTCTTCTCTAAGAACTCTGATTTCTTGTTTAACATCTCTTCCGTTTCTCTTAGCTTTGTGATCGCCAATTGAGGAGTTGGAGGCTCCCCTTTCTTAGCTCCAAACATCTTAGCTAGAGCAGCAGCCATCGTCTAAAGGATTGGAAGCTTGGTAAGTAATTTTGTCACTTTGTGTATATATACGGATAACGTCCCTCACGGTCCCTGTGACAATCATATGATATTATAAATAGATGTAGTAATTATTATGTCATTAACAGTCTTGTAGTGTTACTATTTTTAGGATACACTGCTGATCTGGTATTAAACTGGTAAGAATAAAATACACAGAATGTTTCCTGAGACATCATCAGTGAAATTAATATGGCAATTTACAGTAAGGCATAAAATTTATTATTTTTTATATTTGGTTCAAAATTGATGTGGTAATTTTAATATCACTACAGTTCCATTTTATGCTGATGATACCAGTCAACCTTCCTCGGACATGAAGGCATTTCGTGAGATATTTGCAGCTGCTAAACACATTGTGGTCCTCTCAGGGGCTGGGATAAGTGCTGAGAGTGGAGTTCCTACTTTCCGTGGGGCAGGTGGTTATTGGAGAACATATCAAGTAACTGTTGCCCATTGCTTTTGATAGTCTAAATCTTCTAGTATACTTAGAGGCTATTGGTACAGCAGTAAGTTAATACTTTACTTATCCCTAGCCCTAAATCTGAATATTAACAGTACAGAACAAAGTATGGCCTTTCTGCTATACAAATAGCCAATTATAATTCAATCAATTATAATAATTAATATCATCATAACTTGAAGACTGCTAACTTTTATAGGCTCAGCAACTTGCTACACCAGAGTCCTTTGAAGCTAATCCTTCTCTTGTTTGGGAATTCTATAGCTATAGACGTGAGGTGATGCATTCTAAGCAGCCTAATCCTGGTAATAATTGAGCTTTTGAAAAGGAAGTACCCAACCTATAATCTTTTCGTTAGCTCATCTGGCTATTGCTGAACTGGAAAAGCGTCTTAAACCTCAAGGTAGAAAGGTGACTGTGATCACCCAGAATATTGACAGACTTCATCATCGTGCTGGTTCTGAAGATGTCATTGAGTTACACGGGTCTCTTTGGTTGACACGATGTACAAAATGTGGTGACATTGAGGAAAACCATAACAGTCCTATAGTACCAGCTCTTAAGGACAAAGGGTAATATAATAATTGTCTATTAAGCAATAAAATATATCGACAGTTCTAAAAGTGATGGACAGACGTGTTTATGTTTTTGTTAATAACAATATTTTGGATATGATAGTCATTTAATTAGTTTATGTTGGTATATTATAAGCATGCAGTTTTTATTGTCACTTAAATGCTTGTTTACTTGAATCCTAAGACCACAACATAACATAACTGTAGTCCATTTCGTTGTTTGTGTTATATTATGTTCTACTTCAATTTATGACGAAAAACTTAAATATTTCTACCTTCCATAGTGCTCCTGATCCAACTGCTGTTGATGCTAAAATTCCAATAGAAGACTTGCCCCAATGCACAAAATGTCACTCTCTTCTTCGTCCTCATGTCATTTGGTTTGGTGAAAATTTAGATTATGAGGTCTTAAAAAGGACACAAGAGGAACTTGCATTGTGTGATCTTTGCCTGCTTGTTGGGACCTCCTCAGTTGTCTATCCAGCAGCTGGATATGCTCCTCAGTTAGCAGCACGTGGTGTACCTGTCGCTGAATTTAACCTTGAGAAAACACCAGTCACTGGAGCACTGAAGTTAGCCTTGCACATAATTCCATATAGTATTTATATACTTGTTGTGCTTATAAATTCATACATTAAAAAGAAATACTTATTATAATAACATTTATGTTTATAGATTTTGATTTTTTTTATTATTAATGGATAGATATCATTTCAGTGGAAAATGTGGTGAGACACTGCCACAAGCTGTTGCCAGACATCCGACAGAACCTGAGTTAGAGTGTTAACATCAACTGTTATAATAACCGCACTATAAATTTGGGCTGGGGGACGTGTCCTTTCAAAATGTAATTATTATTATAATAGTTATGAATATAATTTTTGTCATTCATAAAGACATACCACTACCTAAAAGACACAACATCACAATACTTACTCACAGGATTCTTTCTAAAACGTTTTCTAACTGATAAATTAACAACATTTTTTCTTAGGACTAGTATCACTTTTAGCATTATTTGTAGATGACGCTACGTGAGGATGTATTTTCAGAGCTATGGCATCAAACATTTCTTGAAGATTAGTATTGTTCAAAGCACTGACTTCAAAAATCATATCCGGATCAATTTCATTTAATTCTGCAAACTGCTTTGCACGTTCGACTGTGACACTTCTAGTAGAGTCCAAATCCAACTTGTTACCAACTAAAGCAGTAAAAATTTCCTCTTGACCACTAGATATACGTGCAGATATAGCATTCTGTACCCAAGATGTCAGAGAATCGAATGTTTCTACTTCATCAATGCTATAAACGAGTAGAAGGACTTTAGCTGAACGGAAATATGTGTGTGGTATAGTACTCATGTGCCTTTCCATCCCTGCAGTATCAAATAAAGTCATCTAAAGGAAGAGAAAGTAAATTTCCATTCTACAGCAGCCATACCCACTTACAGTGACAGTTTTATCATTCATGACCCAACTTTTTTGGATCTCAGCATCTCGGTTTTGGGGCTCAAAGGAGCCAGTTGCAAATCTACTGAATATAGAGGTTTTACCGACTCCTACATCGCCGACTAAAATGACTTTATCTGGCACAGAGGATAACAATTCTTCGGATAAACTTGCCATGATCTTCCCCAATAATAGATAACTATGATATTAACGAGTAACCCCACCATTAAACACACCCATAAAAGTTAATGGGTGTGGCTCAGCTCAAGGTGATGTTGTGTTTCTTCCGAAAGCACGTAATTTGATATTTTTTGAGAGAAGATAAACAATTTGCTTAATCGTGTTTTTCTTATTTGGTATAAGGTCAAGGATTGAAGGTAAGCTTTATACGAACTTATAAGCTAGTTGAGTAGGTGGGGCTCAAATTCTGCATCAAATTTGCAGAGTTTTATTATGAAGTGTCATAGGTGTGTGTATCTGATAGTGTCATCAATTGTAAGCACTTTAGTTTAGTTGATTATCTAACAGAGAACCACAAAATGAATAATTGATATATTTGACTGTATATCTCAAGAGAGTTCAGCAACTCTATTGAGTGTGCATACGTCACTTAAAATTTTGAATTAGTAGTTCAATAGAATAGAAAATAACATAGGATTAATTGATTCTCATAAGTTGTTAGACTGCAGGACTAGCAGAAATTCTCCATATGATAATGTTGATTGTTGTATTTGAATAATATAATCACTTTAATGTGTCTCATTTTAAATAAACAAAGTCATATAGCATTTATTCTTTGTTTAGCTAAAATTTTGACTATTGCTTCTTTCTTTACATTTTCTCACTAATCCTTTAATTGGTTTACACTTTTATTTTGTTAACTACCTTACTACATGTTATTAGTAAAGTCGTTATCATATTAACAAGTAGACTAATTACTAATAATTAATGAAATAACTATGTCCTAATATGATATCTATGTAGTAAGCGTACTACAACTACTAGAGTATGCAGTGTTAGTGATAAAATAACTAATTCGAAACTAATGTGGACATTGATAGTGTATTTAGAAGCCATTAAATGTGCTAAATGTAGTTATATGTTGTCACAGACGCATTAACAATGGCCTTATCATAACTGTATTGGTAGATAATAGTATTAAGTGTTGCCATGTATTGTTATATATATGGCAGTTACATGATATTGTACATAACCATCTTGCCAATTAGATGGGATGTGTTACTATTTTTAGTAACATCATGCTATAGGAAATTAGCTGATGTGACTTGTGTGCTATAGGTCAGCTCTCTTTGTCACTAGTGTTCAGTAAGTCACTTTTTGTGGTTGCAGTGGAAAAAAGTTTGATATAAATCTAAAAAGAGAGATAGAGAGAGATAGACACTTGTTGTTTTTACAAGAAGTAGTAAGTTGAGGTGTATGTAGCTAAATATGAGTATTATTTTAAAACTGAAACAGGCTTTTATGATAACAATTATTGAGTACAGTCTGTTTGTAAACTAGCATTATTATCTTATATTGTCAGTGTGGTGGATGACTTGCTGTGTAGAGCATGTCAGGGCTATGCTAATTTTTTTGTCAGGGGTAATAGAATATCATTTATAGATAAATCGAGATAGATGGAGCCATGGAGGGATGGTTAAACAAACATTATTGTCATGTGACTGTTTTATGCTGCAGATCCTTTAGAAAGAGAATGAGTTTAAAACATGTGAAATGCGTAGTGGTAGGAGACGGAGCCGTGGGAAAGACCTGTTTGCTTATGACATATACAACAAACTCCTTTCCTGGCGAGTATATCCCTACTGTCTTTGATAATTATGCTGCTAATGTGATTGTTGATGGGATGCCTTTCCGATTAGGATTATGGGACACTGCAGGTGGGTGGAGTTACCATATTGTTTTATAACTTGGTTATTTATTATATTAGGTCAAGAGGATTACGAGAGAATAAGACCTTTGTCGTATCCGCAAACAAATGTCTTTTTGTTATGTTTTTCAATTGTTAGCCATACCTCTTATCAAAATGTTGAACAAAAGGTGTGTTTTGAAAGGGATAAATACTTAACAAAATGGATAAATATTTTATGAAATGGATAGATTTGGTACTCAATGGATAAATAAATAAATAATAATAAGTTAAATGAAGGGAGCAAATGAACATGTACAGAAATGGACAGATGTGTAGTTTGATGGATGAATGGTTAGAGAAAAGGATGCATGGATGAAGTTAGTATTAACTATATTTAGCAGACAATAATTAAATTGTATTAAACATAATATCGTTATAAGGTTTTATTTTATTCAGTGGCACCCTGAAGTCAGACAGCATTGTGGACCTGAAGTACCTATTATTTTAGTCGGCACAAAACTTGATTTACGAGATGATCCAGAAGCTTTAGCAGAGCTAGCAAAAGAGCAGAAATCTCCCGTTCAATTTGTCGAGGGTCTGAGATTACAACGGAAGATCGGTGCTGAAAAATACTTGGAATGTTCTGCTAAGACATTGACAAATGTTCATGATGTCTTTGCAGAGGCTGTGAGGTCGGGGCTCAAAGGTATGGAACCCAAGAAACCAAAGAAACGCTGCACTCTTTTGTAAAGAACATTATTATGATAAATCTTTATTTTATCATTATCTCTTATTCTAATTGTTCATTGTCCTCTTTTATATTATAATTATAAAACTCTTGTATATGTTGCCATAGTAATATCCTGGTTTATAATTAGTAATTTAAAATTAAATAACTCAACAAAATATTTTTAAAATAATGACAACCTCAATTTAAAACTTGATAAAATTTGGATCTAAAATAAGGGAATTACATTTATTGTCACTGTCAGCTTGGCGTGAACTACCCTGAGCTGAAGCAGTCAGAAGGACAATCTATAATAAAAAACAATTCATTTATTTGTTTACTTGGTCATTGTGAAAACTCACCACAAAGTTCAAACCTCCGACCTTTAGGATCACGAACCCTCATCCCATTGCAGAAGGCCCTGACATTCCTTCGAAATTTTACTTTAGCTTTAAATTGGACTCCAGACAATAGAGAAACATTTCTTTCAAATTTAGGTTTCTTAAATGGATTCATCCGGAAAATATCTGACAAAGCATCGCTCAAAGATTTCAGCTGCATTCGGCCATCACCTGTAATTTCAATGCATGGGTCTGACCCACAATCAATCAAGACATCAAATTTAAGCTCTGTTTTGGTCCCCTTGTTTCCCTTTGTTCCTTTTGTTCCTTTTGTTCCTTTCGTTCCCTTCCCTTTTTTTCCCTTTGTTCCTTTTCCCATTCCTTTTTGCTTGCAATCAACATCTTCAAAAAGGGATGCATTACAACTTGAAGGAATTGTCTGACCAGAAAGAAAGAGCATTTCGATAGCATCAACAGCTTCATCAGTTAACACAATTGATGCATTCATGCATATATCATACTCCAAGTTTGCCTCCAACTTGACCTCCGAGAGGAGACCTAGCATTGGAAGACATTGAGTTTGAGCGTATGCACCTTTGAAGGTTATAAAGACAACGGCTGCAGACAATATTATCAACTTAATGACAGCCATTCTGCAGTGAGTTCTTTGAAGATTTTGAAAAAAATATGAGATCACACTATGTAGGTCTTCTGTAGTGGTCTGGACTGATGCAAACCTGCAATCAATGACAGTTTTATAGGTAACTGTCAGGTTCAAGCACACAGACAGCCATTAAAATGTGTTTGACTTAAATAGAGCCCAGAGAAGTTATTAATCTATGCATTGTTCACTTGTGATCATCTGACAATTTGAAATGACCAAGTGGGACTGATATCACCAAGGGCAACCTAACCATATGCCAATTAGACCATGTTACTATGTACACTTCTTTAAATGAGTGTATTCAGGTCATTTTTAACTTATTAGTCGTGACAGGAAGTTGAATTTCCTTTTAGACGTGACAGGAAATAATATTTCTCTAGAGATTAAAAATGTTATATTACAAATCAATTGACACGACCATTCATACAATAACAGACTCTGACGACATATAAATATGCTGATTGAAAAATGAACAAAAAAATCACATAAAACATCTCTTAATGAAAAACAATCAATTAACTACAGGTGGAGCAGATTTTTCTATTTTTCTTAGAGGTCTCTTCTTCATCAACCCCTGCACGTATTGTCTTTCTTCTCGGACGTGGTGACTTACTCATAGAAAGTGCTAATGAGTCAAAAAGAGCATCAAAGCCGTCACCAGTTTTAGTCGATATTTCGAATATTTTATTATCAGGGACACCTAACAATAGGGCAGTCTCTTTCGCTCTAGCGCTAGATACAACTCTGGAGCCCTCCAAGTCAGTTTTGTTTCCTACTAAGATTGCATTGATATCATTTACAGCATCTCCCATTCGATGAATACTGAAGCACTCTGCCCACGTGTGTACATTGCTAATACTGTCATCACTGTCAATAGAATAAACCAGTAAAACATACTGAGCATCTCTGAAGTATGTTGGAGGGATTGTTGACGTATGCCTTTCCATTCCAGCAGTATCGTATAACGTTAGCTATAAAGGAGACATAAGAATGAAACAAGACGAGGAAACTGTTCCAATTACAGTATTAAGAGTCTAATTTAAGAGCCTGTTAACTAATTCTTTATTGTTAATAAATGTTTGGCATAAATATTTTATACATGGGATATTATTATCTAGTGATACAATACATTATGTGGTACATTACAATGCCTTTCAAAGAACTACTACCACTTACTACATGTAACCTGACACTGCTAATAGTAGTTGCCAAAAATATTGCCATTACTAAAAGCCTTATAAATAACCTGACTCATCATGATGATTGTGAAAAGAAGATAAGGAAGCCACCAACAAAGCTGCTGTTATCATAACCCAAGACACAACACTTTCAATCCAGAACAGACTGTTAATGCATAAACTTTGACCTATTTAATCCTTTGGGGATATATAGTTAGAACAACACTTCAAAGAAGTAGTTATTAAAATAGGAAATGATGTAATTGTAATCCTACTCAAAGTTATGGGATGAAATTTAGTCTAATGTACCTTGCATTAAACATTAATTTCATGTTTTTATCATGAGCTTAACATAACTAATACATTTGAAAGCATAAACAACTTGAGATGTAGATCAAGTAGAACAATACACTATAGAGTAGTATATGATGTTTCTATTGTAACTATGACTCAGCATAATAATAAACAAAAAACACTTTTGGCTGGATTGTGTAAGATTTGAACAATTTGTGATTGGGGTTATTGTATTCAAACAATAAAACTACACCCATTGTCTAAAATCATTCCAGCACCATATATGACATGTGATAATCTGGGTAAGGTAATGAAGATTGAGACCCTCCCTTCCAGTAAAATTTGGCAGGGCTCAACCTACTAGAAAGAGCTTCAGTACGTGTCACGAGTTAAGCATCTCAACCATATATGGTGCATTATTAATACTGATATGACACTTTATAACATCATATATGCCATAAGGATTTATTCAACATCATTCAATTCACTTATAAGATTGCTTGCAAACAACTGCATAGTGACAAGTGAGACCTTTAAATGGTATTGTAAGGGGTCATTCAACTCACTTTAACAGGTATTCCATGTACATGCCATTCCTTCATGTGTTCAGCTTGGTATCGGGTTTGAAGTGTGGTTTCAATGAATTTGTCAGTCTTGAATCTTAGAAACATAGAGGTTTTTCCAACTCCCTCATCTCCTACCAGGACTACCTTGTTAGTAGATAAAGTGGAATCTCCTTCACTAGTATCCATTATCTTAAAGGAATATTAAGTTACTGAAAGCGTGTTGCTAGTTAGTCAGCAGAATAGTATTGGGACCTCCCTAACCAATATCCAGGCAGTTTGGCTCCTAAGAATTTGTATTTGGTATGCGCATGCGCAGCAACGTGCGAAAAGCGGGAAACTGCCAAACTGAGAAAGAGAAAAAAGAAGGTTGGTCTTTAGTTACCTTTCTTTTCTCTTATGTTCATTCATTTTTTATTAGAATGCCTTTACCAGAAGAAGATGCAAGTATAGAAACAGGGTCAACGGCTTCTTCTTGCCGAGGACATAGCCCTACAGATGTGATTGCTTTAAAAGCTGTTGAAGAGTCAGATCCTTCCCTTGGTTTAGAGGGAGCAGGAAGTTGTGAACAAAAAAAAAATGAAACTTTGGACACACCAGTTACTGTTACATCAATCCCATGTTGTGATGACCGCAACAAATCATGTGACATAAACTCAACATCACATGATACTAGCTCCTCTTCACGTGATACAACACCTGAGGTGTATATTGAAGATGGTATTGTGACAGATACAATGTTGAAAGAGGAGAGAAGGCTGAAGGAAGAAGATATAACTGAAAGAAAGAAAGAAACAGAAAAGGTCAGTATTTTAACACATGCAATATTTAACCCTTTCTTGTTCAATACTCCTTAATATTTTATTGTAGTACTTGGTCTGATTTCCAGGCTCCCATGACATTAATATCAATTAAATCTGGGAATGAGACTAACTAGCTACTTGGCCATAATGTGTATTCTAGTCTCATTCCTAGACATTGATTTAGACTTGGGAATGAGACTATAACGATTAATACAAGTATTCAAAGTCATTAGGAATTACATTTTTCTTTAGGCTCAAAAGATGGCATCAATGGCTGAGTCACAACGGTTTGCACGACTTCAACATTTACTTGAGAAGAGTAGCATCTATAGTAAAATACTTCTCAAAAAAATGGAGGATCAGATAGAAGAGAATAAGAAAATGGTAGCTAAGAAAAACTTAAAACCTACCAGGAAGAGAAAAGGACCTAATCAATCTTCTTCAGAGACTTCTAAAACACCAAAGACAGAAGTATGTTGGTAGAACTTTTACCATTTTAGTATTTTAATTCTACTTGTTATAGGAAAAGACATCAACAACAAATAGAACAACTCGAAGTAAAGCCAAGAAGAGAAAAGCTGAAGAAGACAACTACAAAATATCTGACTTTATGGATAGCACTGTGAGAGAGAGACAGAGAGAAGATGATATATGATTCTTTTAATTTATTTTAGGGCCAGTTAAAGAAACGTACTAAACTCGATGTATTGTCTCCTCAAAGGAACCTTCCTGTTGCTCTATCTTCTCCTTCTATTACTCAAGATGATGGAGGTACAAGTCAAGAAGAAGTCGAAGACGAAAGTGTGTGTCTGTGTGTGGATGTTTCAAACTTTCACTGATTAACAGGTAGATATTTTGAAGGACAAATGATTCCTGCTGGACAGCCTAAACTAATTACTGGCGGTATTATGAGATCCTACCAACTGGAAGGAATGGAATGGTTGAAGGTATAATAAAAATAAATACAGATGGTGTATGACTTGGTTAACAAAAGTATTAATAAATTTTAATAACTAGGTATTATATGAGAATGGAGTTAACGGGATTTTAGCGGATGAGATGGGACTTGGCAAGACAGTGCAATGTATTGCTTTAATCGCTTATCTTATTGAAATGGGTGTCATGGGACCATTTCTTGTAGCAGCACCTCTCTCAACGGTATCTAATTGGGTAGCTGAATTCAAGAGATTTGCTCCAACAGTAAGTTCTGCATATAGTTAGAGAATATGATAATCTTAGTAATACTTTATAATGGGATCCTTTAGAATGAGGTGTTTTTGTTTACCTTGATCATAATCAGATACTTTGAGAGTGTTCTTTATATAAGGGTTAAATATAGAGGATGTCCAAACTGTTTATAGTGATTGTGTCAGTGCTGAGACTTAGAATAAGATTAGAATCTGTGTCTTGAAATATAGAGGGTGTGTCCTTTGTTTTAATTGTTTTTGTAAGAGATTCGAATGGACTAAACTCTGCATGATTTATCATTATACCATACTAATTTGCCCTCGTTACTTTTACAACAAGTTTATATGTTAACATAATGTAAGTAACATAACAGGGTTTCATCTAGAAAAGTCCTGCAGAGGGGGAAGTCCCAGTAATTAACCTATTTAATGGGCGGGGTCACGGTAATTATATATGGGTTTGTACAGTTTGAATTGTTTTTGAGATATTCTAAGGGGGGAAGCTTCCCCTCACCACTCCTTGTAGATAAAACCCTGCATAATCTTACTACTAATAAGATATACGAGATGTTAACTACTAAATCATGTTTTATTATTTAACAAATCATTTTCTGCTAGATACCTGTCGTTCTTTATCATGGAACAAAAGAGGAAAGGTACATGCTTTGTAGAAAGATCTTTCCACGATCAAGTAGAAAAAATCCTACTAACCCCACTTTGTTACCTGTGGTCGTAACCTCGTATGAAATTTGTATGAAAGACGAACGTGATTTAGCTGATAGACCCTGGAAGTTCCTCATAGTAGATGAGGGACATCGCATTAAGAACTTGAATTGCAAGTTGATCAGGTTTGTGTAACCTGTTTTGTTGACTATTATGTTAATTTCTTGGTGTTCTAGGACTTTGAAAACTTATAATGCCGGCAACAGACTATTACTTACCGGTACTCCACTACAGAATAATTTAGTTGAGCTGTGGTCACTGTTAAATTTTTTGTTGCCAGATATATTTGATGATTTAAACAGGTAATAATATGTGGTTAGACAGACTTAAACAAGTAGCTTCTCTCTCTCTCTCTCTCTCTCTCTCTCTCTCTCTCTCTCTCTCTCTCTCTCTCTCTCTCTCTCTCTCTCTCTCTCTCTCTCTCTCTCTCTCTCTCTCTCTCTCTCTCTCTCTCTCTCTCTCTCTCTCTCTCTCTCTCTCTCTCTCTCTCTCTCTCTCTCTCTCTCTCTCTCTCTCTCTCTCTCTCTCTCTCTCTCTCTCTCTCTCTCTCTCTCTCTCTCTCTCTCTCTCTCTCTCTCTCTCTCAGTTTCCAGTCTTGGTTTGATTTCAATTCTGTTGTCAATCAACAACAAGAAACTAATGAAGCCATTATCGCTAGAGAAAGAGAACAACATGTACTTAGTACATTACATGAGGTATATCTCATGACCACACATTGTACATAACATTGTCAACATTCTCAGATACTAACACCTTTCTTGTTAAGACGACTCAAAACTGATGTAGAACTTAGTCTCCCACCAAAGAAGGAGATACTTGTATATGCTCCACTTACAAGTGTCCAAGAGAAATACTATACCAGTATCATTAACAAGACTATTTATCAAGTTGTCCAAAAAGAAGAGAAGATAGTATCTCAAGGAACAAGTACTGATGGTGACAATGTTCTACACGAGAACAACGGTACAGTACGCCAGTCATCAAGAGTTTCAAAACAAAGGTAGTGATAATACTAGATAGCTTTGTAGTGAAAACGATCTACCTTTTAGAGTAACAGACTTAAATGACGAACAATTTGAAGCTTTACTCCTTGGAGAACTAAATCCTGAGGCATTCCAGATTAAAGAAGATCAGAATCCAAAGTAAGTAGGAATTGATTCATATATTCTGTCATTCATTGATCGTATGATACTCTTCTCTCCACAGAATCGCTCCATCTCATGCAAAATCTGTTGTTGACATAAAGATGCAATGTGTGTGGATGATGTTAAGAAAATGTTGTAACCATCCTTATCTGATTGAGTTCCCTCTCACGGAGAATGGTGACTTGAAAATTGATAGAGACTTGGTCACTGTGTGTGGGAAGATGTTAATGTTGGACCGTATGTTACCTGTTCTTATCGAACGAGGACACAAGGCAAGTTTTTTAAAGGTTTGAAATTTATTCTCTCTCTCTCTCTCTCTCTCTAGGTTCTTATCTTTTCACAAATGGTTTCAATGCTAGACATTATAGCTGACTATTTTGATATAGCTGGTTGGAGATTTGCTCGACTGGATGGCTCAATGGCATATCAAACAAGAGAAATAGAGGTACTGTATACTGAGATACAACACGTCAAGTCAAACCACGCATTAGAATGACTTCATGCATCAATGACGACACCATCCATCCATCTATTGTATCTTATCTTTTGTTTCTTATCGTTAGATGACAAGATTTAGAGAGAGTCCAGATTGCAACCTCTTCCTCATCAGTACTAGAGCTGGCGGACTTGGTATCAACCTAACAGCTGCTGACACAGTTATCATTTATGACTCAGATTGGGTAAGTTTAAGATACCAGATGCTTTTTATTTAATTCCCGTACCAGAATCCCCAAGCTGATCTTCAAGCACAGGATCGGTGTCATCGAATCGGTCAAACAAAACCAGTCATTGTATACAGGTTTGTCACAGCTAATACTATTGATCAACGTGTTGTAGAGCGAGCAGCTGGAAAGAGAAAACTGGAGAAAATGGTCATCCACAAAGGTAATTTGTTAACTTATTACTATACATGTAGTAATTGTAAAAATTAAAAAAACTAATATGGTTGTTTGTGTGTGCTACAAAACTGCCTTCAGAACTGTCAGTATTTACAGCACATTTGTGTAGCAGGTAGCAGTATGTGTATGTTAGATCAAGTGAAAGTCATGGGCTCGTGTTTATTGTCTTTCATTTGTATAAAGGAAAATTCAAAGGATACAACAAGTCCAATATTGCCCTCTCAGTTGATGATCTTGTTGACCTATTAAAGTCTGTTGATCATGACAAAATTGTCAAAAGCAATGAAATCATATCAGACTTTGCTCTAGAAGCATTGTTAGATCGGAATTTTACTCATCAGAAAAGACCCAATGTAAAAGATGATACCAAACATGATGATATTTTTAAAGTTGTTGAAGAACAAAATGGCAGCAGTAATTGTGTTAGATGGATGGACGAGAAAGGGAAGATCGGTCATGAAGATGATATAGGTACTGAAAATATTATACCTATGGGTTCTGAATCTGATCCCAATTTTTGGAATGGGTCTGATTGACAAGGTGGCTGGCCACAGTAGCTTTTAGATTGACACGGCTTGTTACACAACTAGACAAACCTAACATTATATTTATCAACCACATTATATTATTCTAATCACTATATTATCATGGTTTATTATATTCATATCACTATGGTTATCAGCTTCTGATAAATAAAATGTGATAACGCAAAATTTGATATGTATAAATCAGATTAAACATTAAAACAAGTTGAGATGATAAGGAATAGTTTTGTTAATAGGTTCCTCCTCTTAATGCTAAAACAAGATGGAGTACAGAACCTCCTTGAATCTTGTAATCTGAAGCTGTCTTGTCATCATTCCTTTAAAAAAAACAATAAAAGTAGCCCCACCCATTTTTAATATACACTACATTATAATATGTTCCTAAAGTTCTGGTAGGAAGTTCACATTCATTATAATTATAATATTGATAAAAATAATCAATATGTCTTCCTACTGAACTTAATTTACTGATTTTGGTTGTATGAAGTGGGTGTGGCATATTACTGTCAACAAACTGACACACCTCCTAACAATATATTGCCATAATTTATAAAACTTACATTTGTTTGCCGCTGAAAATCAACCTGGATAAAGAAGTGACCTAATTTTAATCAAACTAAACAACTTACCTTTGCTGTGGAGGAGGGATCCCTTCTTTCTCTTCAACTCTCTCTTTGATTCTTTCGACCTAAAATAATCATATTACACTCATACAATCAAATACTAAAGTGACCTACTTTGTCTGTAGGTTCAATATCAATATCAATCTATTAGAGCCAATTGAATAGTCAGTTAGAAATCAGTTGTATTCTCAACTTACCTCTTTACCCGTCAATGTCTATACAGGAATACCAAAACAGTTATTTATATCTGAAAAACATAACGTACGTACCTTTACTTTGATCAACATTATCCGTGCGCTGTTCTGAAAGTTATGAAGAGACTCACGAAGTCCTGTAATTTATTCTTGAGATATACGGAAATATACTAGATACAATTAGTCAGCATGACAATCTCAATGCAACGTCATCTTGATTGTATTGATAATAAAATAACATTATTGTTAATACTATGATCTGATCAATAAAATTGTATTATAATCAACCAATCAATTGTAATATAATATAGTTAAATAATTTATACAATTTATAATAACTTTCTACATTAAGAAAACATCTGCATAACGGAGCCCAGCTGCTCCTAGTACTACTCATATACATTAGACTGATGTAGCCAATCCCTCTATTTTTATTTAATGGCAGGGCTGGCTACACAATACTACATCCACGTACCATATATTGCTGTATAAGTATTTGTTTTAGAGGTAGAGAGAGAATGATAATGTAAAAATATTATATTTGTTGAAAATTGTAGCTAAAGTTGATGATGTGTTTGTAATAATTGTCTTATTGTGTCTAGTCCATCAAATTTTATTATAATAAATCCAATGATTTCATCATTATTAGTAACACTGTGAACTACAGGAGAAGTTGAATTAATTTACTTACAATTAACAACTTACCATCTTCATTTAAAGGATAAAATAAGATGGACTACAGAACCTCCTTGAATCTCATAATCTGAAGCAGTCTTGTCATCATTCCTTTAAAAAAAACAATAAAAGTAGCCCCACCCATTTTTAATATACACTACATTATATGTTCCTAAAGTTCTGGTAGGAAGCCCATATTCATTATAATTATAATATTGATAAAAATAATCAATATGTCTTCCTACTGAAATTAATTTTACTGATGTTGGTTGTATGAAGTGGGTGTGGCATATTACTGTCAATAAACTAATTAATATATTGCCATAATTTATAAAACTTACATTTGTTTGCCGCTGAAAATCAACCTGGATAAAGAAGTGACCTAATTTTAATCAAACTAAACAACTTACCTTTGCTGTGGAGGAGGGATCCCTTCTTTCTCTTCAACTCTCTCTTTGATTCTTTCGACCTAAAATAATCATATTACACTCATATAATCAAACACTAACGTAACCTACCTTGTCTGTAGGTTCAATATCAATATCAATCTATTAGAGCAAATTGAATAGTCAGTTAGAAATCAGTTGTATTCTCAACTTACCTCTTTACCCGACAATGTCTATACAGGAATACCAAAATAATTATTTATATCTGAATAATATAACGTACGTACCTTTACTTTGATCTTGATCAACATCTTCTGTGCGCTGTTCTGAAAGCTATCAAGAGATTCACAAAGTCCTGTAATAATTTTTCTTGAGATACACGAAAATATACTAGATACGATTAGTGATGCGACGTCATCTCATCTCGATTGTGTTGATAATAAAATAACATTTATTATTGTGCTAAAATAACATTATGCTATGATCTGATCAATAAAATTGTATTATAATCTAGTTAAATAATTTATACAATCTATAATAACTTTCTACATTAAGAAAGGATCTGCATACCGGAGCCCAGCTGCTCCTAGTGCTACTCATATACATTAGACTCATGTAGCCAACCCCTCTATTTTTATTTAATGGCGGGGCTGGCTACACAAGACTACATCCACGTACCATATATTGCTGTATAAGTATTTGTTTTAGAGGTAGAGAGAGAATGATAATATAAAATTATTATATTTGATGAAGATTGTAGCTAAAGTTGATGACGTGTTTGCAATAATTGTCTTATTGTGTCTAGTCCATCAAATTTTATTGTAATAAATCCAATGATTTCATCATTATTAGTAACACTGTGAACTACAGGAGAAGTTGAATCAATTTACTTACAATTAACAACTTACCATCTTCATCTAATAAAGCATCTTCACCACCATCTTGAACAATCTATAAATGTAATTTTTCAGTTACTGAATAGATATGTAGCAATAAGTCCAGACAAATGACTATATACAATCTATGAAAAGCAATTGTAATAACTGAGGCAGAACAAACACATCTACCATACATATACTAGCTGTAGTATACCTCTTATGTCTCTTTGCACTTAGTACAGGTGATTGCTGTGAAAGAACCAGCTGTCACCTCATTCAGTGCATGATTGACATACAAGTAGTAAACACACTTCTTTGATGTACATCTTTTTGATGCATCAAAGAAGAGGGTCTGTATATCATATAGTTAACTGATGTATTAATATTTTTTGAATTATGAAAAGCTAGCCTCCTGAGGAGGCCAACAAAAAATTAATATAGACTCATCATTTGTCCTCCCCCACGGAAATCTTTAGTAAAAGGCGAAAGATTTATACGATCTGAGGGAAGACCAGAGTTGATCTGAACAGGAATGTTTGTGAATTATATAGCTCTTGATGTCTCTAGGAACTTGTGGGGCACTGAGATTATAACCATATTCATAATTGACCACAAACGGGTGTTATATTGACAGTGTTGTTGCTATGGTTTCTTGCAACAATAGCTATTATTATTATTATTATTACCTCTCTAAGATTGATATTTGTTAGTCCTAACTCCACACACTCCACATTATCTGTATCTCCTTCAGGATCACTCACTATAGTCACTGGAATACTAAAAGATACAAAATATAGTCCATTTATCATTGATGCATTCATTAATCCTCACTAGTTCATACATCCAACATTAATACGTTCATTCATTCAAACTTACCATTGCTCAGTATCATGGTTGTCTTGTAACAAAGCTCTTAGCAGCTCCATTGTGTTTGAATGTAGATGAGAATGGATATAAAAATCTACAATACACGTGGTATATTACTAGCTAGCAACATTAACAATAATGGAGTGTATTCACCTTTCTTGAAGTTAAAGACAATAGGCTGACCAGGAGTAGCTTTTGGCAATGATAAAGGTGTTTCCAGCTCACTACTATCGTAATCTAAGAACTGATATTCTATAAATATTTGAGTAACCGATTCATCTCTAGCTAAACTACTGTCCTCCTCGACAGTAAATGAAACAATGGTCAGAGAGAAATTAATCTAAGAGAAATGGAATAAAATATGGTATCAGGCTTCTTATCTCACCTCTATCTCTTTCTCTGATGGTAAAGTTTTGTTCACTAGTATCTTGTGGTCACTTTTTTGATCAACATGTTGTTCCTCATCTTCAGACATTAAGTCTAAAGAGTCTCCTAAACTATCTTCGTCTGTGTCCTCTTGAGGTCGGAGAATCACTGAGGGTTTATTTGGTGAGGGAGAGGGTGAGGGAAAGGGAGAAGAAGGTAGAGGTCCTGAAAGAGACTCATAGTGACATCAGATAAACTATAGTTATCTTATCTACCTTCAGATTGTAAAGTATCTTCAAACATTGTGTCTTCAGACAATTCAGTCAAATCTTCTTCTACCTCTTCTTCACTAAGTTCAGAATCTTGGTGTTCAGGACGTGAACTTTCCTCTCCAATGGTTGCTATGGAAACCATACGAGGATCCGGAAGAGGACCTGCTACATCAGTTAATGAAGTATCCTTCATTTTGCCAACAAATGACGAAGGAAGAGGACCAACATTAGCTGTACCATTTTCCTCATTGTCACTTTGAATGTCTTCTTTGCTTTCTTTCGCACTTACAGTACTGGTAACAGATGGTATAGGAAATATTCCTGTTGTGCTGACTGGAATAGGAGTACTAGTGTCTTGTGGGGGACTACTTTGTAATGGACTTTCTGGTTGTTTTAAGTGAGTCATGTGATGAGGAGTTTCTTGCGGAGGACTACTTTGTAATGGACCTGCTGGTTTTGTAGTAATGTGATGAGGAATGTCTCGATTTTGTAATAGAGGTGCTGGTTGTTTTAAGTGAGTAGTACTAGCATCAACCATGGTAGTTCGTAGTTCTACTCTTTGGGTGCTATAAGCTAGCTCTTTCAATTGAGACTCTAATTTCTAAATAAAGAATCAAAAGTCATCAAATTCTAAAGCATAGCTAATAATGATGTAAAAACTGGTTAATAACTCAGCCCACAACAGTATTGTGGTGTATCTAGTTAGATAACTGACATATACCTTAATTCTTGTTGATTTCATCTCTAGTAGCTGTGTTTTTTCATGTAATTTCATCTCATAATCTTCTTTCATTCCATTTATTTCACTTCTTGTCATTTCTAATTCTTTCTTACAGTCACGAGATATAGCACTTTGAAGGGACAGCAGTTTCTTTGTCTTGTCCAGTTCACTTGTTGTCTCAGCATAAGCTAAACGAAGATCTTCTACTTCCTGACTCGAATCTTCTGTGATAGTGTGTGTGTGTGTCAATAAATGAGTAAAGAAGCAGACAGACTAACCTATGACAGTAGGTCTTTCAATGGTTGTCATATTTGTAGGTGGTAATAAATGACCATTTTCTTTCTTAGACTAGTACAACAATTTAATTGTTGAAAGCATTAGTTGCAAAAACTTACTTTTAGAAAACTGAGAGCCTCTTCAATTTCTGTCCAATCTATTTGCTGCGATCCCTGTAGAGAATCGTATTAATGTATCTCATTAAGAGACATTTGTACCTTTTCATTTTGGCCCAATTTTTGAAGCAAGTGTTTGTGATCATTTTGCAGTTTTGTGTGATGACCTTTGACCTCTGATAGTTCATTATTTAACCTCTTGCTGACCTCTTAACGAGAAGGACACACAATGAGATTACAATGTTTAGGTTCCAATCACCTCTTTCTTTGGCCAGTTTTTCTACGACATCTTGTGTCTCTTTCATTTCATTCGCAAGCTTTCTTTCAAGTTCTTTTACTCTCTCTTCGAGTGCTCTTCTCTGACTTGAAAATTCAGGACTACTCACTGAAACTAGAGCACTGCAATAAAAAGAAAATATCACATTTTAAAGCTCATATCTTCTAACAGCAATTAATATACCTCTTCATCAACCTATCATTGCTTTGTTTCAAAATGTCTTTTTCTGCTTTCAAGTCAGCTAACATTTCTTGTAACTAATAAAACAATATACACAAAGTGTAATATCATTGTGTAATATATAAAATACATGTAAATGTACATGTACACTTTATTATGATATGAAATGATTTACTTCAGATATCGATTTTTGTTGAACAGAGCTAGTCTGATGTTGACTATGGAGCTCTCTGTATCGCTGTTGTTCCTACAATAGCATATATGGTATGTAAATATCATAGCAAGTCCACTGTCTAATTTATTGAAGGTAATAGTACCTGATCTAATTGAGTGTTCAGTTGTGTTACTTCTTCTAATAACTTGTCACGATCACTTTTGAGGGACTGTAAATTCTACAAAGAGAATGTGAAATCATTTACTCTTATGTCAACCCTCCCTCCTTCTCTGTTGGTTTATCAGCGACTGTGACTTACATGTTCAAGCGTTGTACACTGTGTCTGTGTAAGTCGTAGTTCATTTGTTTTCTCACGAACTTGTCTTTGGAGTTTTATCTTCTCCACATCCTCCTCAATATTGATCCTTATTGAATGTACGATACATAAAATTGAAATTATTAATTATTAATTGTACTTTTGTGCATTAACAAGTTGTATTTGTAGTTGCTCTTGTAACTTAAGTACTTCATCATCATGAGATAATTTTTGTAGTTTGTTCTGTGTGTGTGTATGTGTGTGTGTGTGTGTGTGTGTGTGTGTGTGTGTGTGTGTGTGTGTGTGTGTGTGTGTGTGTGTGTGTGTGTGTGTGTGTGGAGGGAAGGAGAGAGAGGGAGAGAGAAGAGAGAGAAAGAGAAAGAGTTGAAACTGAGCTAGATACATTTGAACAGTACCTCTTCTTTATATTGATCACATTCAGTTCTCAATAAACTGATCTCTTGTTTTAAAGACAACACCAATTCTTCTCTAAAACATCCATAATATAAAAAATACAGTAATTGATATCTTTACAATTCTTCATTGTCTTTGCGTGCCTCTTCTAATAAACTCTGACCATATCTATCAAAGGTTATAGCGTAATATTCTATTGTCTTCATGATAAAGATTTCTTACCGAACTGGTCCGGGGGAGACTTGAGAGGTCACATTTTTCCTTAATTAAAAAAGTACATGTACATGTTACGTTAACTATCCATTAACAAACATATCAATACCTTGTGGTACTAGAGACATCCTCAGTTGATATTGATCGTCGTGGTGATCTTTTAACCACACCCTAGTAATATTACTAGTTATAAACAAGTTATTAATTTGTACATACTGTGTTAATCTTTGAGGGTATGTGATCATAAGGGGTGTGTCGCTTTCCACGGGACTCCAATTGCTGCTTCAAAACAGTCACTTTACCTTTTAAGTTTGCATTTTGTATCTCCATTTGACGTAGTTTCTCTGAAAGGTCAACCAATTTGTCTTCAACGTCTGAGATATTGTCTCCTCTCTCTCCTCTGATTTTTTTCTCATCAGAAGAAAGTCGAAGTAGCTTGGTAGCCATTCTAATAAAAGCACAATACATAATAATATATTATGTAATGAGAACCTTTTCATTTTCTCTTCTTGAGCTTTAGCATGTTTCTTTAACAACTGTAAAAGAGATCAGAAAAACAATTCATGAAACCTTTAACTAATGTTCAAAGTATATTTATATATATATATATACACACACATATAGGAGAATTAGTCTCAGTCCCAGACTTGTTTAAGGATGGAGTCTGGAACCGAGACTATAGGAGATTAGGAGTGTGTATGAAGTATAGATCTCCTGTCTGATAATAATGACTATATAATATCTATTGTGTTACCATGTTCTCTTCCACTAGTTCAATATGTTTGTCTTCCAGTTCCACTCTGTCCATTAAAGATATTGCACGCTTTGTACGCATATCTATTGATGTTGACATAGTTTGAGTAGCTAAAGAGAAAGGTATGAACTGCCATTAGTACTGTGACATTTATATCTCATACCTGCCATTATGAGAGACACATCTGACTAAAAGCTGGCTCAACTGGTTGTTTGCGTTAGGTATTTAGCTTATAAACCATGTGGGCAGTTCCTTCAGGCGGTTGTATCTCGGTTACTATAGTAACTTAAATTTCATTGGAGGGTGCGGTTAAGGGTATGTGCATTAATTAGAATGCTATGATTTCGCGGGATCGTGATGCAAGAGCTTTATAAAAATTCCTGTCATTCACTAGTGCTTAGAGTTTATCCTTTCTGGGATGGAAAGCAAGAAGGTACAGAATAAGAAGCAATCACAGTCAGAAGAGCAGCTGCAAGAGTCTCCTGTAGCAAGCAAAACAACCGTTGAGGAAGTGAGGGGTTGAACCATACATTGCAGCACATGGAATGCTAGTGTTGTAGTAATTGCAATTGTTAATACTAACCGTTGTTAATGGAATTCCATAGTTATCATGAGTTATGTCTCTTCTCTTTTTGACTGGCAGACTATTCAAAAGACACCCACAAGAGGTCCAGGACGAATTGGCAAGAGAAAGTTGCAGCCCACAATACCAGTACTTCAAACCAAAGATGATTGTAAGTTATGTTAAAGAAAAATGTACAATATTTATAAATTTATGAACTGGTTTAGTGCCCATGATTGAGAAACCTACTGTTGTTAAGAAACGACGTCGAAGCTCAAGCACAAGTGGTATGGCTTCTCCGACTAGCAGGTTTAAACCTGCACTAACCGAACGACAGCAGCTGGCGTTACTTCTACAAATGACTGACCCTCAGAAACAAAGTCCAGGTATATTAGGTCCAACCATTTCACCTAACTAGTATGACACTATAAAGACTTATCTATCTAGTAAAGAGTTTCTGTTTAGAGTTCATTGTTTGCTTATTACACATCAAAGCACAGCATCAGTTTCAATGTTGTCGGATAACAAGATAATATAACTAATTTATATTAATATTAATAATATAATATTAATATAACAAATTATTAATAGATGAATGACCTCACAGATGGATGGTTAAATATAAAACATCATTAAATCCAGACAAATCATTTTAAATACAGGTAGCAGTACAGCTGCTAGTGTTGAGTCATCCCCTCGAGATACTCCAATTAAAAGTCGCATTCATCGACGCAATGAAAGAGGGGAAACCCCCCTTCATTTAGCATGTATACGAGGTGACGAGTCTGCTGTCTTATCTCTGATTGAACAAGGAGCTGATGTCAATGCAACTGATAATGCAGGTATTACTATATTAATCATAACATTGTTCACATTCCGCAGACAAGTAGTACAAATTCTATCAATTTATAACCTGTTTACACAACCTGTTTTTAAACTGAGCAAAGGGTTAAATTTGAACATTTGCAATAGCAATATTACATACCATATTATTTCTTGATATAGGTTGGTCTCCTCTCCATGAAGCTTGTAATCACGGTCACATTAAAATTGCTACCATTTTATTAGACAATGAAGCATTTGTCAATGCACTAGGGATGGATGGGGATACCCCTCTACATGATGCTGTTAACAATAGTCACATAGAGGTAGTGGTGAATTAGACTTCATCGTTACTAATTGTACTAATAGGTTGTAGGTTTGTTGTTGGAGAAAGGAGCTGACGCTACTATTGCTAATGCCAAAGAGAAGACTCCATTGGATCTTTGTCAAGACGAGAGAATACGTGCATTGCTCCTAAAGTCTGTTAAACATGATCAAAATGTTGGAAGAACTGAAAATGGACAAGTTGAAGAGAAGGAGGTATTTGCTGAGGACAAAGTAGTTACCAAGAAAGAAACTAATGAACCTTCTTCACATCCTCATTTTATTATTCAAACGCCTCCTTCTCAGATCCTTGCTCGATTTCCTCGACAAAAGCAGGGCCGACGTGCCGAGACTCCGCCTGCTAGATTACATGCCTATTATTGTCGTGGTCGGAAGAAGAAACCAAACTCACGAGGTAGTTTCTATAGCGACGTTTCATCAAGTGAAAGTGAAGCTGACCACGTAGAGACTGAAATAGGTCACTTGAGACCACACCCACCTAAAGTAATTAAATTGACGTCTATTTCTGAGGCTGATGATAGTCTAAATGAAAGCCCTGTACCAGAGACAACTAGTGATATGTCTGTATTACCTACTGAAGAGGCTGAACAGAAAGAATGTAACATGGAAGTTGATCCAAAAATTGATGTCCCAACTGTTCAACCATCTTTAGAATTAGATAATAAAGATATTGCTGTATCACCTGATCTAGTTCAGGTGCCTAGCTCTTCAGTATTAGCTCAGAGAGATCTCGACAACAGAGATGATGTGAAAATAGAGGAAATTATTAAAGATAGAGATGAAAATACATGTAAAAGTGAGGAAGTACTACTGACTAATGGTGAGAGAGTTGAAGACAACACTCAAGATTTATTAGAAACAGTATCCATGGAAACAACTCACCTAGATAGTAAAGATGTTAGGAGTCCTTTGATCTTACCAGAAGCACAAGAAGTAGTGTCTTCTCTTGTTGTTAGCATTATGTTGAATGAAATCACTCTTAAGGTTGGAAATATTAATAATGATACCTTCACAGATCCGACATGTGAACAGAAAGACTTCCAAGAGATGTCAGAACAAACTGAGTCATTATTACTCACTAGAAATGGGTCTGAGGATGTTACCAGTCCCAATATTGATAGTTCATCCCCTGTAACTCGAAGTGTATCTGTAGTTCATGGAGCTGTACGTAGAGTTTCTAGTATTGAAGATGAAAGTGCATGTAGTGAGTTTCCGGAGCTTCCTTCAGCTCTCCAAGAGATATTGATTCACAAGGATAGTAATGTCCTCGTTGATGATGATGATAATGACTCTTGTTCAACTGTTGTCTCGTTTTCAACGTCTCTACCTCTTGTGTTTGGTTCTCGTACTCCCTCTCGTTCTCAAAGTCCTAATCGCTCTCTGTCTCCACCTCCATTAACCACACCCCTTCTATCTGGGTTAGTAACGTCATCTCTAAAATCTAAAGTGGACACTGGAGAACCATTAGAATGTGTCAAGGAACAAGGACATGGCTTAAAGAAGTCTCCACCTACTCACAATGATAATTCTGCTAGTAAAGGTTAGAATTACTATTAAAATGTAAAACTTTTCAGTAGTGGGCATTTTAGGGTCCTAGAAACTGTCCTTTGATTACATCCTATCCTTAAATATAGATAGTATCCTTTGTTTAGATGGTATCTTTAAAGATTATATGCAACAATTGTCTTGAATATCATATTTTTATGACACTTCACTTTAGTATTTAACTCTGTTGTTGTAGATGACCAAGATGTCATTAAAAGACTAGATCCTACTCTTGTAAGTAGTCAAATGTCCTTTGATTTTACAACATATCCAATATTTCCCTACTAGCCTCCTAAGAAGAGATTTCTCAGAGAAGTTTACAAATCTGAAATTATTAATCATCGTAGGAACCTCCCCTCTCATCCACCTCAACACCCTCCTCACAATTATGACACATACCTTTTGTCTACACGTCAATATCAATCACGTTCTCTTCCTAAACCAACCAACACAGAGGTATATAATGTTTGACTTTACTGGATAATATTGTGCAATTACTTGTGTATTTTACTTTAGACTGTATATCCTCCTATACCTCCATCTTTTATCAAACTTTTCACTGAACAAGAAAACGAACGACTAAACCTCCTTGCTTCTCACTTAACTGAAGTAGTAAGTTAAATGGATGAATAGATGGATGGATAGATGGATGAATAGATGGATAGATGGATGGATAGACGGATAGATGGATGGATAGATGGATGGATAGACGGATAGATGGATGGATGGATGGATAGATGGATAGATGGATAGATGGATGGATGGATGGATAGATGGATGGATGGATGGATAGATGGATGGATGGATGGATAGACAGATAGATGGATAGATAGTTATATTCAAGTACTATTATATTTGTTAGGATCGTTTAATTATTTGTTTTGAACAAGAATTGCTTCGAGCTCAAGAGAGAGCTAACTCATCTACATTCTATCCACCATTGAGTGTGTGTTCTGTTCTTATGGAGCGTCAATTCCCACTCAATCAATCCTTTTTCCCTCAAGAAAACTCTGACTCCCAAGTGAGCGGGGACAGTGACAGAAAAGATGAGCGATTGTTAGCTGGTTATGTTCGAGATGTTTGGGATAAATATCATAAAGAGAGCGTGTTGTTAGCAAGTAGACACAAGATGGAAGTGGAGACACTTTGGTTAACTCAAACACATCATTGGATTAAAAAACAAAAAGAAACAGGTTAGTGTTATCGTCATCTTACTGCACCTGTCCTTGGACATCCAATACTTGCATTTTTAAACCCTTCACTTTGTTAAAGCACAAGAAGGGTCCAGCAAAAACATTTACCTGAGCTGACCAATCAAATTCAATCACTCATATTTTAAATAGTAAATACATGAAACCATCAAGTATTTAGACTGTGTCTATATAGTACTTAATGGTTGCCTAGCAACTGTTATGAGCCACACTTAATTTATATAGGTACTTTCTCCTCTCCTACCGACATTCCACCATCTCATGTTCCAGTGGCACATTCTGGTACATTTCCAAGTTATGTGCACTAATCACATGACAGTCATATGATAATCAGGTTATGTTAATAAGTGAAATGTTTGGCACAACTGTGAATTTTTATAGCTAGTATTGACCCAATCTCATTTTTGTGCGATAATCTATCACAAATTTGTAACATTTATAAAAAGGTTGAAATCTTATGTACATTTACATGTCTGTGTGTTAGTTATTGGTCTGGTTTGGTAGTGTTTTGAGCATATAACAGATCCAGTAGAGGAATACCTACAGAATAAATTTGTCACATAACCAGTATTATCATGAAGTCCACTTACTTGAACTTGTTTGTGAGATTGGAACAAGAGCATTTTGTACCATGTCTTCATTTGGTACATCTGATTCGGGATCAGATGATATTGATTCCAATAGACGCTAGAGAGAGGGGGAAGAGAGAGTAAAACGTTTTTTATTGTGAAATCTTACAGCTGTATCAATAACATCATAATCCGGCATCATACCAACATAGTCTGAATTAAGAAACTAATGAAGAGAAGATATAGACAGTTACACAAGTGATCTTTAATAATATAAGTTCTTACCTCTGATAATACAGTAGGATCAATACTTAGTTGTCCAGGTATTACCTCGTGTAAAGATGAGATACCTTGTTCTTGATGGTCTATGTGGCTAGTAAGTTGATTAAGACTAAGACTGGAGAGAAAAAGAAAGACATGGATATAAACAAAATCTAAATATAGTACACACAAATCTTGACAGAATACATACCCATCATCTGGTGGGTCTATATATGGAACCAGTGCAGGTAGACCTGCTGTGGGAGGGCTCTCTTTCAATTGAACAGATGACAAGGACTGAACAGGGGGAGTAGAAATGGGTGGAGTCTGAGTCGTTGATGTCGATTTAAAAAGATCTGCCAAGAGCTCATCTCCTGAAAGAGCAACAGTGTCAGGCAATAAAGTGTCATCTAATTGATTTGGAAAGGTAACTAGAGAATAAAAACAGGTTTGACTTGTTTTATACTACAGTTATTGAAACTGGTCTAACCTGTTGAGGCCAGTGGAGAAGATAGTGGAGAAGGTAGTGTTGAAGATAAAGGTGGCTATGATTAGTGGAGAAATTTAATCTAAGTACAAATATATTACTTACTGACTGTACACTGTACAGAGCTGAGGTTGAAGTAGGATCAGAAGATAGTAAAGATGTTCTCGGTCTTTTATATCTTGGTGACATCAAGTCATCCTCTCGGTCAGTTAGCATTAATTGCCTATAATAGAGACAATATAGAATGTTAATTGAAATATGAGCACATAATTAATGCATTGATTATATTACAGTAAGTACTGTGGTAACACAATACAGCTTGAATTAACTAATGAATATTGCAATTTTTAACCCTTACCCTCGTTTAGTGGGTAGCTTGCCTTTGTATATGATATGGACAATAAAATGAATTATCTAGAGGTAAATAGTATTAAATGATAATACTAAATTATCTTTATATTAATTTCTTACTCTATTTAGTAATTTGTGTTGATGATTGTGTTTTTGTTTAAGTATATTAATCTCTTGCTTCAAGTAATGGTTCTCACTACAGGAAATATGATAACTTACATCAAAGATAAACAGATGAATGTATGTATGAATACATTTTATAGATGAACGGTTAAACAGATTGATGTTAAGGTTGAATGACTTAACATTATATTTTGTATACTCTACACACTAACCGTTTAAGCTCTTCAAATAAAGATGCAATGTTCTCTTGTCGTCCTTTCATATGATGTATGTCTGTTATCACTTGAGATAAAAATGGGTTTTTCTCCTCTGTTCCAACACGACTAGACACAGACTGGAAGGAGAGAGAGAGAGAGAGAGAGAGAGATCAAAACAGAGTAACTTTACTTACCCTTCGTTGAACAAGATGCAACAATTCTGGGTGTCCACGTCGGAAATTAGCATGCCAAAACTCAACAGAGTCATTCTTGGTTTTCACAAGAGCTCCCTGATCAGGTTTGGCTACTTTTCGAAATCCATCTAGAAAACAGGACAGGACATGATCTAATACTGAATTAGAAGGTCATTGGGTTCTGGTCAATTGCTTATTTAACAATCACTTACATAGATTGAGTTGACGGACAAAACTGGCAAAATTGTTATGCTTAAAATAATGAGGTAGAACTTCTTTTGCAAACCTCGACTCATCAACAACAATAAAAGTCTTTCCATTCTAAAGAAAGAAAAAGTGAGTATGTACTATAACAGATATGAGCATAGCAACAGAAAGTCTTCAAGTATGTTAACCCACTCATAATATACAGTTTGTCCATTTATATTGTTATCATAATTTAAGCACATGGTAACTGTGACTATAAAGTACGTCAACTTACTTCAGACCATGTCACCAAATGATTCATAGCCTTGTCATTGACAAAACTCCATACTTTTGATATGAACAGTGCTACTCCTGATGAGCCTTCTTCTTTTATCTTCACTTCAGAAGTAGGCAAAGCAACCGCCATACTACTGTGGCTGTGGGATTTCCCCTTAAAATAAACAAACGTTTGCTCCTGAAGTCAATATTTGACATTTAGATAGTACAACAACGTCACTTACTAGCTATTAGAGATACACTGATTGTTCTTTAAAAGTCAGTTACTATTTTTGTTCAGATGTAAAGAGCAGAGATATTCATGAGCAGACAGAGAGTTTGAAATATTAATTTTCTTGAAAGTGATCGGAAATATCCGATCCACTCATCCAGAATGGCTCCGCCCACCACGTGGTAGTCTAACTGTGATGGCAAGAACGAAACAGACGAAGAGAAAAAAGAAAAATCAAGGAATTGGAGGGAAAGTAAATGTGATGGTTTTAATTAATAAATTAATTATCTCTGTTATCCAAAGGGGTCGAAAAAAAGGAAAACTTATGATCAAGAACAAGATGGCTACAGTGATATTGTGAGAGAAAATCCACAATTTGAAAAATACTATAAAGTGAGAGTGCACGGACAAATAGAAGTAAATCAATTAAAATTTGGCCTTTAATTACAGGGGCTAGGTTTTATCCCCCCAGAAGAATGGGATTCATTTATGTCAGCATTACGCGAGAACTTACCAGTAACATTTCGTATCACAGGAACAAGATCCTGGGCACATAGTGTCCTGTCTTGCTTGGAACGAAGGTAACCATGACAACAATATAATAATAGCAGTAATTAAGTATTAATGAGAGTTTAATTATTTGTGCAGGTATTTCAGTGAGATTAGTGGCCTTGAGGTGGATGGTGAGCGGATACCTCCACCACGACCTCTTGAGTGGTACATACATCCTTTTTATATGAAGTACTCACTTTCCTTATAAGGTATCCCGATAATTTAGCATGGCATATTTCATTGTCTCGGAAAGCAATTCGAAAATCACCTCTCTTGTCTAAATTTCATTCTTTCCTTGTCAAGGAAAGTGGACAGGTAGAGATATATAAAGTACTGGAAATATAGAACAGTTTCTAAATGCATTTCTTCAGAATATAATAAGACGTTATTGTTTGTGTGCATGCTTTGTTGGTAGGGAAACATTAGTCGTCAAGAAGCAGTCAGTATGATCCCTCCGTTGTTGCTAGGGGTGGAGCCTCATCACCATGTTCTCGATATGTGTGCTGCACCTGGTTCTAAGACGTCACAACTTATTGAGTTATTGCATGTACAGGACACGGCTCTTGATTCTATTCCAAGTAAGAGATCATGTCAACTTCATTTATATCTTGGGAAGTATAAATTTTTACCTGATGAAGTAGAACTTGTTACATTTATTGGGAGAAATACTTTCCAGATATTAAAGTTTGTGGTTTCTAATTCTCCTTTGAACTTGTTATCATACACAGTTCATTGGAAGTGCTAATCCACAACATTGTCCTATTTATTACAGTACATGTACATGTGTTGTAACATGTACATGTACATGTACTATAGTATGTACATGTACATGTACTATAGTATGTACATGTACATGTGCTATAATATGTACATGTATAATGTGCTGCATTTTAATTGAAAGTTGCTGTAAAGTTCATAAACACTCTAGCCATTGAATGCATAGTTACAACATTATATATTAATTTTGTTTTATGAAGGGGGTGTGGTTATTGCTAATGATGCAGACAACAAGCGATGTTATATGTTAGTACATCAAGCTAAGAGGTTAAACAGTCCGTGTTTAATGGTTACCAATCATGATGCCTCTATTTTTCCCATCCTGTATTATCATGATGTAAGACAAGGTCATGTGATGTGTCATGTGATTTTTTGTTAGGAGAAAGATGTACGACACCCTTTGTTTTTTGATAGAGTGCTTTGTGATGTACCTTGCAGGTCAGTCAATTTGTAGTTTGGTTACCATGGTGATCAATAAGGTATGTTAATTATTGATTATAGTGGTGATGGGACCCTTAGGAAGAACCCTACAATATGGAATTCTTGGAACCCTGGATTAGCACTTTCACTTCATCGGTATTGATGGATGTATAGATAGACGACTAAAATCTTCTCTTTAGGCTTCAGCTTCGAATATTAACAAGGGGTCTGGAATTATTGAAACCTGGTGGTCGATTGGTTTATTCAACATGTTCGTTAAATCCAATAGAAAATGAAGCAGTCATTGGAGCAGCTATAAGAATCTGTAAAGGGTCAGTTGAAGTTGTAGACTGTTCGCAGGAGCTAACTGGTTTAAAAAGAATTCCGGGAATATCAGAATGGAAGGTAATTGAAATTGAAGAAATAATTAATTAATTAATTTTTGAATTGTTAGACTATGTCTAATGATGGGGAGTGGTTTGAGTCTTTAGAAGAAGCTCCACCCACCATGAAGCACATGGTCCAATCGTCAATGTTCTCACCTACTTTAGAGGAATCTGAAAATTTTCATCTTGAGAGATGGTATCAATATTGTTCTATTTTTAGTAACATTATGTTCTATTTATAGTATGCGTATCCTTCCACATCATCAAGACACTGGTGGTTTCTTTGTGGCTGTCCTGCAGAAAACACAACAGTTACCATGGCAACATCAAGTCACACCCAAACAAGCAATTCCAGAAGAGATTTCTAGTAAAATTGAAATGAGCTTAGAAGACTCTACCAAAATACCTCCACCTGATAGTGTGAGTGCCTTGGAAGAACCTCCTAAGAGTGGGAGTGGGTTAAAGGAAGTTCCTGCTGAGAGTGAAAGTGCTCCAAATGAAAGTGGGAGTGGTTTAGAGGAAGTTCCTCCTGAGACTGAAAGTGGGAGTGGTTTAGAAGATCTGGGAGATAAGACACAAGAAAAGGTATTAGAAAAAAAGCCATTAGATGTCTTGGGAAAGTGAGCATGTAATAGATCATATGATTGGTCACATGATGTGACATGTCTAGACCTGGGTTTATAAAGAAAAAGAAATCAGGCTATAAAGAAGATCCATTTGTTTTCTTAGATGATGTTGATCCTACTGTTCAAGAAATCTGGTAAGTATTTTAAACTGATATTTATCTGTTCAGTCTCCTTCTAGTAAATATTATAATGTACCTGATACCTTTCCAAAAACTCAGTTTTTAACTCGTACACACACTGGTAAAAAGAAAACTATCTATCTCACATCATTTCTGGTTAAAGAATTGACAAAAAGAAATGAAAAAGACTGCAAAGTTAGTGAGTGAGCTAGGGTATAATACTTATTATTATTATTATTATTATTATTATTATTATTGTTATTATTATTATTATTATTAATAGCTGTTTTAATTGTTAGATTATTAACACTGGAGTAAGAGTTTTTGCTCGTTGTGATCATAATAAAACCAGCTGTAATTTTAGAATTACACAGGAGGTACAAGAATTAATCCTATGTACATCTCTAAAAATCCCTTTTCTCACTCTCTTAGGGTATCAATACAATATTGCCATATATTTCAGATTGTATAATTCAGTTTACTCTTAATGATTTTATCACAACATTAAGTTTACCAAATCCATTATTAACCTCCTTATCCACTGAACTTCAAACTCGTATAGCAAGTTTTGGTACAACACGTAAGCCCAACCCATTATAATGTACATGGCATTTTATCTTATATTTCTCCAGGACCAGCTTTATTTGTGTATGTACCAAATTCTGATGATGACATTGCCAATGAAATGCAAGTTATAATGCATCATCAATAATAATAAATTTTTTATAGTTTATATTTTTTTAATGCCCATTGTTCAGTTGCTGTTTCTCTCTTCCTCTTAGAGACTTACAATGTTCTCTTTATCTCTCAGGATGGATAGCAGCGACATCAGTTCGATTATTTGTCAACCATCCTGAACGCTATCATTATCTAGCAATTTTAGGTCAAGAACCTCCAGAACAGCTCTCACTGGCAACTCAAAACAGAAAATTTGATGATGATAGAGAAATGGAGATGGAGGATACTACAGGAACTGCCAAGGGAGAGACCCTGGAAGGTATTGAACTAATACATATTATTAATAGTTGATAAGTTTTATTAAGAGGATCAAACTGAAAATATATCTTTAGAAACTGAAGAGGAAAAGATATTTAAAGAGGAGAGCAAGGAAGAAGAAATGGAAGATATACCTGGAGAAGATATAGAAGGTAGAATAATACTTCTCAGTGTGTGTGTGTGTGAGTATGAGTACTGTGTCATTTATTATAGAGTTGGTTGAAGACACAGGTGTCAATGTGAAGGAAGAGATTACTACAAAAGAGGACTAATAAATAATTTGGTAATGTTATTTCTTTTTTTGTGTACAATAATAATATAATAATCAAATGCTAGTTAACCAATCAGGCAAGTCATGTGACTTGAATGTGACTAATTATAGCTATACAAATAAGAGATGGTATTATTGTTCTTTGTTATTATCAGTTGATTCCTCTGATGCTTCAGATAATGTAGCTTGTTTTCGGTGCGCAGGGAACTGTTCCCATGGTGATGAGAGGTCAAATTTACGGAATTCTTGTGTTAGTTCTACTGGTTCACACACTACTCGTTTCAATTCATCATCATATCGTACCTGAGAGAGAGAGAGAGAGCATGTTACATGTTCATTGGAGTACATACCTCTACATAGCCACTAAGAGGGAAGTCTTTACGAAGAGGATGTCCCTCGAATCCATAGTCCGTTAGGATTCGTCTCAGATCAGGATGATTAGCAAAGAATATTCCGTACATATCCCAAACCTTGTGATAGAATATCAAGTTGAATAGAACACACATAATAGGCATAGATGTAGTGTGCGATTCTTACCTCTCTTTCAGCCCAATTAGCTGACTCAAATAAAGGGGTTGCTGAGTCAACAGGGGTCAGTTCATCAGTGTATGTTTTGACACGAATACGAGAATTGTATGTTAAACTTAGCATGTTATAAACCAGCTAAGAAAAAGAGAACTATTTGTCCATACTTTCTGATATCCACTCATTACCTCAAATCGATAAACTCTCTTTGGTACATCTAATGCTGTGATGTCCTGAAGTTGTCGAAATTGAGCATTTTGATGATCACGTAAAAATGTTAAAACAGGAACAAGACCTAAAATAAACAAAGTCCATAACCTCACACTCTTTCTCTCTAGCTCCACTTTCTATATGAGGCTACATTATGTACTTCCCAATAGTCTCATTCCTAGGTTTCATGTTTTTGTTTTAATGTTTGGGAGTCTGGAAACCAGACCAATTTAAGCCGTACTCACCATCTGGATGTATAAGAACTTCGAGTTCATTGTTATGTGTAACTTGTGTCTGTTGCACATATCTTGGCAACATTTCTTCAACATAACGACCATAATCAGATAACTTTGCTTTTTCTTCTTCATCTAAATATGGTAGTACATTATAAATAATATCTGGTTAAAAGTACTTACGTCTTGATGTAGTTACTTCTGTGGACAATAGTCTACTAAATGTTCTGTAATGAGGAGAACCTGTAGAAATATCAATGAGGAAAATAATTTGTCAATTATTGCTTATCAATATGGTTTCTACTTGCATAGTGTTTGATGTCTCCATAATCTTCCCGAGCTCTGTATTCCTGTAAATAACCGTCTCCCTATAGCAGCCATTTCTCTTTAGTATACGGAGTTGGATTGATATGTCTTGCATTTTATTTCTGTATAAATTTCAGAAT
Organism: Xestospongia muta; assembly: GCA_963693285.1. Lineage (NCBI taxonomy): Eukaryota > Metazoa > Porifera > Demospongiae > Haplosclerida > Petrosiidae > Xestospongia > Xestospongia muta. The sequence continues at coordinate 4,903,161 of OY848930.1, forward strand.
GTTTTCGTATACTTTTGTATACGGGAGTAGTTATCACGTGAGTTGGTATTTACGAAATAAAATGGCGGTCCTCGAGGACTTTTTATGAGCTGCTAAGGACAAGACACCTTTGCTTTTCGAAGAGAAAGGTGTGCAAAATATTTCTAAGTAGGTAGTACATATATACAATAAATCTAGTTCAATTATTCTTAATTTTTCATAATACTCATAGGGGCGTGGTGCTACTCATTAGCTCCTCCCACCTGCAGAAGTTCAAGTCACATGATGAGCGACCAAATAGTTTCAATTTCACTTCCAGTTTCATTAGAAGCAGTAATTGTTTCGTTACGTGTCACAAAAGAGGAACGTCTTAGGAAAGGAGCTACCATATGCACATACCACTTAGTAAATGAGGAGTCATCACTTCAGACATTCAAATCACCTGTAATGGGAATTGTGAGAGATGTAATTGTAAAAGAAAACGAAAGGGTTCAACCTGGGTATGTAAAAATGAATTGTTTTCGTATATTTTAACAATAACATACTATTAAATGCAAGTTTATATTAGCATATAACAGATGTAATGTGTTTATTATCAGTATTATTGTTATTTCATTTAGTATGTGCATAATGAATATAGAGAAGCATTGTGATCATAGTGTAGTGGCATTTGAACTATGTGCTATTTGTGGACTAAACTTGAAAAGGTATAATAGATGGATGGATGCATAGATGATGAATAAATGGATAGATGATTAAGTAAATGGATGGATGGAGAGACGAATGGATGAATGCCTATTAAAAGTAGAGAGACAGAAGCTGTTTCATATAATTTCTATAGTACTGATTCAACGTCTAACGAGGGGGCAGGTCCTGCTAGTGTTAGTATGTTACATGGTGTACCACAAGTCAAAGTTAGTCAACAGGTAATAATACAGAGTACATAATGTAATGTGCTATAGTATTTAATAATTATAGGAGGCTGAACGTCTTGGTAATATTGACAAACAACGTTTACTGAATAGTCGAAAATTGGCTCTTGTGGTGGACCTTGATCAGACCCTTATTCATACCTCTGTAGATCCTAATATTGAGCGAGGATTACCAGTGAGTTAGCTTAATCCTATTATTGTTGGTTTATCTGTCCATCTCTCTAACTGTCCATCCATTTAATTATCTATTCATCCATCCATACAGATCTATGCATCCATTATTTAATATCACGTGTCCATTTCTTTCATCCATTTTAGGATGTTTATGGATTCACTCTTCCTGGACACACATGTCTTTATCATTGTCGTTTGCGACCTCATGTCAGAGATTTTTTGACATCAGTATCCCATTTTTATGAGTTACATATATTTACAATGGGAACTAAAGATTATGCTCATGCAGTCACACGTATTTTAGATCCAGAGAAGAAGCTATTCTCTTATCGAATTATATCTCGTGATGAGTTTTTTGTTCCTAATTCCAAAGCACTGAGACTCAAGTTAGTATGGGATCCAGGATAGAGACTGTATTTGATTATTTCTTATACAGGTCTTTGTTTCCTTGTGGAGATGAAATGGTTGCCATTATCGACGACAGAGAAGATGTCTGGGGTGCTTGTCCTAATCTTGTCCATGTCAAACCTTATATTTTTTTTGCTGGCACTTCAGATATTAATGCACCACCCACCACTTCTTCCCAGCACCCAAATCCACCTAGATTGATGAGAAATGTCACCCCTTATGAACCCAACAACTCAATTAAAATATCAAAAAATGAGTCTGTCAAACTGGAAACTATTCCCAGTATTACTGTATCCAATAGCAATAGTAACAACGTTGTTAGTAAGGGTGAATATGGACTCAGTGAAGGTGATGGTAAGGATGTGAGTAGAGTTGTTGGAGGTGATAATGAGGGTGGACTTAGTGGAAAAGATTTAAATGAGAGCAGAGAAGATAAGATTGGAAGAGTTGCAGGAGGTAACGGGGACCATAGTTCCAGCAGTTCTGATAGCAGCAGTAATAGTTCATCTAGTGATAGTAGTGAGGATGACAGTGAAGGAGAGGATGATAGCGTAAACATAGGTGAAATAATTTATCATTTTTAAACTAATTTTATTTTTGTCCTTTTTTAGAAATGGCTATGGAAGTGGACAAGATCATATCGTCAGATGCTACTCCTCCCACTCTCATTAAGCCTGTTAACCCCACCCCTTCATTGAATAACCAGAGTCCCCCTAAATCCAATAATACAAAAAGTAGCTCAGTAACTAAAAAAATTAGTGACCCTGATGATTTCCTGCTGCATCTTGCAAGCATTTTGAAGAGAATCCGAAATACATTTTACAATGAATATGACATTTGGAAAGCTCAGATGCAAGAAACAGAAGAACACCCTCCCTTGTCCCCTGATGTTAAAGAAATAATCCCCAGACTACGTGAGTCTGTCCTCAAAGGGACACGCCTCCTCTTCACAGGGGTAATCCCCACCAATGTGAAACTTGAAAGAAGTCAAGAATGGAACACTGCTACAGCATTTGGTGCAATGGTACACACCTCCTTCATTTCAGGACTGAGCAGCAATGATCCTGACAAAATCTCTTTAGCTACCACACATGTAATAGTTGGTCGACCAGACACTATAAAATACAAACAAGCAAAAAATGAGAAGCTTGTTAAATTTGTTAACCCTCGATGGTTTTGGAATTGTGCTGAGAGATGGGAACATCTCGATGAGAGTGCTTTTCCTATAGAGTTTGAAGAGAAACAAGAACGAGAAAATGAGCAAAAAGACTCATTGGACTCGAGTGATCACTCTACAATCGTAAACAAGGAGAATTCTTCTGAACAAAAAACTAAAGTTACTGAAGGAAGTCTTTTGAAAACAAAAGGTTCGTCTGCTAGTCCAGTTACAACAACAAGTAAAAACAATCGTAAAACTGTTGACGGCAGTAGCACTTCAACTGACAGTAGAGAAGAACAGTTTTCACTTTTTGAAAGGAAATTTTCTGTGTCTAGTGAAGAATTAGAAAAAATGGAGGCTGAGATTGATGCCGAGCTTGAGTCTGAGGATGATAATGATGAGACTATTGGTAGTTATATACAACCAGTTGTTGATGAGTATGAAAGACAACGTCACTCTTTTGATGCTTACCTTGGATTGGAACCGACAGCTCTACCCAATTCGAAAGGTCTTGTTGGATCCCGTAAGAGAAAACATGGCGACATTGATGGTTCTAGTGATTCCAATTCTATTTGTGAAGATCCTGAGTCAAGTAGCGATGAGTCTGATGATGAGTTAGCTAAGCTATTAGGCTTGAATTAATGTACAGTACTCCTCTGTTTCTCTATGCCACTGGTGGTCTATACCCTTAGCTATACAACATTGCCCTTCACCTCTCTATCTCTCTTTTCTTTTGTGAAAGTTATGATAATTTTTACATACTGTATATATATATTATATCAGTTATTTGATTCTTGACAAATGAGGGTTATACTGGCTGTTGTATCTGAAGAAAGAGAGGTAAGAGAAAAAATAACTAACTGGATTTACTAACTACAATTTTTTACCTTCCTGTTGATTCTTCTGTCTCTTCTGATGTCTTTTCTATTACTCCATAATGTTTCTTTAAAACAGCTTCACTTCGCAATCTCTCTTCTTCCTCTCTTCTTCTTCTCTCAGCTCTCAATTTCTCTAGTGCTCTTTTCTTTTCATCCTCTCTCTCGTGCTTTCTTTTCTTTTTCTTTTTATGTTTCTTTTCATTTGTTTCAACTGTCACTGGACTTGTTACTTGAGCAGATGATGAAGGAAGTGAAGATGACAATGACATTCCTAGACATTTACGTTTAGTTTCAACATAACCCTTCATTTCATGTAATGGATCCATCATGGCCTTCTTATCTTCTTGAGAAATTCTAGAGAGAAAAACAAGTCTGATAGAAGAGAAAATATTGTTAGTTTTGTAGAACTAGACTCTTTCCTTTCTTGCCCTGGTAGAGAGGAGTTTCTCTGTCTCCTCTATTAGACTACTGTAGATTTAGTGCATGCCTTACTTCTCTTCCTTTCGAGGTCTTTTCTTTATGTACCAAGGTTGAGATGAAGATGCTAGTAAAAGAATATATTACAATTTGACTCTACCCAGTGGACCATTCTACAATGAACACACATACTTTATCCTGTGATAATTCTGACTAGTAATAAACTTACTTTCTTTGTCCACAAGATATGTTAATATTCCAACTTTTTTCTCCCATTTTTCTTGATCAGTCTTCTTTTCAATTTCATGATCTTTATTTATAGAGCCTTCTAGACCTAACTAAATAATAACACATTATAATAACTAAATAATAACACATTATAATATAAGCATTGATTGTAGTTTCACATAGCCACGCCCTCCTTTGCAGGAAGGCTTGTCTATGAGAGACTCCAATAACGTAATACAATAGTGTGTACAGTTACATTATCCATTACATGATGCATTACAAAAGATTAATTTAGGAACTAAGTTTATATTACATACTCCAGTTTTAATGTCAGAGAAAAAGTTGATATGCTCTGAAGATGATTGGGCGGAAGGAGGAGGATCTGGTTCTTGAGAAGAGGTTTTACTGTCGTCATGGTGATCATCTGTTTGTCGAGAACGTGCTCTTTTACGCATGAATTCTATTCTTGCCTCTTGCTCCTTTAATTAAAGATAATAATAAATTAATTTTTATTACTGTAGTTATTGTTATTACGTACGGCAATGGCTGCCCGACGAGCCTTTTCTTCTTCTGCTTGTTTAGCAGCAGCCTCATCTCTCTTGACTCTCAGGACATTATCACGATTTAAAACGTGCCAACTAAAGAGATTAACAAAAATAATAATAATAATAATAAAACTCAATTTTGTTAAGTTACCTCTTTTTTGGTAAGATGTTCATGTTTTGCAAGTTGAAGGTGTGGCTTGTTTACTAAAACCACACCCATTAATATTACGCACAGACCACGGGGTATGTACAATAATCCTTTGTGTGTTATCTTCCTCCATCTTTACTATTCAGCTACCAAAGACGGTAAAAACACTTACAGTAGAAGAATAGAGTATATATTGAGCTAAAAGACACGAATGGGCAAGCATTACGCCAGATTCCTTCCACTTCTGCTGCTTGGTTTGTTAGTAACTCCACTGTTCAATATATCAGGTAAAATTATGTTATTATTGAGGTCAATGATGTTATGGCATTTGGGCTGAGATATGACCCGTTGTTACCCTCTGAAGAAGTTTCATATACCATACAGTACCCCCACTAGGCAGTTCTTGTCTAATGGATGGTTACCATAGCAATGTCCTCATTGCAATGGGTATATGTGTTTTGAAGTACATAGTTACTATGGTTACTATGTATTCATTCAGTGGTTATGTAACGTGTTTATCAATGATTCCAAAATTATATCTGAGACCTCTTAATTACAGATATATAACCTTCTGTCATAAATTTTGTCTTCCTCCTGTCCTCAGGACCTCTTGTACTAGCTGATGATGCAGTAGTTGGAGAAGATGGTGAAGAGGAGGATATGGTAGTTGAAGAGGACGAGGAGGAAGATGGAGCAGGTGAAGATGATGTAATGCAGCCGCCAGATGGAGAACAGGTTAGTGTTGAACTATTGTACATATAAACTGTTGATTGTTGGGATAGAATTATTAATAGTTATATTAAAATTAATTTAATGTGTATACATTTCATGCCAACTGAAAGTGTGCACAATGACTATTGTTAGGAACCTGAAACGTAATATTTTCATTGTACTGATAATTAGAAATACCATAATTACATCATAGGAACCACAGGAAACAGGAGGAGCAGAGGAGGAAGAAGAAGAGGAAGAGGAAGTAGAGGATTTATATAAGCCCTCACCTGATGCAAAAACGACTATTATTTTCACCAATAGACCAGAGAACAGTTGAGTATAATGCTCTTGCTGCCATTACTGATTATATTTTATTATTAGACTTTGTAGCAGGACAAGTAGTGAAGTCATTGATAGGGTTTTCTAATGTTGGCAGTGAGAAATTTATTGTGACAGCTATAGAGGCTTCGTTTAGGTAAATGCAATAAATGATTTATGGTCTATTAGTATTACTTTTGTTAAATTTTGACAGGTATCCTCAAGATTTTACTTACTTTATTCAAAATGTAAGTAATATGTAATGAGGCAAGGATATGAAACTCTCTCTCTCTCTCTCTCTCTCTCTCTCTCTCTCTCTCTCTCTCTCTCTCTCTCTCTCTCTCTCTCTCTCTCTCTCTCTCTCTCTCTCTCTCTCTCTCTCTCTCTCTCTCTCTCTCTCTCTCTCTCTCTAGTTTTCTAAGATTTATTATGAAACATATGTCACTGCTTCTACTGAAGTAAGTACAGTGTAAAATGTCAATTATTACAGTAATGATTCTTTTATCTTCAGGTTTCTTTCACATATGATTTTGTACCAAGTGAATCATTTTATGCCCGCCCTTTTGGTCTAGTTGTCAATGTCTACTATAAAAATGATGTATGTTACTATATATGTGACCATAAATACGAAAATGGTACCTAACGCGCAAACGAATTTCGAAGAAACGCTTGTGTATAAATGGTTGCTACGCGGCCATCTTGAGCAGGAAATCAATATAATTTGGTATTCATATAGATCAATTATTGTGCTTGTCACATACTGAATTTTAATAACTTCCTGTTCAAGATGGCCGCATAGCAACCGTTTCTATACAAGCGTTTCTTCGAAATTCGTTTGCGCGTTAGGTACCATTTTCGTATTTATGGTCACATATAGTAACATGATGTCATTATTATTATGTTCTATATATAGGAGGATACAGAGTTCAGAGATGCGGTTTTTAATGGTACTGTTAATATTATTGAATTGGAGGAAGAATTTGATGCTGAATCGTAAGTTTTCAGTTTTTGAACACATGATCCTATAAATGTTGTGATTTTTTAGGTTTTTTATGTATGTTTTAATGATATCTGGTTTGTGTTTAATGATGTTTATCATACATTATGTATGGACCACTGTGAAAAAGGTATGACTCAATTAATGACTGAATAGATGGATCACTTATTGTTATATTTATAGGGTGGTCGTACTACCACTAAGACAACAGCTCCCATCGAAAGAGGAACACAAAAGAAACGTAACTATGTTGATGAGAGTTGGTTACCTGAAGGAACGATACCAAGTTAGTTTATTATTAATACAATACTAAACTGTTTGAAATATCTACTGGGCTATGTGAGATTTAGTTCAAAAGTCTTTAGATTTAGATAAACTATTTTGTTTTTCAGAAAAAAGTCCCAGAAAGCCACATACTTCTCCTCAGAATAGACAAAAAGGGAAAAAACAGGAGACATTGACCACACCCAATGTTGATTAAATCTCCACCCATGTTGTCAATTGGTTGTTGTAATCATTGTAATTTTTTTCATCACAATATTTTATATACTAGTGATAAAAAGGATGATATTAATAAAATAGGCAGCTGTGTAACACAATAAATTGTATTGAGAGAAGAGTTTTTAGGCACTATTATTTTGTGGGGTGATATTACAGCTAATAGAATATTCTTGGGAAAACTTTCTGTGGTGTGATCAATTCTAATTCCTCATCATATTTGTAATAGAATGTATGGAATCCATTGAGATAGGCCTAGATCAGTATATCTTAATACTGATCTCTATTCCAAATATTAAGCATTAAAGTTGTGGTCCACTGTATTTCATCAGTTTTACATACTTTATCTTCACACTATTTCAATGGACAATACCAACAAGTCTCCTTAATCTTTCTTTTAACAACATCATGTGCTTTGTCTCGTTTCTTCTCAAAATCATCTTCAAACCGACCAAACCATCCACAATAAAAATCACACCACATACATTTAATTCTCTCCACCCACGGACAATGATACAGAGATATATATACGAGGTAGGAAGCTACCTTCTTTAAGTAGTTTTAAACTTGTCCGCTCTGCGTTTTGAGACACGACCAAACACGTGCTTTTATAATAGTCTCCGGTAAAACAATTATCGCATTTCTTCCATCGTTCGCTACTTAGCAACAAAACAATCTACTACAATCCACTATATAGCTTAGTTTAAGTTAAAAAAAGAAAACCAAAAAAAACAATAAATCTAACTAATTTATTATACATTGTATTAAATTTAGGTAAACTATATTGTTTTTCAGAAAAAGTACCAGAAACAACATACTTCTCCTGGGAATACACAAAAAGGGAAAAAACAGGAGACATTGACCACACCCAGTATTGATTGAATTTAAATCTCAAATTTTTTTTAAAAATTGCATGATATTTAAATGACAAATAAATAAAAGCAATAATTTAACAAATTTGGGATTGTGACCAATGAATTACCTGCTAATAATAACCTATTGACCTGTTGTAATAGAACTAAGATCAGTGGTATGTACCATTAGGTTGAAGATCAGAAATTATAAAAGTTCCATCGATGCTCTTTTCAGAGCCGCCTTCAGAAGAGGTTAAATTAGAATCACTGCTATTAAATTCCAACAGCTGTATTTCATCAGTTTTACGTATTTTATCTTCACAACATTTGGATGGACAATACCAACAAGTCTCCTTAATCTTTCTTGTAACAACATCATGTGCTCTGTCTCGTTTCTTCTCAAAATCATCTTCAAACTGACCAAACCATCCACAATATAAATCACACCACATACATTTAATTCTCTCCACCCACGGACAATGACACAGAGGTATACGCTTCATTTTTGCTTCAAGGTAGGAAGCTACCCTTTTAGGTAACGAACTCACAAATGCTTTCACTCCAAGGTAGGTTACTAAAGACATGTACGGCAGAAGAACTACACCTGTAATAGTGTAAATCCACCATAAATGTGATTGGTCATTTAAAAATGCATAGACAAAGTAGAAGTTGATTACAATAACAGATACTGCTAAGAACCATATCACTATCTTCATAAATATGCCATTTCGAAAAGAGTTCATAATCAACCAGGTGTTAGTAAAATGCAATATTGGTAGCAATGCAAATGGTAGCTGTAAAGATTGGACCACATTTAAAATGTCATTCATACTAGTAAGGTTATCGATACTGGCAAATATCGCTATCATTAGAGTTGGGAGAATGGCTATAGAACGAGTAAATAGAACTCGTTTCCACCGACTCCAATGTATGTTCAAGAACCCTTCCATGACAAATTGACCAGCATAGGTTCCTGTCATTGTAGAACTTGAACCTGCAGCCAAGATACCAATTGCCCAAATATATTTAGCAGCACTTCCAAAGGAACAACCTAGATATAACCCTCCTTTATAAATATCAATTGGTAATGATCCATTTGGCCCTATTCTATTGATAGTATCATTATCATAAGTGTCTCGTAACTCAGGACACGAGTCAAGAACATAGTCTGTGTCATCAACAGAGAAAGTAGCTGCAAAAACACTCACTACAAATAAGTTAATGATGAATGAAACAAATAAAGCGATGGCAGACTCAATGAAAAAATACATATTGGCTTCTTTGATTTTGGATGGACTATCCGTCTTGACATCTCTCGACTTGACTAAAGCAGAGTGCAGATAAATATTATGAGGCATTATAATAGCACCTACTATTCCAACGGCTATTGTAGCTTTCCCAGATGGGACTCGAGGGATAAATAACCCTTTGAGTAATTCTACATAATCAATTTTAGTTCGAAAAAATTCATATCCGAAAGTGACAGCCATGACAGTTATGAGAAAAGCAAAAAATAATTCTAATTTCCTTAAACCATACTTGTCCAGAAATAAAAAGAAGAATGTGTCACAGATTGTTATCAGGACGCCTGCCCATAAAGGTATGTGTTTTAGAGAAAGGAGATAAAAAGCAATGGCTGTTCCTATGACTTCCTGCATATCGCTACCAATGATTGCTATCTCTATCATTAACCACAAGACAATGCGAGGGAAACGTGGTAAGTTCTCCTGACAAACTTCGGCCAAATTCTTTCCACTCACCACACCCAAACGAGCTGACAGTCGCTGAAGTAAGAGACCCAAAAATGTTGATACCATCAGTAACCATAGCAACTTGTATCCTGCCATGGCACCTGATTGTAAGTCAGATTCAATATTTCCTGGATCTAAATATGCAATACTCATAAGGAAACCTGGCCCAGAGAAAGCCCATAATTTTCTGAAACTGAATCCACCACAATATCTAAAACCATCTTTGTCTGGAATAGCGACTTTCTTTCCTAAATAGCTACCTTTTCTTTGATTCGTTATCGTTTGTTCTTCTTCTTCAATAGAGACGGAGTTTAATATTCCAGAGAGTTCATTGTCACTCTGTTCTGCCATGTTTCTGTCACTTGTATGATGAAGACTAACGCAGGAAGTCTATTCACAAACTGGTAATAAATTGTTGTTCCTGTGCCAAATATTTTATCCTTTGATCTGGTCTGCTTTATTTACGATAGTTATTATATTACGTTGGGTTCAGTGAACTTTGGATTCGCCTCCGTCCGCAGGTTCAGTGAACTTTGGTTCGCCTCCGTCCGCAAAAGGTTAGATAAATAATTATTATTGATGAGTTGATCTCATATTCAAAAAGGAAACACTGCTCTAGATACCTTTTGCACATCTTTCCACTCTTTTAAATACTTTTAAACTTGTAGGCTCTACGGACAAGACAAACTCGTGCTTTTATAATAGTCTCCGGTAAAACAATTATTGCATTTCTTGCATCTTTCGCTACTTAGCAACAAATCATTAAACAATCTACCACAATTCACTATAATTATAGCTTAAGTCAAAAATGAAAAAAAAAAAAACAATAAACCTAACTAATTTACTAATACATTGTTTCAGTCCACTTTCCCAGTTTTAGGTCGTGGTGGGTGTGTCCTTCGAGACAAAACTGTCAATACTTTCCAAATAAGATGGAAGGTAATAGCTCAAAAGTCTTTAGATTCAGATAAACTATTTTGTTTTCCAAAAAAAAGTCCTAGAAAGCCACACACTTCTTGGAATAGACAAAAAGGTAAAAAAACAAGGTGGGTCTTGGTGTAACTTGATTATGATGACATCATAATAAAATGACACATAGTGATGTCATCATAGGACAAGTTGTCATATCATCAGTCAAGTTACACCAACAAGCACCCAAAAAACAGGAGACATTGACCACACCCAATGTTGATTAAATCTCCACCCATGTTGTCAACTACTATAAATACTTTTAAATTTGTCGGCTCTTTAGTTGTAATCATCTTTTTATCACAATATTTTATATACTAGTGATAAAAAAGAAGATATTAATAAAATAGACAACTGTATGTACAATAAATTGTAGTGAGAGAAGAGTTTTTAGGCACTATTGTTTAGTGGGATAATGTTACATGTATTAGAATATTCTTGTGAACATGTCCTTTGATGACATCACTATGTGTCATAGAGTTTATAATGTTAGGTTTGGTTTAGGGTTTAGGTAATGTCATCAATATGATGACATCACTATGTGTCATTTCATTATGATGTCATCATAGTCAAGTTACACCAAGAACCACCCAAAATTACTGTGGTGTGATCAACTCTAATACCTCATCATTATTTGTGGAGGAATGTATGGAATCCAATAAGACAGTCCTAGATGAGTATGTTGATCCTTATCCTTAACCATTAAGCGTTAAAGTTGTGGTCCAACTGTTCCACTGGGCTTCTGTAAGAAATACTTGTGGGTGGAGTGTGATTTATGAAAAATATTATACCTGAAAATACTGTATTATAATGAGTCTTAATATCAAAATTGTCACAAATGATGGCTACAAAACTCAAGTGATTCATGTACTAAAAATCTAGAAATCTATTGATACTTTAAATTTAAATTTAATTAAATTCAAATCTCAAATTTTTTAACATTAAAATGTTAAATAAATAAAAGGAAAAATTTGAAAAACTTGGCATTATATATTGTCACCAATGAATTACCTGCTAATAATAACCTATTGACCTGTTGTAATAGAACTAAGATCAGTGGTATGTACCATTAGGTTGAAGATCAGAAATTATAAAAGTTGCATCAATGCTCTTTTCAGAGCCTCCTTCAGAAGAGGTTAAATTAGAATCACTGCTATTAAATTCCAACAGCTGTATTTCATCAGTTTTACATACTTTGTCTTCACAACATTTGGATGGACAATACCAACAAGTCTTTTTAATCTTTCTTGTAACAACATCATGTGCTCTGTCTCGTTTCTTCTCAAAATCATCTTCAAACTGACCAAACCATCCACAATATAAATCACACCACATACATTTAATTCTCTCCACCCACGGACAATGACACAGAGGTATACGCTTCATTTTTGCTTCAAGGTAGGAAGCTACCTTTTTAGGTAACGAACTCACAAATGCTTTCACTCCAAGGTAGGTTACTAAAGACATGTATGGCAGAAGAACCACAGCTGTAACAGTGTAAATCCACCATAAATGTGATTGGTCATTTAAAAATGCATAGACAAAGTAGAAGTTGATTACAATAACAGATACTGCTAAGAACCACATCACTATCTTCATAAATATCCCATTTTGAAAGGAGTTCATAATCAACCAGGTGTTAGTAAAGTGCAATATTGGTAGCAATGCAAATGGTAGCTGTAAAGATTGGACCACATTTAAAATGTCATTCATACTAGTAAGGTTATCGATATTGGCAAATATCGCTACCATTAGAGTTGGGAGAATGGCTATAGAACGAGTAAATAGAACTCGTTTCCACCGACTCCAATGTATGTTCAGGAACCCTTCCATGACAAATTGACCAGCATAAGTTCCTGTCATTGTAGAACTTGAACCTGCAGCCAAGATACCAATTGCCCAAATATATTTAGCAGCACTTCCAAAGGAACAACCTAGATATAACCCTCCTTTATAAATATCAATTGGTAATGATCCATTTGGCCCTATTCTATTAATAGTATCGTTATCATAAGTGTCTCGTAACTCGGGACACGAGTCAAGAACATAGTCTGTGTCATCAACAGAGAAAGTAGCTGCAAAAACACTCACTACAAATAAGTTAATGATGAACGAAACAAATAAAGCGATGGCAGACTCAATGAAAAAGTACATATTGGCTTCTTTGATTTTGGATGGACTATCTGTCTTGACATCTCTCGACTTGACTAAAGCAGAGTGCAGATAAATGTTATGAGGCATTATAATAGCACCTACTATTCCAACGGCTATTGTAGCTTTCCCAGATGGGACTCGAGGGATAAATAACCCTTTGAGTAATTCTACATAATCAATTTTAGCTCGAAAAAATTCATATCCGAAAGTGACAGCCATGACTGTTATGAGAAAAGTGAAAAATAATTCTAATTTCCTTAAACCATATTTGTCCAGAAATAAAAAGAAAAATGTGTCACAGATTGTTATCAGGACGCCTGCCCATAAAGGTATATGTTTTAGAGAAAGGAGATAAAAAGCAATGGCTGTTCCTATGACTTCTTGCATATCGCTACCAATGATTGCTATCTCTATCATTAACCACAAGACAATGCGAGGGAAACGTGGTAAGTTCTCCTGACAAACTTCGGCCAAATTCTTTCCACTCACCACACCCAAACGAGCTGACAGTCGCTGAAGTAAGAGACCCAAAAATGTTGACACCATCAGTAACCATAGCAACTTGTATCCTGCCGTGGCACCTGATTGTAAGTCAGATTCAATATTTCCTGGATCTAAATATGCAATACTCATAAGGAAACCTGGCCCAGAGAAAGCCCATAATTTTCTGAAACTGAATCCACCACAATATCTAAAACCATCTTTGTCTGGAATGGCGACTTTCTTTTCGAAATAGCTACCTTTTCTTTGATTCGTTATCGTTTGTTCTTCTTCTTCGATAGAGACGGAGTTTAATATTCCAGAGAGTTCATTGTCACTTTGTTCTGCCATGTTTCTGTCACTTGTATGATGAACACTAACGCAGGAAGTCTATTCACAAACTGGTAATAAATTGTTGTTCCTGTGGTAAGTAATATATCCTTTGATATGGTCTAGTTTGTTTATGATATTACTTTCGATTCTTAAAATACTTTTAAAGTTTCCGCACTGCAGTGATGAACACACACGTGGTTTTTTTCAGGTTACTCATGTAAAATAATTATCGCATTCCTTGCATCGTTCGCTACTTAGCAACAAATCATTAAACAATCTACCACAATCCACTATAATTATAGCTTAAGTCAAAAATGAAAAAAAGCAATAAACCTAACTAATTTACTAATACATTGTTTCAGTCCACTTTCCCAGTTTTAGGTCGTGGTGGGTGTGTCCTTCGAGACAAAATTGTCAACACTTTCCAAATAAAATGGAAGCCACTATATACCACATAGTGACCAATAACGAGAAATAAAACCCACAGAAAGACCCTAATCACAATATGCTGACTTGATGTAAATTCAACATAGGCATTAAAACAATAACGAACTAGATTGATGACAAAATAAATGTGTTTAAGGACAACGAATCCTTGCTCTTCTTGAGTATCTTGGTTATTGTCTTCTTCCTCTCCCTCTGGTGTTGCTGGTCGTTCATGTTCTTGCTTTCGCTTTTTTTGATATTCATTATGATACGCTGGATTGATGATGACAAGAAGTTGACGCCAAATTTCATTGTCTGCAAACATAATGTCATCAAACGTGTTAGTATTAGGACCACCTGAAATTGTATTCACAAAAACAGCTGCCATTTTAAGGCTATGAAACAAATAGACACGCATTGTTGGACTAAAACTAATAATGGTGTCACTAGGGACGACATCCTGAAGACACACCCCATCATGATTGCAGTTCAGCCACCAACCAAATGCATAATTCTCACTATGATCATAAGGTATATCCATAAGTGGTATAGTCGGCATGGAATTTAAATCAGCTTGGACTAACTCAGTGAAACGATACAAATCTAAAATAGGAACAACGATTTCTTTTTTGTCAGTAAAGACAGCATTATCAAGTTGCAACAACATGAAGGCATCACGCCAAGCATCTGCAACAGAACCTCCGAGAAGAGCATTAATAGCCAACCAAAGGACTCTACCATGAACATTGTACTCATCAAGGAAAGCCTTCGTGTTACGAGATTGATGTGGTATCTTTGTTAATAGGTCCATAAGTGTACTTGTCTTGTACTGATTGGGAATTACAATGTCTTTGTCTTTCAATAATTCTTGAAGTGGTTGTATGAGGATATTGGGTTCATAGCCTTCCATTAAAATAGTCAGTGATGTTGAGATTAATGTGATAATGTTGGAGTATGGAATTGTGAAAGTTGTATTCCCACTGGTCCCCTCAGGAAAGTGGTCAAGAATCAGATTGTTGTCGAGTGATAATAAAACAACACGAAAATCTAGTAAATGTGACATGTGCTTTCTAATTTCTTTATTCAGTTTCTCTAGCTGTGTTGGTTCAGCATTGAACAATGTTAACCATGGTATTGACTCCTTATGGGATGGTTGTACTAGGAGAGATTTGACCACAGACATTGGTTCGTGTGGTATAACTTTCTGAGATGAGGCTAAATTTACAAGGAAAAATAGCGACAACGCCAGAAGTTTCCATTCTACAAGGATCTTCATTGCGAGCATTGAGACAAAAACTCACCTCATGAGGAGGTCACCACGCCTCTTTTTGTAATTGCACCACGTGCTTCAAGCAATCTGATTGGTAGATTGACAATCTAATTAATACCCGTCCAAACGTAAATTTAGCAGTTCTGTTTCGATGGAAGAGCAAGCAAGTCGTACAGAGAAAGATGGTCTGGAACTTGAGGTTGTCAATCACTATGGTACTAAACCCGAGACTAACGAAGATGAGATAAAGGAAGATATGACTCCACCCCCTGCTTTTTCTGATGGTGAGACTACTGATGATGGTAATTACAGCAGTAATGATTTAATTGAGGAAGATGAGTTAAAACAGCGATGGTGGATCAAATTGTGTCCATGGTTGCTCAAATGGCCTTGGCTTAAGAGACGACTCCTTCGAAAGAAAGAAACTAGAAGTGGGTGTGGCTTTTTGTCTTTCTAGAACCAATATCCATCCATTCTATATATCACTATTCTTTTATTCATCCATTGAATATCCTACGATTTATTCATTATTTGTCTATTTTTGATACCTATCCAATCCATGTTGTATCCATCTTTTTTATGTGTCCATTCACCATCCACCTATTTGTCCATTAACCTCGTCATTCATCCATTCCTTCATTTAGCTCGTAGTCAATGGGACAATAGAGCACAATATGTACTAACATTAGTGGGCTATGCTGTGGGTCTTGGTAATGTGTGGAGGTTTTCTTATTTGGTTGCCAAGAATGGAGGAGGTAAGTCACATCAGCTACTATAGTTGCTAAGATACAGTTGCTAGGATACACCATATAAACGAGTCACTTATGGTTCTTTCTTTTACAGCTGCTTATGTCATTCCGTACATTTTAATGTTGTTTATTGTCGGTATCCCTTTGTTCTATTTGGAAACTCTCGTTGGACAGTCTCTTCAGAAAGGACCAATTCTTGCCTGGTATAAAATTTGTCCTAACCTTTGGGGCATCGGTCTTGGTGGTATTGTTGTGACTGTTTATATCTGCCTATATTACAACGTTATTATCAGTTGGGTCATCTTGTATTTCTTCCGATCATTTCAGGAACCTTTACCGTGGGCAAAGTGTTGTAATTATCGGGTCGATCTCTCTAATGATACTGCTAATGATTACTTTATTGATCATGCTAACAGAACATATTGTGGGGGCAGTACCTACTTCAGTCAAGATGATTTCAGAGTTTGTATCAACGATTCAACAAGGTCTGTTTACATATGTTTTAAAATAAATATACTGTGTAAATAAAATGTGTATGTTTACTCTTTATATCCACTATATTATGAAGAATGATAGTAGTTCATTTAATATTGTATTCATTAACTTCAAGTCCGTCCATCCATCCATTGTCCTCCATCCATTTTTTCTTCATTGGTCTTTTCATGTATCCATTTGCCCGTCTATCTATCCATTCTTTAGATATTATTGGTATAAAAATACATTGGAAGCTACTGAGGATATAAGTGTTGCTGGTGAGTTTAATTGGAGAGTAATGTTGACATTACTTGCTGCTTGGTTTGTTGTGTATCTTTGTATGTTCAAAGGAATACAATCCTCTGGAAAAGTAAGTCAAATGTTGTAGTATTAAATTCATAATGTTAGTTTAGTGTTGGAAATAATAATATTAGTTATATATATTGTTTGTAGTTTCACTGTTTTACCAACTTTCTAGTGTTTACTGGTAATAAAAATATTAGGAATAATTTCCATTTGTAGAATGTGTTACACTTGATTAACTACATGTACATAAACTACATGTACATTTATTACATGTATATAAAATATATACATACACTAAATGTTATTCTATTAAGTAATATTGACACTGGTGGTGGTGATCTTTATATCAACAATGTTTGCTTATGAGAACGAAAGAACAGCAACTTTCGTTTTTTTACACAATAAATCATTCTTCCTTTCTCTCCTTATCTCCGTCCTTCTCTCTCTTTCTCTCCCCATCTTTCTTTTCTCTATTCATTCTTCTAGGTGGTATATTTTACAGCCACGTTTCCTTATGTTGTGTTAGTCATTTTATTCTTCAGAGCAGTTACTTTAGATGGAGCAGGTGATGGACTTAAATTTCTCTTTGTACCTGACGTAAGAATAATAATATAAATATAATTAATAATAATGGATTAATGGTATACTATAATTAATTAATGGTCAATAATTTTAATATTTTATAATTGATTTTAATTAAGTGTAATGTATTAGTTTTAACACATACATGTAGTGGGAAATTGCTAATGATTTTATTAACTCTCTCTCTCTCTCTCTCTCTCTCTCTCTCTCTCTCTCTCTCTCTCTCTCTCTCTCTCTCTCTCTCTCTCTCTAGCCTAATACTATAGTAGAGAAACTATTTCAACCACAAGTTTGGTTAGAGGCTGCCACTCAAATCTTTTTCTCACTTGGTTTAGCTATTGGTGCTTTGATAGCACTTGCTAGTTATAGTAAAGAAAGCAACAATGCTATAGTGGACACTTTAGTAGTTTGTTTCACTAATTCATTTACATCAATCTTTTCAAGTATTGTAATATTCTCTATTGTTGGGTTCAAAGCCAAACAACTTGGAGTAAAGCCAGAATTGGTTAGTTTTCTCTCCATAATACCACTTTGTGTATCCATTTGTCATGCTATTCATCCATCTCTCACTATATCCATCCATTATCAATAAAGCATGTCCATAATACTGCTCCTATATATCCATTAAGTATTATCACTTGTCCATGCAACAGGTTTCTCAAGGTCCTGGTTTAGCGTTTGTTGTATTCTCAGAAGCACTCACTCTAATGCCAGTATCACCTCTGTGGGCACTTCTCTTTTTCTTCATGTTATTTTTACTTGGTTTGGATAGTCAGTTTGCTACAGTTGAAGGTCTGATTACTGTCCTAAGAGACAACAAGAGGATACGTAAATTTCGCAAAGAACTGCTTGTAGGTGAGGGCAATTGGTAACTGTAATTGGTAATTTGTACCACGATTTGTAGACTCTAGGTAACTATAAATGGTAATTTGTATCACAATTTGTAGACTCTAGTATTTTAATGTATTTTTAGTCCAGCCTAAGTACTTTAATTAAAAGTCTAATTATAGGGGTTACCCCTTTAATTTTAGGTAATGGTACTTTATTTTTTCATTTCTTTTATTTTATGTCTTTTTATTTTCTTTGCAGGTGTCATTTGTATTGTGTTTTACTTGTGCAGCATTCCATTCATGCTGGGTAATGGTCTTCACTTGTTCCAGCTGGTTGATCAATACTCGACAACACTGCCTCTACTCTTTATCGGTCTTTGTGAGATTGTCACTATCTCCTGGATCTATGGTGTCAACAAGTATGTTTGTGGTTAAGTTTTAGGGGTGTGGTTAGTACATGTACACAAAGGAGTCATTGAAATAAGTGTATTTCTTTTGTTAGGTTTTTTGATGGAGTCAAATATAGTATACATCCATATATTAAGAAGTTTTGGTGGTTTGTTTGGACCTTTTTAAGTCCTATTGTAATGATTATTATATTTTTTGGAAGTGTCATTAACGAATTAGTAAAACCTCTACATTATACTGTGTTTAAAGGAGATACGGTTAGTTTATGGACAAATGGATGGATTAATGGACAAATGGATGGATTGATGGATGGATGGATGGATTGATGGATGAATGAATGAATTGATGGATGAATGGATGGATTGATGGTTGAATGGATGGATGGATTGATGGATGAATGGATGGATTGATGGTTGAATGGATTGATGGATGAATGGACGAATGGATGGATTGATGGTTGAATGGATTGATGGATGGATGGATTCAACAGGTAAACTGGTATATAGTTGGAGTGTTAGATAAATTATAAATTTACTCTCTCTCTCTCTCCTTCCCTCCATAAATAGGTGAATAATACTTATGTTATGCACGAGGAACGACTCCCCTATCCAGACTGGGCCCAATTTATTGGTGCTGTTATCACTCTATCATCTATTCTATGTGTACCAACTGTTCTTATAATTAGAATTATGATATATCATCGAGCTCGTAAACAAATGAAAGAATTTTGGGAACTTACAAAAACAAGGTACTATGATTTTACTGATAAAGTCCAACACTGTGTACTACGAACTCAATCTTGGACAATACAGAACAATGACGTAGATAACGTAGATGTTCCTTATCTCAATGCCAGTGAGGGACCTACACCTACAGACTCCATGTCTGTAACAAGTGTTGAGAGTGGTAACGATGAAGAAGAGGAACAAAATAAAAATATTTAGTGGGTATGGTTTATATTAGTATGTTTTCTGGTCTATTTAGTGATACCAGCTGTCATTAATTAATTAATTAATTAATTGCTATTATAAAATTTCCAATTTTAATATTACTTATTCAATTAATGACACAAATGGTTTTAATGATGTTCACACACAATAATACATTAATTTTATTATTCCATATTTCATGCAGTTTTTTGATTGTCTTCTTTTAATTGTAATGTATGTATTATTATAATTAATTTGTCAGTTGTATCTTTTGTTTATTAATTTATCTTGTTTTATTATACAATACATAATTTTACATAAAAGTGATCATGTGATTATCATGTGATAACTTCAAATTTCCACGGAATTACCAGCTCTCCATCTTCACTCACTCCATGATGGTAGCCTAGAGCAAGTTTTATTCCTGATAAATCGGTATGAGGGAGAGCAATTGATAACTGGCGTAGTTCTCGGAGACAATGTATTAATTGTGCATCTGTTAAATGTGGATATATTCTTATATTTGAGAGGCCAAGTGATGTCTGGACTTCTTTAACAGTTTGATTGAGAGCTGTTTTTGATCTGCAAAATAACATATAAATATTTATAATACTATTAGTATTAGTGGACCACAATGTTGTGACTGAGGTATTTATTGTTGACCTTTTTAATTCTAATGTTTTCTTTCTCATGGTTTCTCCTTCAGTTTCTAGGTATTGTAATATAGTCTGTAATGGGGTACCCAAAGGTATTGAGAGAAAACCCTCAGTTCCCAGACCATGAGAAGAACTGAACAAACTAGGACTTAAGAGAGAAAAGGTAAGTAATATATAGCATTTAATAGCTCACCAACAAAACATTATTTTCAATCCAAGAAACTGGTTCCTATGATTTATAAATTTAGCGTCACTTAAACAGGTCCTTAGCCAGTGATAATGATCAATGGTTGGGCTCACTGCATCGTCAAAGTCTATGACCACGTCACCAAGATTGGCTGAGAGAAGAGTCACCAACTCACGTATTTGTGACCACACCTCCAACTTGTTAACAACTCTTGTTAAAAACTAGACAAAAAAATAAAATTTAAAGTATGTCACTTTGCTCTAGTCTCATTCCCAGACTTCCTGACATTATGGAGTCTGGGAATGAGACTATCACTACACTTACTTGAATCCATAATTGATGAGTATCCTCACTGTGTAGACATACATGGCTGTTGTATGTCACAGTACTAATATAATCCACTCTGATAATAAGGGGTGTGTCTATAGTTGAAGATACTTTGGACCACAAGTCATTATTTGTTTCTAACAATTTCTTTAAAGAGATTAAGTAGCCGTGTTTTGTTAGAGCACTCCATGAATTGTGCATATGTATATCAGCTAAATTATATAAGTGACATAGATGTGACTTGATGTAAATGTTTTCTTTAATAATTGGCTCAGCATTGATTTGTTTTTGTCGTGCATATTGTACTACATTTTTTATCCATTCTGCAGTATCTGGTATATGACTTGATCTTTTTTGTCCTCTGGTAGTAAAAATATTGTCCCAGTCATCAATGATAAGAGTTGGTGGAGACAAATGTTCTGTTTCTTTTTCGTTTACTTTCTTTCTCAACTGTGTGTCAAGTTTCTCCTCTAATCTACACTTTCTGAGTATATAACTTATTGTCTCATTCAAAGAGTGACTTCTCAAAGTGAGAGAGACAGAAATTACTTGATGTTTGTCCCATCTCAGACCTAAAGCACAATACACTATAACAGGTAACTTGTTACTATATATAGCTACAGGTGATGATGTAATATAGTGCTTAAAATAGCAATATATTATTAACCCATTGTTCTTATACAAATAACCATTAAGTATACACATCTACAATGTTATAAAATCTACATCAATGATATCTACTACTAGCCTCAAGTAAGTACATATAATTATATTAATTTATAATTTATAAATGCTATGTTCATTTAATGATTAATATTTATTTTTATTTTAATAACATACGATAAATGTAGAATTGCAAATCAACTGGGCGTGGCTTTTGATGAGTTTGAAGAGCATCTAAATATGAGTTGAGTATTTTGAGTGACTCTTCATTGACCTGTTGCTATAAAAATGAGTTGGAAATGACATCATCATCATGAATATCATTAACTGTAGTCATAAAAAGAACCCACAAGGGTTGTACATTCAAGGGATTATTAAAATAGAAGGCTTATCTATTATAATCTTAAGACTGTACTCACTAGGATCATTTCTATAGTATATGTCTTTCCTACTTACGACCTAAGTAGCAACAAACACAAACCATGATGAAGAGGTAAAGTTTCCTCCTCTGAGCGTGAAGTAGGTCTCAGGTGAGTCTCCCTTTATAGGGAGCAGGACCTGAGACATTGAGGAGCGTTCCTTTGTCATCCTTTGTGAGAGGACAAGGAGGGGGAGGAAACATCCAGAGTGGTTTGTTCCAATTTTTCTCTTTAATTAATTTGTGGGTGTGACATTAAAAGTGAATAGGCATAGAAGTAGATGGTAAAAATACCATCAATTATTAAGGTATTTTAAGGGGAAAGAGAGAACTGTTTGCCCAATATACAATTTCATCACAAGTTTAATTATTTACATATACATTAACATTTAATAAGTGTGTCATGTAGTGTTCAGTGACCATTTTAAAAGACTAGTTTAGAAGGTAAGTGAGATGTTTTACAATAGACATGTGCTAATTAAAAACCTTTTGTGTTTTAAACTACTATTCTTACTCTTTGGACATCATAGCCACCAAGATCTGGATGTACGGCAAAGTACAATGGTTGTAACGCACGTACAGTTTCAGATCGACTTAGTCTTGTCACAGCAGCCAATTCCCTGATCCCAGAGAGTCTAAATTGGACCAAAGGCTGTACAACAGCTCTACACAAAAACATTTTCTTGTGTCAGCATCTCAAAATTGAATAATAATAGTTAATTAATTAATGTTAATTAATTAATGTGGGCGTGACTTGAAGTGGAAACCAACACGTGTAAGTAGTATGTGCAGCAAGGATGATGATGATATTGTTAAAACTAAAGGCTCTGTTAGGTTAATATTGTAGTACTAATATTGTGTTTATATTGCTTAATCAGTATTGATAGGACGTGTATGAAATGTGATAGAACAGCTGTGGCTATAGCTAGAACAAAAGATCCTTTTTGTAGGTAAGACATGTACCAGCTGTATTTATATTAACGTGGTATATGTGTGTTTATTATTAGAGATTGTTATGATGCTTATTTTACTCATCGATTTCGAGCAACGTTTGGAAAGGCGAGAATTGTTCGCCAAGGAGAAAAGGTTAGTAATTATTAAAGGGTGTGGTCTGTATTGTTGTATTGTGTAGGCTCTTGTGGCATTTTCAGGAGGTCTTAGTTCTCGAGTGCTACTCAGACTTATAGAAGAAGTATGTATGTATATTTACCATGTTGAATACTCTCTCTCTCTCTCTCTCTCTCTCTCTCTCTCTCTCTCTCTCTCTCTCTCTCTCTCTCTCTCTCTCTCTCTCTCTCTCTCTCTCTCTCATACACACACAGGGATTATCTGAAGATGTTCATAAAAAGCTAAGATTTATACCTCACATACTCTATATTGATGGTTAGCGATCATTATTATCTTCTAATTATGATGTATTCTCTTTCTTAAAGAGGGTGTGGCTTTAGGACACACCCATCAATCTCGACTTGATTTATCAGTTGATATACTTTTAATAGCCTGTCAAACTGGTTTTCCAGTATATTATACAAGATTAGAGGAGGTACGTGGTTTATTCCTCCTTGAATAATTATAACATTTAATACTAAGATATATGGACCAAAACAAGTTTGGTGTCTCAGTGATCTTATCTCTAGTAGTAATGACAGCTGGTCTTCTAAGACCATTGGCAAAAAGTTAGATACTTTTTACAAGACATAAATATATCTATATATATATATATATTGCTAGCAAACAGATTGGAGAATATAGCATTAGTAAAGAATCTGGGGAACTTAGTAACACAGCTGGTCCCCAAGAACCTCTTGTTACTCACTCTCAATTAGTGGCAACCATGTCATCAGAAAGTATGTACTTTTTATTTTAACTCTTTTTAAAGGTACTTACTTGTAGGTGGGTGTGGTTTTAGTCGGTCTTCCATAGCAGAAATGTTGTGTCGTTTACCTCCAGTTATGGAAGACGTAGAGAAAAGAGTTGCTGAAGTGTTTGATAGTGTGCAGAGTTTAACAGCCAAAGAAAACCTCTTGATAACACTAAGGTATAAGTTATAACTAGTTCCTAATTGTAATAATGTACAATATAAGACAGCAACTATTAATAGAAGTAGCAAACCAGTTAGAGATCACCAAGGTGAGAGTAAGAGAGAGAGAGAGAGAGATTCTTTATTTTCGCAGGTGATAGTTGGAGACAATGCCTCCAGACTTTCTGTTCGTTTATTAGGAAATATAGCTCAGGGTCGAGGAGGTTACTTACCACTTGATGTGGTAAGATCTATTGTCTCTTTTTCTTCTCATTTTTATGTTTTTCTTAAATCAGGGTTTTTGTGATGATAGAAATGATGTAATGATATTACGACCTATGAGGTAATTGAATGTGTGGGTGGATGTTACTGGATGGACGTGGTTAATTGTTCATTACCTAAGGGAGTTTCCTGCATCAGAAGTTGCCTCTTATGTTGGTATTCATCAACTGGATACAATGTCTATAGAACATTTGTCATCTTTGGTAATGGATGAATGGATGGATGAATGGATAGATTATTGGGTAGATGAATCAAAGAATGGATGAATGGATGGATGGACTATTGGGTATATGGATGAATGGATGAATGAATGGATGGATGGATGGATAGACTATTGGGTAGATGGATGAATGGATGAATGAATGAATGGATGGACATTTGGGGAGTCAATGATACAAATATGTTCATTTTCCAGACTTCAGAGAAGGCGAGTATTGAACAGTTAACAGAGAGTTTTCTTAGTGGTTTGCAGGCTAACTTTCCTTCTACAATAAGTACTATCTTTAGGTGAATTTAAAAAGTTGTCCATACTAAGCTATCCCTTCATTCATTTTCTTATTTTAGAACTGGCGATAAATTAAAAATAAACCATCAACTTACAAGTTCCATACAAAAATGTTTATTATGTCAGGTAACATTATTGGTCATGTGACACGTCATGTGACATAACCATATAATTAGGCACCCTGTGAAATGTCATTAGATAAAGATGTATTCTCTCATGTTGCCATTCCAAGTAATAGCTGTGACCCTGAATTATGGGAGGGTCTTTGTTATGGTAAGTTAATATTTGCTAGCCAATTTTATCATTGGTATATTTCTTTAGGTTGTCGTTTGACTGTTAATGATACAGTAAGTTTTTGTTACTATAATATTACATAACTGTTTGTCTTATTCAATGAAGTCAGCTGGTGGGGATTTGTTGTCATTTTTACCGCCAATTAAAGGTAATTATTATAAATTATGTTTTTAATAATAATTTGTTTATTTATTTAGATACTCTTTAATCATCAGCTACAATTTTTTGATCACCAATACAAATTTTGAAATCCGATTATTAATAATGATTATATAGCGTATAGTCTTATTTTTATTTTAAAATTGTGGGGGGTGGCTCCTCCTAATATGACAAACTATGTTTTATTCAACAGCATTGATTTCCTCGAGGCAGTAATGACTCCTCTGTTCTTGGCTCTATTACTTGTTCAAGTCAGTTCAAGTCGTGTAATCAATGTACCAGGTGACAACACGTTGGAATATTACCTCTGTCGTGATGAAGGCAAGGCGCTAGTACCAAATACTGCTCTAGTGTTAGCTACCAACACGACTCATTTCATTGGGGTAGGTCATTATTGTATTCTTCATAATCTTGTCAATGTCACTATTAAAAGTGACAGTGAGGATATGTTAGCTCGCATTAAATGCAACATCACTGACTGGACTATTGATAATAGCCGAGGGTTTGCATTTGTAGGTGGAGTTAATCTCTCTTTAAAACGCCTCCTTGTGTCGCATTGTGGTGGGCCCCTACCATTAGAATCAATTAATAATGACACTGTGTTACCAGTGTACATTGGTTCAAACCAAACTGCCACAATAATTTTAAGTTACATTCAAAATTTGAGTTTATTCGATATTTCAGTTATTAACTATTACGGATTTGCCATTATGGCCGTTAACACACTGGGACAAGTGACCATGAATGGTTTAAACATTTCAAACTCAAAGAGTTACGAGATATGTGCAAAATATAACACATCGCGTACAAATTATACCTGCCACGGAGCGGGATTAATGATTTATACTCACGATAATTGTAGGAGTAATGAGAGCAGTAGTGAGATTATCTGTGAAACTCTTTCATCTTTTTCAAATTCATTGACTATTGCTAATTCCGTCTTTTATGAGAACTATTACTTCAACACACACTTTATTTGTATTATCAATGTGTTTCAATTTCAACCATCTCGAGTGCTTTTAGTAGCAGGAGCAGCTATCACAATCTTCTCCACTCAATCTTCTTTTAAAACAACTACTTCCATCATTAGCTCAGAAATATATGATAACGGTGGCGATCTTTGCGGAGGTATTATGACCGTGTTTATAAACACTCCATTTATGAGTGATACCAACTTATTTAATGTAACTGTTAGTAACAATGACATATCTCAATTTCCATGTGTTGGGACCGGTATGGTCACATATATCCACTTTACTGATGATTTTTTAAATCGTGTTCCCACTAGTAATATCAGCTTGACACAACTTCTATCAACATGGACACCTTTAGTGGTTACCAACAGTACATTTTCAAAGCATATAGAAAGGACACTTCTAAAGAGAAGCTCAACAGTTTATGTTGCAATGCGTTCTCAGCTCTATTTCAATGTTGCTGTGAGATATGAGCATATTTTATTCATCGATAATATAGCAACTTATACTGGTATCTGCCTCAATGCTCAAACTGATTACGAACCAATGGTTAATGGAAAGAAGCTGGTCGTGACATTGAAGAATATAAAAGCTGAGTATAATTATCAGGCTCATTCTGAAGCATTACTGACAAATTCTAGTCAGTTTGTGTTCTATAGAATCGGGCGTGTCCACATAGAAGGGGAATATCCTTTTGTCACTTCGTTCATTAACAATAATGGCTCAGTTATTGATGCTTTCGACACTGAAGTTTATTTACAAGGACACCTTGAGTTCTCTGGTAACAGAGCCACGTTTGGTTCTGCCATTTTACTACGTTCTGGATCATTTCTGATATTGGCAGACAATACGACTATTCTGTTTAAAAATAACACAGCTTTCTTATATGGTGGAGCTATTTATTCTGTTGAAGAAGGTACTGAAGACGATTACTGTACTATCCAAGTTGATTCTCAGCTACGAAATATATCGTCTTTATACATTAATCTTACCTTTATTGAAAACTTGGCTTATACAGCCGGCAATTCCATCTACATGAGACCACTCCACCTTTGTTTTCAATCTAAAATTAAAGTATTCCCAAGATACCTTTCTAATCTATACTCCCAAATCTTTAACTTTCCTGGCAGTAACAACTTCAGCCAGATTGCCTCAGTACCTGCTAGTATATGTAAATGTATAACAGCTGCTAATGGTACTAGTATCCCACGATGTGATCAACAATTCAGTGAAGCTACAATATATCCTGGTGACACTATTACTGTCAGCCTTATTGCTACTGATGACGTTGGGATTCCTACAGAGTCTCAAGTAAACGCTAGTTTCAGTCACAACCAGCAAGTTGATCGTGCTGATAATCCAATACTTGGTTGGCATATGAAACCAGATCAAGAACTTAACTCGCTAACTAAAGACAATTGTCGTCAACTTAACTACACTGTCTATAGCAACATGATAGAGACGAGTGGAAGGTTAAATTTTGCTGCTCCTGGTCGTCCCACATTCGCCTATGTTTCTATAAACTTGAAACATTGTCCTCCAGGGTTTACATTGGTTCGTGACAACTGTATTTGTAAATCATTTCTAAAGAAATATGGCATCAAATGTGATCCTGTCATAAAATCAATTCAAAAACCTCGTGGTGCATGGGTAGGAATCCTATACAAAAATACAATAAATGAAAGTTATTATATTGGTTATTCTGGATATTGTCCTGTGGGGTTTTGTAATTATAGTGCTACTGAACTGGTTACTACAGATGCCAATAACTCCATTTGTCTTTATAATCGAGTTGGACCACTCTGTGGTAATTGTAAAGATGGTTATAGCGCTGTTCATGATAGCACTGAATGTAGAGTGTGTAAAAATAAAGGATCGACATGGTTGGTAGGAAATGTAGCAAGTGGATTGATAGCCGTTGTTTTGCTGTTCCTATTCAAACTGACACTTAATACTGGAACAATAGGTGGTCTGATATTTTATGCTAATATCTATGACATTATTAGCACAATACCAACAGTCCAGCCATTCTATTTACCCTTTCTTCAAGTAATACAACTCATTAACTTACAACAGGCGTTTCCTTCTTGTCTTTACAATGGTATGATATACTCTATAAACTATTTCATTCACTTTGTATATTCAATATATCTATGGTGTATTGTCATTGTGATTGTAATAGTTGCTCGATATTCATCTCGTATTGCTAAATTATTAATGGGATCTTCTGTCCAAGTTTTAATAACTTTGATTCATCTTTCATTTGCGAAGATCCTTTATTCAAGTATTCAAGTATTCTCACCTGTTAAAGTATACACTGAACACTCTCACTATACTGCTTGGCTTTATAATGGCACAATTCATTATGGAACTGACGTACATTTACTTCTACTGATCATATCCTCTCTGTTCACAGTACTGTTCATAATACCCTATGTTTTACTGGCACTCTTTGGCTCCTATTGTCTGAGGTTCCTCTGCGTCAACAGATTTCGTCCATTTATTGATACAATTTATGCTCCATATAAGGATAAATATAGGTTTTGGTTTGGTGCTCGTTTGCTATTGTTAGTATTTCTATCAGCTATTACTACATTACATAATATGGATCCATTTTACCAATATCTTCTTCAGTTGATATTGGTAATATCGTTTACGTTATGGCAGGCTTATCTTGAGCCATTCACTCATCGATGGGCAAATCTCCTTGACAACTGGTGTATGATTAATGTCATTGCACTCGTCCTTATTAATATGTACTATGTTTATGGAGGTAGTAATGCTGGGTATATTTTATTGAGTGCTTTGATTATTGTCTGTGCCACTATAGCTGGTGTACTTGTCTACCATATCAGTCTCTTTGTGAAGAAAGTTAAAAATTTGCATTGCTGTTGTTTCAAGTTTCATCGCCCTCATCAGGTTACAGCTACCACAACTCCTTGGATACCTACCCCTGTGAGGTCTGATTATGAAAAAATAGATGAGAGTGAGGGTGATTGTAACTTGAGAGAATCCTTGTTGGAATCTCTTGATTATGAAATCAACAATTAATAATGTGATTCAAACACTCAATAGCAAACTAATAAATAACTTTTTTTGTTGTTTTTTGTTTACTTTGTTCAAACATTACTGTAAATTTTTGTGCATTGATTGATATTATCACTAATTCAACTTGTGAAGAATTCTATCAGTGCCAATCTTTGCAGTCTTCAACAGGTTTCTGAATCTTGTTGAAGGGATTGTATGGGTAAGTGAGAGTCACAGTTCTTGATAGAGGTCCTTTGTGACAATATTGAAGCTGATGATATGCCATTGATGGAAATGTTCTAAACAAAACAATCTTGTTACTAACATCCCTTGAAGGGCTCTGTATATTAAGGAAATCCTCTAAATTGAGGATGTTTGTCTGTGATACCATATTTGTGTTATAAGGAGAGTTTTCAAAGTCTCTAACAACCATACATGTAAGAGGTTGTGTTATATACCTGTGTGTCTGACGTGTGGTACTACACATGGATGCTGTCACACACTCCTCATCAGTGAGGTGGTTATTAGATTGGGGATGTCTTGGTATGTAACCTCTGTATCCTGGAATGGGTCTCAGACTGTATAGCAAGAAGAGATAAGGTTGGGACCAGTTCTATCATGTGTGTAGGTACTTACAATTGTAATTCTGCATTAGTGGAACATTTGCATGTATTTTTATTTGTTTCATGTCTCTCTGTGGACATCCTATAAATAATGTTTGAAAGTAAGAAAACTTAAATTACATTCATATAGTTACCTTTTGTTTTTTTGCACTTGTGTCGGTACTGGTTTCAGTCTAGGACTATATGGAAAGTAATAATGTATATGACATACACAGACAACAATGCAACTTTTACAGTGTTAAATTTTCTTTCTGTTTGTTTATAGTTTCTCTTACTTGTACTGCATCCCACCACCTACCAATATGTTGCCACACCTTTGGGGCACCATTGTAGTGTTTGCTTGAGAAACGAGAACTCACTGGGTCTGTGATCTCCTCCAAAGTAGTATGAGATCCTGGTCGCCATTTTGGCATTGGTAGAGCTGATTCTTCCATAGCTCCTCTTGCTGTTGTTGTCCATTTTCTCTGCAACTGTAGTTTGTGAATTATATCAAAAAATTCATCTTTCGTACTCTCCATTGGTTCTTCTTTCAAATGGCGATATCTGGCTAAATATTTGCTGAAGTCTTGTGGACGTGGAGATCGAACTATGGGTTTTTCAATATGATACTTGATGTGAGAACTAGTTGTGATGTCATTGCTGATCAGACTGGAATTTTCGAGCAATCTGTGTCGTCCCTTTGGGTCATGTTGTCTTTTGCTATTAATGTCATTCGTATTAATGCTATTTCCTGTTTTCAGTAAAGGAATAGTTTTAAACTTATATACATCACTCGCGTTAGCCATATTATTGTACTGGTAATCGTCCTGATACGCAGTTTCCACGAGAGAAGAACTAATGTTGTTAGTAGAAGTCATTCTGTCAGTATAGACGCGCAAATTACACTAGCTACGCGTTACTACGCGTACATTATAGTTACGCCTATAGACTTATGACCAAATCCGGAGGATTATAGAACAGTAGATTACAGTAGACATGACTGAAGTATTTTTACTAATAATATTGTACAATAATGGGTTATTGTTAAAGTTCAAGTTAAAGAAAGTATAATGTTTAATAAAATATATATTGTTTAATTTTATTGACTGATAAAGTTACGAAATTTCACTCTTTTATTTTAATTTCTCAATTATTGTTGGTCTGGGATAGATTCAACATTGAACAAGAAATCAGTATCACCACAACTTGGAGGATTATTACGACATTCAACTTGTAATACTTCTTCAGAAGATTTGTTTAACTTAATGTATTCTTGTTGTTGACCATACAATGTAATATAGCTGTATTGGGGGCAGTCAGTATGAGGTTCTAAACGAAACTTTTTGTTAGGATCACTTGGATAGTTTCTGATAGTTTCATTATCCAGTTGATTTGCCTATAATTATGTTAGACACAATCATCATTGCTAAATTACTAAAACACTGACACCACTTACTTGGAGTAGACCTACTTGATAACCTTGACTTCCTGTAGCAATACAATATATATTTATTTTCAAACTATATAGTATCCATGCAATGACATTTATACACCTTGTGTCCACTTCCAGTAGTATGATCCATCCTTATAATATACAGCCATTGACTTGTCATCAGGATTTTCCCAAAAATACCATACTAAATTAAACTGTAATTTTGTCAATATATTATTATGTACTCACTAGCATTTTCATCTTGTACACAAGCAAACTTTCCATTGTTCACACCTAAGTAGTTCTCATCATCTAATATAATTCGTTGTTGTGTTCCATTTTGTTGTTGGGAGTCATCCTGTAGTAAAAATAACTCCCAAGACGTCGCAACTCCATCCTCCTACAAAAAATATAACGCTTTTGTCTCCAATTATAATTAAAAAGATGTCTTGAGGTTTTGCTACAACCTACCGTTAGTTTGTCATACCAGTTCTGGACACGAGGAGAATCATCAAACCTTTCCACACGTTTTAGTACTCCTCTAAATGCTAACAAACCTTCTAACTTGACTCTATAATATAATCTGGCCATTCTTGTTAAATCTTCACTGCCAACTATTCTAGTTTTATTTCATATAGCTATAATAGAGCAGAGGAATCAGTTCCTTTTATCTAGGATGTGAACAGCTGGTCATTGTCCTGTCCTCTTATCTATGTCACAAGACTTTCAGTGTTATGATTAATTGGTTTGTATGTAAACTGTTATATCGAGCTGTTTAGACATCAAAACAAGTATATGCACTGACTATAGCATAAGGTATATGCTGCTACCTTTACAAATTCACATTTCTAGTAATGATGACTCATTAAGTCTAGAGTGAAAAAATAGCTATATTCTAAGAGGGTAATTACCGTCTATACTCTTACTTGCTTTCCATAGAGGAATAGCAGGCATACCCATTGCCCCTAGCAATTAAAGTATAATTAATAGCAATCATAACAATTATTGTAACCATATTTAATAAGCCATGGGATTTTAATAATGTCTATTACATTAAGATAGATATTTCAATTGTTATATCATGTTGTGTCCATATGTACATGTAGTTTGTTAGAAGCTGGCTGAGTAACCTCTCCTCTTTCCATCCATTCTATAGTATATTTCTAGTACTAGTTAGTGTGTCTTTTAATTATATGGATGTTAAACATTTATTTATTTGTTTGATTTAATGTTTTTTGAAGCAAAAATTGAACAGTTTTTAGGGTGGTTCTTGGTGTAACTTGACTATGATGACATCATAAACCAAACCTAACATTATTAACTCTATGACACATAGTGATTTTATCATAGGAGATGCTGTTACATCATCAGTCAAGTTACTCCAAGAAGCACCCCTAAAAATTCATATATTGTGTAGACACATACTACTTACAGTTATTTTGTATATTTAAAGTTCTACAGTTATTCTGTTATACAAGTTCTGAATGCAATAATTCTAGACAGATGATGTTTGAGTAGTGCTCTGTTACCAGTCAGCCAACTAAGATACGGTCTGGCCATTCTTTTTTTCTCTTTGTTGATGCTTGCTGTACTATTTCATCTACCCTCATTAACAAATACTATGGATATTTTAATGTTATGACTAGTGGTCATGAGGATTAGCTTAGTTTATACAATAATGAATTGATTATTGCTTGGTCATATAAATCAGTATGTGTTAAAATGCAATGGCTTCAATTAATATATCTTGATTATATTATTATAATATAATGCAATTATTTTTACAATAATATCACAAGTATAAAAACCAAATCATAATAATAAAATAATAAAATAAAGAGTGCCATTTATAATTTAATGTTCATTAGATATTTACAACTTGGAGAATAGATGAGTTTTCTTTGAGTTGGTAAGAGAATTATAGAAGAATTATAGAAGGATTATAGAACAGTAGATTACAGTAGACATGACTGAAGTATTTTTACTAATAATATTGTACAATAATGGGTTATTGTTATATTTGAAGTTAAAGAAAGTATAATGTTTAATAAAATATATATTGTTTAATTTTCTTGACTGATAAAATTATAAAATTTCACTCTTTTAATTTTTTATTTCTCAATTATTGTTGGTCTTAGATAGATTCAACTTTGAACAAGAAATCAGTATCATCAAGACTTGGAGGATTATTACGATGTTCAACTTGTAATACTTCTTCGGAAGATTTGTTTAACTTGATATATTCCTGTTGTTGACCATATAGTGTAATATAGCTGTATTGGGGGCTATTAGGTAGAGATTCTAAACAAAATTTTTTGTTAGGATCACTTGGATAGTTTCTGATAGTTTCATTATCCAGTTGATTTGCCTATAATTATGTTAGACACAATCATCATTGCTAAATTACTAAAACACTGACACCACTTACTTTGAGTAGACCTACTTGATAACCTTGACTTCCTGTAGCAATACAATATACATTTATTTTCAAACTATATAGTATTCATACAGTGACATTTATACACCTTGTGTCCAGTTCCAGTAGCATGATGCATCATTATAATATACAGCCATTGAGTCACCAATATGACTTTGCAAAAAATTCCATACTAAAATTGAACTGTAATTTCGTCACTATAGTATTATTATGTACTTACTAGCATTTCCATTTTGTACAATAGCAAACGTACCATTATTGTTCACACCCAAGTAGTGCTCTTCATCCAATTTAATTCGTTGTTGTGTTACACCATTTTGTTGCTGGTTAGAGTCATCCTGTATTAAAAATAACTTCCAAGACATCACAACTCCTTCAGCCTACACAAAAATATAATACTTTTGTCTCCGATTATATTTAAAAAGATATATTGAGATTTTGCTACAACCTACCGTTAGTTTGTCATACCAGTTCTGGACATGAGGAGAATCATCAAACCTTTCCACATGTTTGACTATTCCTCTATATGCTAACAAACCTTCTAACTTGACTCTATAATATACTCTGGCCATTCTTGTTAAATCTTCACTGCCAACTATTCTAGTTTTATTTCATATAGCTATAATAGAGCAGAGGAATCAGTTCCTTTTATCTAGGATGCGAACAGCTGGTCATGTCCTGTCCTCTTATCTATGTCACAAGACTTTCAATGTTATGATTAATTGATTTGTATGTAAACTGTTACACTGAGCTGCTTAGACATCAAAGCAAGTATGTGCAATGACTATAGCATTAGGTAAGTGGTACCTTTATAAATTCACATTTCTAGTAATGATGACTCATCAATTCTAGACTGAAAGAATAGCTATCTTCTAAGAGGTAAATTAAAGTATAATTAATAGCAATCATATTACAATTATCGTTACTATATTTATGAAGCTATGGATTTTAATAATGTCTATTACATTAACATAGATATTTCAGTTGTTTGATCATGTTGTGTTCATGTGTACATGCAGTCTGTTAGAAGCTGGCTGAGTAATCCCTCCTCTTTTCCATCCACTCTATAGTATACTTCTAGTGTTAGTTAGTATGTCTTTAAATTCCATGGATGTTAAACATTTATTTATTTGTTTTATTTAATGTTTTTTGAAGCAAAAATTCATATATTGTGTAGACACATACTACTTACAGTTATTTTGTATATTTTAAAGTTCTACTGTTATTCTGTTATACAAGTTCTGAATACAATAATTCTAGGCACATGTTTGAGTAGTGCTCTGTTACCAGTCAGCCAACTATAAGATACGGTCTGGCCATTCTTTTTTTCTCTTTGTTGATGCTTGCTGTACTATTTCATCTACCCTAATTAACAAATACTATGGCCTTTTTAATGTTATGACTAGTGGTTATGAGGATTAGCTTAGTTTATACAATAATGAATTGATTATTGCTTGGTTATATAAATCAGTATGTGTTAAAATGCAATGGCTTCAATTAATATATCTTGATTATATTATTATAATATAATGCAATTGTTTTTACAATAATATCACAAGTATAAAAACCAAATCATAATAATAAAATAATAAAATAAAGAGTGCCATTTATAATTTAATAAAAATGTTCATTAGATATTTACAACTTGGAAAATAGATGAGTTCTCTTTGAGTTGGTAAGAGAAGTAATTATTCCATCAAATACTTCTCTAAAGAGTGTGTGGTTATCATTTGAAGGCCGACACACACGGACTACATCAAGATAGTCTTGTTGTTCATCATGAGATCTATCAAGTTTATCTGGAATGTATTGTACTAAATGATTAGCCTCATCATATATCTCAAGAGAGAAATGGTCATTGTTTACTGCATTTGTCCCTTTATATTTAAACCAATTCTCTGGATTTTCCTTGAAAGACACAGCATCACGGCCATTCTAATAATAATACAAATAAAAAGGTTGTAAAACTTTATTTACTAACTTACTTTCTTTAGCACCACACGAGGAGAGGGTGACTTCTCATAATGCCAATGATAGCCTTCAGGATTGGATGATGTGTAAATGGCTACCACAAAGTCTTTTTGCCTTGGAATTTCATCTAGTCGCCAGATTACTACAATAATGCAAGTAAAATAATAACAATTCTCAAACACCACTTGTATATATAAACTCACAATTCTGTGTATTAGATCGTTTATTTTCAAGAGAAACAAAAGAGCTTCCGTCATGTGCTAAGAATAAACTATTACTATTTGCAGCTGTAATCAAAGAAGGATCAGGTTCTTCTTTAGCTCGTGCCAATGGAGCTTCAATGTTAAGTTGACCCACAGGTAAGGATGCCATTATCAAAAGAGAAGTTTATAGATCTTCAGTGACAATTGTAATTATACTGAAGATTCAGTTGTTACTCAAGCTCTTTTATAGCAAACCAGCTCCACCTTACAATCATTTGTTATACCATATATGGTTTGATTTATTTAATGTTAAATTTAAAAAAAGGAAGTACACACTATAGTTACTGTAAACTGTTAATGAGATCATATACTAGACAACCAGGAATCTGCAGATAGAAAGAGAGAGAGAGAGATAATTTTCTTAATATATCAGCTCAAACCTGGCAGTTCCATATGCTGTGACTCCAGAGGCCTAGCTAAAATCTCTGCACATGTTAGTTGAAGAGATTTAATTCCCTCATAACTAAACAAACCATAACACAACGAACTCAACATTAACATTCTCACCTTTCCCAGGCCTCTCTCCTCCGCCATATCTCATAAACAATGAACTGGTTCGAATCAGTTATCACTTGAACTGCAACACTAATAAATATGATATATCAAAACTATTATTAATATTTTAGTAACTTACTGTGTACAATCTGTTTGGCTACGTGTATTATGTACATAACTTTTTAACATATTACGAAACTCTTGGTTCTTTTCTGTGAGACACTCTATCTTGCATGAGGCAACTAAGACCTGTATGATAATATATATAATAAAATAGTTTTATAATGGAAATTTTGAGAGGTTGGTTAAGGATAGTCTATAATTAAGAGTGTTTTTAAAAGAGGTCCATAACAACAGTACAATGAGAATAACAAGTGTTGTTATGTTACTAGTTATAATTGTTCATTAGTGTTTAGTTTGTTTTGCTTTGTTGTATGTTTGTAACTGTTACAAAAGATCTAAAAAGCATTTGAATTAACTTATCATACATGTTGAAACAACAGTAACAGCTACTGAAGAGGTAGTAACTAGTAATAAGGCTTGTACTAATGCTAAACAAACTGTTGTTAATGTCTAGATGAGGTTGATAGTTGATGATTAAAGGTAAACTATGCAATTCAAACTTTGAAATTCAAATGATGATCATGAGTTAAGGTTATATTGAAACTAGAGATAAAAAGGAAAAGCTGTCAAAACGTAATGTTTGGGAAAAAAGAGAAGTCATATTATGTGGAAGCACATGATAGTACATGTGGTTTAGGGGTATACCTCTAAGAGGTATTAATAGTATATAACCATATATGGTGTGTTTACTATAGAGGTCAACACATGACCATATATGGACATGTAACATAGGAACTAAAGTCAGAACACTTCTTGTATTTATTTCATTACATTTTGTTGTGTATTATCAAATCATATGTTCCCTCAATATTTGTTACGTTCACAAACCTTTAAAATTATAATTGGCAGGAAAAAAAGGGACCATAGACACTTAAAAATCATATCAATTCTTAAATAAAAGATCAGTGTACTTAACAATGCAAATATATATTATATATATATCTATTATATTGTTGCCTTACAGTGGCATCTTTTCCAGGAGCAATTTCTTCTTCCTCTAATGGCTCTATTACAACCTGTAATAAATATCAGAAGAGGTGATGTAGAACAGTGCATATAAGTTATTCATACATACTTTACTCTCAAGTTTATCAATCAAAGATGACAAACGAGATACTTCCTGAGACAAAATGGAAGCTAATGAGACAAGACAAAGATAATATCAATTTGTGCATAATTATTTACTTGTCTCTGACGGGGGACCACCAGATATAGAACGTTCTAGCTTTTGTTGCCAACGAGGTTTGGAATCCATTTGTTTGTTATTGG
Source organism: Xestospongia muta (assembly GCA_963693285.1). Lineage (NCBI taxonomy): Eukaryota > Metazoa > Porifera > Demospongiae > Haplosclerida > Petrosiidae > Xestospongia > Xestospongia muta. The sequence continues at coordinate 4,941,175 of OY848930.1, forward strand.
ACATAAGAGTTGAATCAGATTCCCTGTGAGAATATATGCGTGTGTGTGTGTGTGTGTGTGTGTGTGTAATGTGAGAAGATAATATTCATAATTACTTATCTATAATGACATTATAGTATTTTACTTTATCAGTGAACGTAAGTCATTTAGCTTGGGGAATTCATATCAAAACTAAGTAATCCTATGATATCATATGTTGTTATGACACATTAAAAGTAACTATCCTATGATGCATTATCACTACTAGATCAATTACCTCACAGTTTATAATTCAATGTTAGTTTAATTCAAAAAGGTTAAGAGTATATCGTGTTAGTGTTAGTAAATACATTACAACTACTAAGAGGTGATATCAATGTATCACAGCTGCATTGCGTAGTATGGTTTTGAGGATAAATTTTCCCATCTCAATACAATAGACTTATGCACTAAACCAAAGTAGATCTTTTGTCTTACTTCTTGCTTGATGCTTCCTCTTCTATTTTATCAACTGTCACTTCTAATGTTTTTTCTATAGTACTTACATGATTCATGACCTGTCAAGTTTATAAAGGGAAAATAAATTCAATGTAATAGACATTGAATGACCTCTTTCATTAGAAATCGTGTGGCAAACTTTTCAAAGTGTGTTTTTCCTTGATAATGTTGTGCAGTGTTACGTATAACTTCAGTGACCGTAACACCAAGGTCATCAATAGTAGCAAATGCTTTCTCAAATGAGCTCCAAAATTTAGCAAAATAGTCTAAAAAATAATATTAGTTACTTAAAAGGCAAACATTGAGTGCTTATTGGCTATTGCTCCAACAGGAGCTGTATAATAAAACTGTACCATAGGACGTTAATACAAATATGTATAGATATTTTGCAGGAGAAACTCAAGAGGTTGACTTACCACATAATTCTCCTACATCAAGATTGCTGTAGAAAGAAAGAATTGTGATATAGTTTGTGTTGTCGATTACAAAAGCTTGAACTATGTATATGTTTACTTAGTGTGGTGTGTGTCTATTTGATGGAATATCTCCTTCAATTCTTCATTGGAAATTGTACCATCATTAAAAAATGCCTGAAACTCTTCCAGTGACAAAGATCCATCATCTACAATAGAACATAATCAAGTGTGCTGTGCTTGCAATAAAGTGCTTAGTTAAATGTACCATTCTTATCGGCTCTTCTAAAGGCCTGTATAAATATTGATAACAGTCAAACCTATGTAATTATTATTTAACATTACTTACATCCTCAATAATATCCCTAGCCTTTTCGGCAAGGCTGCCAACGATGTCAGAGGGAGGAGCAGACATGTTTTCTCAAGGAAACCGAAGGGGTTAAAATATTTTTTCGTTGTCATGGTAACGAAGTTTGATCAACACGAAGATGTCTGTGAAGACGAAGGAGAGCATATACAACTTGATACCGCCGCCCATAATTCCAGCAGAAGCAGCTAGACGGCATAAATCCAAATTTAGAGATGTGGTATGCAAAGAGACGAAACATTTGAAGACTGCCAGTAAAACCATGGTAATTTTAAGTTATAAATACTAATATTATATATTTTTAATGGTTGACTTTAGGGACCAGCTAAAGTACCAACTAATGAACCAAAAGATTTCCTTAAGAAACACAGCAAAGAACCTAAACTACTATCAACATCTTCTTTTAAATATCTTGACGAAGATTCACGCAAACCTCCTGTTCCAACACGACACGAGCAACCACAACTGGGTACTAAATCGACCAAGAACTACATCACAAACAATGCTGTCACTGCCATCACAGCAGTACCAAAGAAACCACAGCCCAAGTACGTAGATTCCCCTAAAGGTACAACACATCCATTAGAAGAATCGGGACTAATGCCACAGTATATTCATAAAAAGACTTATGGTAAAGTACCAGATTATTTGGAGTTGAGGAAAAAAGAAATGGCAGAAGCACAAGCTGAATATGAAAGGTAAGAGAAGGGCGCATTATATAAATATTAAATTGATGGAAAGATTAGTTGAATGGATGTATGGTTGGGGAAATGGATGCATGGTTAGAGAAATGGATGTATGTTTAGGGAAATGGATGAATGTTTAGGGAAATGAATGAATGTTTAAGTAAATGGATGAACACAGACAAGTGGTTTAGGAGAATGGATGGATGTATTGGTAGTCCATTAATATTATGTACTTTCTTTCATTCATAGATATATCCGTGAAAGTATTGAACGTAATCAAATGAGTCAAATATCTAATGATGAACGTCAGGCAATTCTGGATGGACTCAAAAACAATTGGGAACAGCTCCATCACGAGTATCAAGGCCTAAGTGTTGTCACTGATACAGTAGCTAAAAAGGCAAGAAAGGAGCGCATGGAATCAGAGATGAAACAATTAGAGAAGGACATTGAACTGATTGAAAAACATTCTGTTATTTATGTAGAAAATAACACAGCTTGTTATTACTAATTTTACTTTACAGACCATATAGTTTACGGAATACTAATAAACGTTTCCTGCATTACATTTCTATACAAATTTCAGAACATTTCCGTTTACCTCCGTATTTTGCATTCAATAATGGGCGGGATCACAATTAATGGCACTTGATGTGTTGCAGAATTCAAACTTGCACACTGCAGTTTGTTGTAAGAAATGTCAGTCGCTTCTCTACTTCTATTACAACAAGAAAAACAGCAAAAAGTACATTTAAATAAAATATTTGTGTTGTTTATTTGTTTCTCTACCATAGCTGCAACCATTTGAGTTTCAGACTCACAGCAGGAGATCTGTCAATCATTGTCGACTTATTCACCATGATCACATGATTGTCACATGTTCAGATGATAAAACAATAGGCTTCTGGGTAAATTACAACATAGCTCATAAAATGATAGAATGATAAATTGTCTTGATGTTGTTACCATGGAAACAGATACACATGTTCTTTTCTCCCTATTATAGGATTCTGTATCTGGTAATCATCTTCAAGAACTCACAGGTCACAAACACTGCATCAAATGTATGGATATAGATGAAGGACATACTCAGTAAGTCATCATTAATGATATAAAGTCATCATAATAGTTAATATAATATACTATAGGATTATAACAGCATCTTGGGATAAATCTGCTATACTTTGGAATTATACCACAGCTCAAAAAATTGTAAGCACAATCTGTTCATCCATCAACTCCATCCTCATCTGTCCATCCATTCATTATTTCATCACCCATTCATTCATCCATTTCATCCTTATCCATCCATCCATTTATGTATCTATCCATCCATCCATCTATTTGTCCATTCATCCATCTATTTTCTACATATAGTGGGCTGCTAATCATGAGTCTTTATTAACAAGTTGCTGTATGCATTCTAATCTTCAACTAGCAGTAACAGGCTGCGATAATCATCATTTCTATTGCTGGGATATCAGATCAGGTGACATGATTACTAATAGCCGCAGCAAAAAAGGTGAGGATAAATCTCTAATAATTAAAGTAACAAATATATTATAAATACACACGGAACAACTAAATTATATTACAAGTTATAAGTGTAGTAAAAACTATTAATCATTATTTAGAAATTTTTCGCTTGATGTTAATGTATGACATAACTATTATGTAATAATTATGCTCGTTACAGTTAGGAAAACTTTAAAAAATGAGCTATCAACTGCTTACAAACTGTATTAAACAACTCAAAATAAACAATAGATTCATTCTAATACATAATTAAGTAGGTTGTTAAATCCTATACCAGTGTTGCTATACCTACAGTCAAACAGACAAGAGAGATATTACAAATTATGATTTAAATTGACGCATATCATCTTCGGCTGTTGCATCAGCAATCGCATCCATAAAATAGCTATCTAATTCTCCATCATTGTCCTGCCATCCCATTGCTCTATACTCTAATACCTCTAAAATAACACACCGGACTCGAGCACTTGAGCTATGAGTAACAACTTTAGTTCTTAACAACTTGACAAGTGACATCATCTGGTTCTTACTGATATCTTCTAACATTTTCCCACATAATTTCAAGTATGTACAAATACAATCAATTTCATCATCCTCTTTATCTTGAAGTTGTAATAACCACTCCATTGTCGAGAGAATGGCCTTTCCTACCACTGCTATTGGTTGGCCTTGTACTTGTATGTGGTTAAATATTTCACATAAGAAGGAGAATATCGATAACCATGCCTCTATGGAAACTTTCCGGGTGGCATCTTTTTTCTTGTATTCAGTTTGAAAACGTGTCATTAAAATTTTGCGGAAATGAGTTCTCTTTGCAGACTTTGGTTCTGGTTCGTTAGGACCAGTGGGTGTGACAATCTTTTGGCAGACTTTACTACCCAAACTAGAATAGTCCCTGGATTTTATTGTTGTATCAAAAATGAGATTGACAGCTCCATTCATCTTCCCTTCGTCTGTAGCAAAATCTAACAGCATATCAGCGAACATATCTCCATAATTAGAGAGGTTCTGTTCTGTCAGAGAGCAAAGATAGCCTGATAAATCATCCAGTGATTTGGGAGGTTTTATCTGTCTCTCCTGAGAGGCTTGACTTGTTCTGGGCTTGCTTGTTGTACCAGAGGCTCGCCCTCTTCCACGTGTAGCCATTTTTTAATAAGTTATTAATGGTTAACTAAAACGCCCAATTTTTATTATAGTTAATATTCTGCTGTAGGTCATTGCAACACTATAACTTGTTGTAAAATATCTAGTGATGGATTCAACTTATGTACAACTTCTATGGATAGAACTGCCTTAATATGGGACTTACGTATGTTGAAATATCTATTAAAACTCAGGTATACATATGAATTGAAGCTATAGCAATTCCAAAAATCACACTTCTTTTATTTTTGATTCAGTGGTCATATTAATGTAGTCAGCTCATGTGCCTTTTCTCACAATAACCATTATGTGTGTACATCATCCTGGGACAAGACTGTACGACTATTTGATATCCATTCTGGATCTTATCGGTAATATTTTGACACCATTTCAACTTTAAATAATTCATTACATGCGATACTCACAAATCATTGTACACAGTATAATTGCTTCCCTTTTATTTAGAAGCAATGGAGCAGTAGTCTTTACTGGTCATGATGGGTCTGTAAGCGGATGTGACTTTAGTTTAGATGGTCTGTTGTTTATATATTTGATGTATAAGTTAAGTTCTACTCTTGTCTAAATAGATGCGATGCTTGCATCATGTGGCTATGATAAGCATGTTTCACTTTGGAATATCAATAGTTTTGAACATATTGGGGGACTCCAGGTAGCCAAGGAAATACACTACATTACACAAGACTTGGTTTTCTTTCCAGGGTCATGGTACATGGCTACAAGATATTCATTTTGGTGAGGATTCAAAATGGGTCATCACTTGTTCAAAGGTGGGGCTATAAGTCTTAAACCTGTTCTTTAGGAATGAGTTTGAGTCTTGTTTTGTATGAGTTTGAGCCTTGCTTTGTATTCATTATCTTTTGTCTCTAATTTTAAGGATGGAATTATCAAATTATGGGACACAGAAGCTGCTAATTTGATTTATAAGAAAAAGAATATTGGCCTTAATATGGCCAAGGTCAGCTTAATAGTCACTGTATTAATTAAGGATTACATTCTATTATAGTGTGATCAATGTGGTCGTCTTTTTTCCTTCATTACTCGCCCTGATCCCAGTCAATGTTTATGTGTCTTCTGCAGATTACAAAGTCCCTACAGATCATTAGAATCTCTTGTTGCACCTCTTCAATAGATATTTATTGTATTATTAAATGGAATTTTTATTTTTACTATAAATAGTTATGAATATGCAAATTAGGGCGTGGTTGGACTTTCATAATGACTTATTCTTTGTTCTTCCTCTTTTTTATTGTAGCTGTAAATGCTGCAGGCAAACCTAACATTATCATCTTGTTTGCAGATGATCTGGGTTATGGTGACCTACAAATATATGGTCATCCAACCTCTTCTACACCAAACCTCAATGCTATGGCCAGTGAAGGACTGGTTCTGACACAGTTCTACTCTGCTAATCCTGTTTGTAGTCCCTCCAGAGCTGCATTGATGACTGGACGTTATCCTCCTCGAACTGGAATATGGCCTGGTGTTCTCTTTCCTAATGATGCAGGTGGATTACCCCATAACGAGACAACAATTCCTGAAGCTATCAAATCAGTTGGTTACAAATCGGCCATTGTTGGTAAATGGCATTTAGGTGTGGGGAAGAATGGAACCTTTCTTCCTACAAATCATGGCTTTGATTATTATTTAGGTATACCCTATTCCAACGATATGTGTCCTTGTACTGTTTGCTATTATCCTGAAGCACCTTGTAAATCACCGCTGTTAAACCCTTGTAATGGTGCCTTCTCTGGTTGTCCAGTTTTTGAAAACACTGACATTATAGAACAACCAGTCCAGTTCACAACATTAGCTGAGCGTTATTCCAATGCAGCTACAGGTTTTATTAAGGCAAATGCCGGCAAGAACCCATTCTTTTTATATATGGCATTCTCACATACTCATAAGCCTCAATATGCAGGGAAAAAGTTTACTAATACAAGTATTAGGGGTCATTTTGGTGATGCCTTGAGTGAATTAGACTGGCAAGTAGGTGAGATAATGAACACTATTAAAGAAGCTGGGATAGAGAACGACACATTTATTTTCTTCACTTCCGATAATGGACCTTCTCTTCATGTACAGCAGAATGGAGGTAATGGTGGCCTACTTCGTTGTGGGAAAGGTTCTACATGGGATGGTGGAATGAGAGAACCAGCAATAGCATGGTGGCCCGGAAAAATTCGTAAAGGTAGATCGTTTGATCTGGCAGCCACTGTTGACTTATTTCCAACTATACTATCACTGACCGGTGCTCAAGGTCCTAAGAATGTATTTATTGATGGTATAGATATGTCCCCAATACTATTCAACAGTGCTCCCAGTAATAGAGACTCCTATATCTACTTTCCTAGTAATTATAATCCAAATACCGGATACCATGCTGTTCGTTGGATGCAATACAAGGCTCACTATTATACTTCTGGTGGTCTCTGTGTAAACACTTATCCCGATATTGTCTGTCGAGCAAATTATTCTCTACATATGCATGATCCTCCACTTCTCTATGATCTTCATGAAGATCCCAGTGAAATTTATAACTTAGATGTATCAAAGTACCAAGAAGTAATGCAGTCAATTGAAGATGTACGGAAGAAATTTGATGCCACATTTTCTTGGTCTGAATCTCAAATGCATGTTGGTAAAGATTCTAATCTTATACCTTGTGCTAGTCCAGGTTGTTCGCCCTTTCCTCATTGTTGTAGAACTACTCAGGGAAATAAATTGTGGTCAACAACTAGCAGTGCACGGGTTTAGAATATAACAGGAACACTATTATTTTTATAATGCCAAAATTCTGATGTATTGCTGCATTTTTAAACTTAACTTTAAAAATGTAATTTCTTTGCTGCCACATGATAAAAAAACAGTGTGTGCACATAGTTGATATGAATAATTAACAGTTAAATTAAATATATAAATTTGTACTACTTAGCTACACAAAATTGTAAGTTATTTCCTTTTTACTTATGATATGGTTATTGAAACTGAATAGCTATATTATATATAGATAAGATAGTATGTAGAAAGTTTAAAGTTTGAAATAACTGTTAATATATTGTTATATATGAACATTTACTTTGATGCAGTGAAGTTCTCTTGAATTTTGATCATAGATGACAACTTGACCAGTATAATGACACTGAAAATAAAGATAACAATTAATGTTTAATAGAACGTATACAATGCACTTACTGTAGGAATGTACTCTGGAATATTAGTTGTATATGTAAAAGAATTACGTCCAGGATTTTGAGGACATGATAAATTTATTCGATTTAAGGCATTACAAAGATTTAATGTTTTATTGATGTACATACGTTGCCAACAATACACTAACACATCTACTGAACCACCAGTAATCCTCTCATCTATAAAGAAGACACAATACCATATTATGCTACATTTAAAATACTACTGTCATATTTTGAATGGTACATTGATACAATAATCTTTTATATATTAATCTGAATAACTTACTTAAGGTATAATCAACAGTGACTGTTACATTCTGTCCTTTTTGTGGGGGATTTGGTTGAATGGTTGCCTTGTTAAGCTTGAGTTTATCAGTAGGATGGCCTAAGGAACAGTATAGACATCAGGTGATAATAACACAAAGATAGTCTATAATATGGAGTTATTATTTTAGCAATGACTCTACACATAGACTACTGGTATACTTTGTGTTTTAGAACAAATGTATTGCTTTATCAAAAACTTACTACAATCACTCCATATATTTCTGGGAGTTGTGTCAGAGTCAGAGAGATCTCCTAAATTGGCAAGAAAACACAGAACCAAGACAGCAAGCCATAGCACTTTCATCATCTTGATGAGCTAGTTGCTGACAACATCAAATAATGTACCCACTTTAATTGTTAACCCCAGCAGCATGATGACATCATATGTATTAGAGTAATCTATGATGTCATCACTTGACAAGGTAGTATGCATTGCCCAGCAAAAAATGTAGTATGTTATAAAAGGAAATGTAGCAACTATTACTAATTATAAATTATATAAACTCTTTTTTATGACATATTTGCTCAAAAGTGCTGATTGATATGAACACAAGCAATTTGATTCTTTCTTTGGACCATCTTTATAATAGTCCACAGATAATAACAGTGATTTGTGTAGTTACCAGTCAAGTTTAAATGCTAATTGCTGGAAGAATTCAAGTGGTATATATATATATATATATATATATATATACTGTAAAAATGAATATGTTATTTCAAAAATTAATTCATACTTTACATGGGTTAATTACTACGGAATCAAGAATTTATGTGAATTACTCACATATATAATTTGTTGATATGTAAAAGTAAAACATACCAAGAAATTATACAGTGAGTAATTGACATAAATTCTATATTACGTAGTAATCTATCCATGTAAAGTACAAATTAGTTGTTAAAATGGACATCTTAATTTTTACAGTGATATATATATATATATATATATATATATATATGTATATATATATACATATACTTAGTGATTTTAATAGTATAATATTATGGTCTCCTGCCAAAGAACAATTTAAACTATTTTTAGTTTATTTTAACATTGCTATCCCCCTACATACATATACACATACACATCCTTTTTGAGAAGTTGTTTGTTGTGCTACATAAACTGTGCAACTAGTAATCAAAACAGTACTTTTTAATACTTTACAATATGAACAACACGATATCAACATTCTTTGAGTAAATACAAATCAATTAAAACAAACAATCTACATTGATGGAATATATATTAATCATAAGAAGAATCACAGCAGTAGTGTATTGAATATTTATACAACAACAATGATAAATTGTCACACAGAAAATAAACAGGAATAGTCTTTCACTTGTTTTTCTTTGTCACACACTCGCTGAACTTAAAGATGCAGGTCAATGTCAATACAAGCAACTTCATTCCCACTTTGATCTGTGACTTGAGCATTACCACTGTAGTGGCCCTAGGAATTAATAAAGAAGTAATAAGCAAGTCTGAACATTAATTACCGAAGGGACTATAGATGGTACATTCTCAGTAATTTTTATACTGTGGTCCCCTGCTGCCAAAGGACAAGTTAAGCCAGCCTGTTCACCAATATCACACAAGTCTAGAGTCTCATCATACACAGTAATGATGCCGTATTTTATTTTCACTTGAATATGTCCACTAGTAATTTGTTCCTCTAAACCAAATATCATTGATAAACAATATATAATGTTGCTTACTTAAAGTAAAGGTAGCTTCAACTGTTACATCTTGACCCTTTACTGGAGGATCAGGTGTGATAGTCACAGTGTCAATTTTCCCCATATCTGAGTCCTTTCCTATGAAAATTGATTATACAATAATTTGTTAATAAAAATTGGCACAACTTTATATACCACAATCACTCCATATATCTCCAACCTTCTTGAAGACCATGGCCGGTTGCAGATCTGTCCATGATTTAGTCAATGGAGAGGCATCTAGGACTACAACAAGTCTAATTATCAAAGAAATGAAGAGTAAAGCTTTCATTGTTAGCAGTAACTTTGTAACAAAAGAGACTAGATCCTTAAAATTAGACCTTTGCCTTCACTGCAACATGTACAATGCATTGCACTAGTCATGTCATGACATGTCTTTATAAACTATATGAATATTATTAATTATTACCATATATGGTATCTATATAATCATTCATTGCACTAGCCATGTCATGACACATCTTATAAGCTATATGAATATTTTTAATTATTACCATATATGGTATCTATATAATCATGTGTCTTACAACACAAAATTTTGCTTAAAAGGTGAAAAGCAATGACATATTTGTGTGAGTGTAGAGACCCTGTAAAGAAAGAGATTTAAAGTGGCACTCAAACCCAAACATCATTAACAGACGGAAATATATCATATTTAATGTTTTAATTTACTGCTAAACTAATGAGCTGTAAATTACAACATCTATGGCCACACCGTTGATTTTTGCCACATCTGAATCCTCCCCTATATTCAAAATTGAGCACAATTATTTGCCAACAGAAAGTTTATCACATACTACAATTACTCTATATAACTTCAACTTTCTTATATGGGGAGGCTTCTAGGACTGCAATAAGACAAATCACCAAGGAGACTAAAATAAAACCTTTATTGGCAAACAGTTTGCATCATGCAACCTGTATAACCACATAGCAATCAACAAATCCACTCTTAAGTAACTCAGCAACACTGTTTTTTGTAAAGTTTAAACATTTTCCATAAACAATGAAAACTAGTTGATGTGCAACAACTTCAAATATACTTAAAATTAAACTCTTCACGATACACTTTCAACTCAACTGCTTTTTACCCATAAAACCTAATAACATATCAGGATCTGTTTACAATTAAAATTATTTTTTAGCTGCTATTAGCTGTAAGTATGTGAACAACGTGTATCTACAAGCATAGCTGTAATGTAAATATATTGGAAGGTTTTATTGTTTAATATGACTCAGCAAATCAAAGGAAATAAACAATACAAGGTCAGTGTTTAAATTTATCAAAAAAAATTTTTGAAATAAAATTTAAGATGTAGTTTTGGTATACCAAAGTATCATTATTGTTTACTTTACTTGATATTATACAAGGACTGGTCTTTTAATTCAATTGAACATAGAGAGTAACACAAGCTATTTCTTTGCCATCTTGATCTGTTGCACGAACATAGACAGTGTAGAGACCCTGTAAAAAAGACATTTAATAGCGCTACTCTAATCCCAAACATCATTTACTGGTGATTTGTTAGGTACTCCATACTTAAGTATAAAAGTATAATCCTTTGCAGCCAAAGGGCACCCATTTAAACCTGCTTGCTTGGCAAAATCACACAAATTAACGTTGTTTTCAAAGTAAGGAACGACGCCATATTTTACATCAAATTTAACGTTTCCACCTTTGATTTCTTCCTCTATAAATAAACATCATTAACAGACTGATGACAAATATATCTTACTGAAAGTAATGTTCCCTTTTATTGTTACAAGTGTGAGTTGTGTCGGATAAGGAGTAACAGTTATATTATGAACTATTGCCATATCTGTTGACTTTGCTGGAGTAGATTAAAGAATGCAAAGTTATTTTAAGTCACATTTACTTACTGCAATTGCTCCATATACTTTCAGCTTTCTTCAACAACTTAGTAGGCCCCAGATCTAGATCTGTAGTCATTGTAGAGGCTTCTAAGACTGTAGTAAGTTCAATGAACAAAGAGACCAGCAATAAAGCCTTCATTTTGCAGTAACACTGAAGAAAGATTGGGGTTAATGACCTTTTAAATCTATTTTGCTGCAACAGCAAGTTCAAGGGACAATGTTTATATAGCATGGCTATATTAACAGGACTATAATTATTATATAATATGCATATTTGATAGTAATGAATATTATCTATCATGAAAGTAAATAGATATTTAGCATAACAAGTAATGGTATGTAGTTAATAATTATTTTAGCAGAAAAAAGGCACAATTCACATATAACTAGTTCATGTTGAAGAGCCACACCAAATGTCTAACTGTTCAGTTTTTATTTGAACATTGACATCAACACATATAAGTGGATTATCATTACAGTCGGTAGCAGTCACTTTAATCTTATGTGTGTCCTGTGGAAATAATAATAATAATAATAATAATAATAATACTTTGTTTTATTTAACAGTTAATCCATGTACTTACTTCAGGTACATTTGGGATGGTTTGTGTGACATTAAAAACACCATTTGGATTTTTCTTAATTGGATATTAAATGCCAACTGATAATAGAGCTAAACAAAGACACAAATCAACTCCCATAGTCTTCATTGTGATAATCACTGATCCGGCATCTAACTCTTCATCTATAGTTAACAAATACACATTATGCCTTGTTATTTGTTTCTCACCTAATAAGTATGTTACAATCACAGTGATGTTCTGACCAACTTTGATTACATTACCAACAGAACCAATAATTGTCACTGAATTAATGGACATGTGTCCACCAGGAGCAGCTAATAGACGAAGCAGTATAGTTACATTATATGAGAAAGCTAACATCACATACTGCAATTGGTCCATATATCATCCATTGGTTTCTTAACATATCTTGCTGGGTCTCTAGCCAGTAGGAGAACAAAGAGAGACACCAGAAGAGAGACTAGGAGTTGTGACTTCATCTTGTTCTTTATTAGGGTCACCAGACTGAACTTGTGGTCAGCATTTCTAAGATTCCAAGTTATAAACTGGCCTTGTTCACTTTACACAGTTTTGTATTGTACATGACAAATAAGGATCTTTTGAATGTCAAAAAATTATGAGACACTATCAATCACATTTAATTTAATGTAAAAAAATTGAAGTACATTTTTTACACCAAGAATAGCTAACAGACAAAGTGATAATCACAGAGTGGTTCTTAGTGTAACTTGACTATGATGACATCATCATGAAATGACACATAGTGATATTATCATATATGATGACATCATTTAAACCATACATTCACACTATTATTAACCCTATGACACATAGCGATGTCACCAATTACACTATGACTAAGCTAATATCACATACTGTTGCTGGGTCTCTAACCAGTAGGAGTACTAAAAGAGACACCAGAAGAGCGACTAGGAGTTATGACTTCATACTTTTTTGTCAGGAAAACAATGTAGACCTAAGCAATTGACCTGTCAGCATTAATAATATACTCTAAAAAGCATCTATGATTGTAATAACCCTAACAAAGCAGTCCTTATTGTTTGTAGCTAACTTTCTTTTACCTATTTTAGAATGCTAATAACTTTGAAAAAAGCACTACAAAATAATCACATTTAATTCACTATCAAAAAATGTTTCAGTAAAATAATCAAACAGGGTATTTGTACACAATTGTTACAGGTAGCAGTCTCATAGTTTCTGTCAGAGAACCATACCAAAAGTAGTTCAGTGTTCTATTTGAACATTGATCTCAGCACATATTAGTGGATTGTTATTTGAGTCAGTAGCAGTCACTTTAATGTTGTATTTGGCCTGTGGATATTATAAATATAATAACAGTTTATTTGACAGTTAATTCATGTACATACATCAGGTACATCTGGCATGCTTTGTGTGACATTAAAAATGCCATTGGGATTTTTCGCAAGAGGACATTTGAGGCCAATATAGGACAGTGCATCACAAAGAGGGATATCTAAATCAAGACCTTCCAGATTGATGGTAACTGTTCCACCATTGACGTCTTCATCTATTATCATTAAACAAAACTTAAAAGTACAACATGCTTGTGCCTACCTAACGAGTACCCAGCAATGACAGTAATGAACTGTCCAACTTTGATGACATTACCAACAGGACCAATAATGCTAAAGGAGGTTATGGACATGTGTCCACCAGGAGCGGCTAACAGACAAAGCAATATAATAACATTACCTGAGCTAGCTAATATCACATACTGCAATTGGTAAATATATTATCCATTGGTTTCTTAACATATCTTGCTGGGTCTCTAGCCAGTAGGAGAACAAAGAGAGACACCAGAAGAGAGACTAGGAGTTGTGACTTCATCATGTTCTTTATCAGTAGAACAAAGGTCATGCATTCATTAATTGAGGTCAAAGTTACACAATCAGCATTTTAAAAGTATTTTTTGCAATTTAAAATCTTGTTTCTTGGGTCGTACAAATGGTTTGCTTATTATGTTGAACTAAAGAAGCATTGACTGCATTTCTCTATATAGTCAATTATAAAATACCTTATTTTCTTTTATAGTGTATCATGACTAAGCTAATATCACATACTACCATTGGTCCATATATTATCCATATGTTTCTTGCTGGGTCTCTAACCAGTAGGAGTACTAAAAGAGACACCAGAAGAGCGACTAGGAGTTATGACTTCATACTTTCTTTGTCAGGAAAACAATGCAGACCTAAGCAATTAACCTATCAGCATTAATAATATACTCTAAAAAGCATCTATGATTGTAATAAACCTAACAAACCAGTCCTTATTGTTTGTAGCTAACTTTCTTTTACCTATTTTAGAATGCTAATAACTTAGAAAAAAGCACTACAAAATAATCACATTTGATTCACTATTTAAAAAATGTTTCAATAAAATAATCAAACAGGGTATTTGTACACAATTGTTACAGGTAGCAGTCTTAGTTTCTGTCAGAGAACCATACCAAAAGGAGTTTATTGTTTTATTTGAACATTGATCTCAGCACATATTAGTGGATTGTTATTTGAGTCAGTAGCAGTCACTTTAAGGTTGTATTGGCCCTGTGGATATTATAAATATAATAACAGTTTATTTGACAGTTAATTCATGTACGTACATCAAGTACATGTGGCATGGTATGTTTGATATTAAAAGTGCCATTGAGATTTTTCGCAAGAGGACATTTGAGGCCAATATCGGACAGTGCATCACAAAGAGGGATATTAACAACCAAACCTCTCAGATTGATGCTAACTTTTCCACCATTGACGTCTTCATCTATTATCATTAAACAATAACTTAAAAGTACAATATGCTTGTGCCTACCTAATGAGTACCCAGCAAGGACAGTAATGAGCTGTCCAACTTTGATGACATTACCAACAGGACCAGTAATGTTCACAGAGGTTATGGACATGTGTCCACCAGGAGCAGCTAACAGACAAAGCAATATAATTACATTAGATGAGAAAGCTAACATCACATACTACAATTGGTAAATAAATTATCCATTGGTTTCTTAACATATCTTGCTGGATCTTTAGCCAGTAAGAGAACAAAAAGAGATACCAGAAGAGTAACTAGGAGTTTTGACTTCATCTTGATTTCTTTGTCAGGGTCACCAAATTAAATTTGTGGTCAGCATTTCTAAGATTCCAAGTTATAAACTGGCTTTGTTCACTTTACACAGTTTTGTATTATAAATGACACATAGGGATCTATAGAATGTCAAAGAAATAGGAGACACTATCAATTACATTTATTTATTGTAAAAAATTGAAGTACATTTTCACTCACCAGGAGGAGCTAACAGACAAAGTGATAATTACACTATGACTAAGCTAATATCACATACTACCATTGGTCCATATATTATCCATAGGTTTCTTGCTGGGTCTCTAACCAGTAAGAGTACTAAAAGAGACACCAGAAGAGCGACTAGGAGTTATGACTTCATACTTTCTTTGTCAGGAAAACAATGTAGACCTAAGCAATTGACCTGTCAGCATTAATAATATACTCTAAAAAGCATCTATGATTGTAATAACCCTAACAAAGGAGTCCATATTGTTTGTAGCTAACTTTCTTTTACCTATTTTAGAATGCTAATAACTTTGAAAAAAGCACTACAAAATAATCACATTTAATTCACTATCAAAAAATGTTTCAGTAACAAAATCAAACAGGGTATTTGTACACAATTATTACAGGTAGCAGTCTCATAGTTTCTGTCAGAGAACCATACCAAAAGTAGTTCAGTGTTCTATTTGAACATTGATCTCAGCACATATTAGTGGATTGTTATTTGAGTCAGTAGTAGTCATTTTAATGTTGTATTTGCCCTGTGGATATTATAAATATAATAACAGTTTATTTGACAGTTAATTCATGTACGTACATCAGGTACATCTGGCATGCTTTGTGTGACATTAAAAATGCCATTGGGATTTTTCGCAAGAGGACATTTGAGGCCAATATAGGACAGTGCATCACAAAGAGGGATATTTAAAACCATACCTTCCAGATTGATGGTAACTGTTCCACCATTGACGTCTTCATCTATTATCATTAAACAAAACTTAAAAGTACAACATGCTTGTGCCTACCTAATGAGTACCCAGCAATGACAGTAATGAACTGTCCAACTTTGATTACATTACCAACAGGACCAATAACGCTAAGGGAGGTTATGGACATGTGTCCACCAGGAGCAGCTAACAGACAAAGCAATATAATAACATTACCTGAGCAAGCTAATATCACATACTGCAATTGGTAAATATATTATCCATTGGTTTCTTAACATATCTTGCTGGGTCTCTAGCCAGTAGGAGAACAAAGAGAGACACCAGAAGAGAGACTAGGAGTTGTGACTTCATCATGTTCTTTATCAGTAGAACAAAGGTCATGCATCTCATTAATTGAGGTCAAAGTTACATAATCAGCATTTAAAGTTTTTTTTGCAATTTAAAATCTTGTTTCTTGGGTCATACAACTTATTATGTTGAACTAAAGAAGCATTGACTTCATTTCTCTATATAGTCAACTATAAAATACATGATATATAATATATATATATAATATTAGTTTTTTTCATGATCACATTGTGAGGTCCAACTGAATACAAGCTAGTTGAGTACCATCAGACTTCTGTATAGAGACAGTGCCTTTATATTCACCCTGTATAAATAATATAACATAATAGAGGTTGACTCTGCTGTGTGTCTTACTGTTGGAGCATCATTGGGTATTTTTTGTTTGATATTCCACATTTGATTATATCCTTTGTATAATGGGCATTGTAGACCAACTGATGGTAATGTTAGACAAAGATCTACCTCTGTGTCAAGTGGCATATTGGCTAAAACCAAATCAAGTTTAATCTTGCCACTGTCTATGGTTTCACCTATCAGATCAGAGACAGACAAAGATCTGTAGTGGGTTTTATTAGTGTAATATCTTACTGAGGTTGTAGCCAACTATGACAGTAACCTCATCACCTATTCTTGGTGGATCTGGAGTGATGATGACTTGTGTGATATTAAAAATACCAGGCTTTGCTGCAGTGTATGAGAGAAATTATTACTTTTCAATGACTACCAATATCCACATATATGTCACTTACTGCAGTTCTTCCATATGTCTCTTACATTGGTTTTGACTTTGTGGAAAACTTGTAGCTTATCCCGTTGCTGTATTGTCGCCACAGCGACAGACAAGGCAAGAACAGTCAAAACAAATGTCCTGAGCATTTTAATGGAGGAGTGGCTTGCAACAACGAACACTCACGCGTATAATTAAAATTTCTGGCTTTACCATAATTATAAAGTAATGATATCCTCTTTCGTAAAGCTGACATGAGACAGGACATACTTCTTAAATTATCCGTAATGATACAAAAATGATAGAAATCCTCCCCAATTTCGAAAGTGTTGCTAGTTTTCTGATAAAGAGGGTATAATACTACTCCTTCACTGATTGATGACACACTCTATGCAGAAATGACAAGCAATAATATCGTATAATTAAATAAGAGGAGTAGAATCTAAAGTAACATTAACTCTTAAAAATCACCTCATAAATATACTTCATTTTCTTTTATAGTGTATCTTCTCTTTCTATTACTTTAATTCTTGGTACAGATGTCCTTCTAATTCCTCCATAACATACGGTTTGTGAGGTTTCTAAACTATTGTGCTTTAGAATTTGTGCCCCTCCAAAGTGTCACTGCTTCAAGGCTATCTTATGCATTGTCAGAGAAGGTGATATCTGCAATATAAGGTGCAGCACTTATTAATGGATAAATGACAGGGCCACCTCCATACTCCAATGGTCGTGCTGTTGTGGGTCCCATTTGGAATGATGCTCAGCATAAAATACTGATTTTTAATATCAAGTAAAAAAGTCACCTTTTATTCTTTGATAATATTATCATATAGCTAGGATGTGTTGTCTTATTATACTAAAGAAATAATAAGAACAACAAGTAGGAAAAACAAAAAGAACTATACATGGTATTATTAATATTACGAAAACTTCTAATTTCTAATTTATTCAAAACTTTACAGTTCATGCACCATAATTTGCAAGCATCACAGTTTCTGTGCAGCAATGAAATACAATGCTTTGCAATCATTCAAGATATTCTGCGATGCAATTGGAACATCAAAATAAGCTGTCTGTCGAACAGACAAACCATTATCTTCATATGAACCATTGACGTCATCTTTGGTAAGATAAAGATGAGAAACAGCTTGCTTATTAGCACTATACCAAAAACTCTCCTCCAACGATACAAGACTTATTAGAAATCCTCCTGGTTTTAAAAGATTTGCCAGTTTTCCTATGAAGAGGGAATATTCCTCCTTTGTCTTGGCTACACATTCCGAGCAGAAATTACAAGAAATAATATCGTACAATTCAACAGGAAGAGTAGAATCTAAAATGAAGTCAGCTGTTATATCACCTCTAAAAATATACTTCATTTTATTTCGTAACATAGCTTCTCTTTCTGCTACTTTTAATTCTTGGTGCAGCTGTCCTTCTAATTTCTCCATAACGTACGCTATATAAGGTTTCCAATTGTGTGCTTTAGGATTATTGTCCCTCCAAAGTGTCACTGCTTCAAGGCTATCTTGTGCATAGTCAGAGAAGGTGATTTCTGCAATATAAGGTGCAGCACTTATTAATGGATAAATGACAGGGCCACCTCCATACTCCAATAGTCGTGCTGTTGTGGGATCCCATTTGGAATGATGCTCAGCATAAAATTTATGAATGCTTTCCAAGTAAAAAGGCTGGACACCTCTCTCCTTATCTTCTGGATCACAGAATCTCCTCTGGAGATAGAAATGCACATCAAATGGATGAGACTCAGCCATAGGGTCACCTCTACAATTCTTATTGCATAATGTCATGATAATACATTGGAGGGCCCAAGTTAATTTTTAGTGCTCGGACCCAATTAATTTGCCCCACCTCTCTCTCTCTAACGACCTAAAGTGTACAAGTCAGCATTGTCGCAAAGATGCCACGAGACGAGAGAGACAGAAACTGTTGTGCTTGCAGAGTAGAATGGGCAATGTGGGCTAACATGAACGCATTCTACGCCGGAGTCTGTGAGTCGACAAAGCATTAAGACAAACACTTAACGTCTTGTTTCTATTCCTCTCTCAACCCTTAGGTATATTTGTAGGAGCTATTATTGCTGCTTCTATACCAGAGATAGCTATAAATGACCCTTTTCCAACCAATGCAGGCAGTGCTATACGCTGGATCAACATGTATCCTTTGTCAATAGTGAAAGCACAAAATTGTTGTATAATGCTAACTAGGTATATTCATAGTTGCTATTATAAGTTAGTTTTAGAATTTTAGGGTAGCTTTCCTGTTGACATAGTAGATATGTATACAATATGTTATTATATTATTGTGCCTTGTTATTAATAAAAATACAAATTACTATTTACCATATATAGTGTGTTATGCATTGTTATTTGTAAGTATTACCTTTGTGCCCTTGCCAAGATGTAGTGACCACAACTGTATGCTAGCCAATATGTAATATTATAAAGGATGTTATATCAGGTGATGTGTTATAGCTGTACTTTTGACTTACGAGAAAACTATTGACTTACGAGAAAGTAAATTTTAAGTCTGTGCATTAATTTTGTTATACTTCTTGCACTGTTGATTTTCAGACTATAATATGGAACCGCCAGTTGCAATAATTAAGGGTTAAAAATTGACACGCAACTGTGAAATATGAAGATGGAATCAAATGTCACAACTTTTAATTTGGAAATCATTCTTAACTCATTCTTAGTATAATAGGACTTATAGTTATGTTTGTGGAGTATCCTCGTAGTGCAAGAAGATCGAGTAAATCTTCTGTTGAGAGACCGTGAGTTGTTTGATTACAATGAGCATTGAGTTTAATTCTTGTATAGTGGACAGAAATATTTGACTCCTCTTCTGCACAATATAAAGTTTCTTGGTTCAAATTATATCGTGCGATTTTTATTTCTCTTGTTGTAAGTGATTATAACTATATCAGATATTGTATCCTATTTCTCAAATGAGTAAGACCCTTGTTAATTAAACTACAATGATTAGGCCCAGTATTGTGTCCTATCCCTAATGAGTAAGACCCTTGTTAATTAAACTACAATGATTAGACCCAGTATTGTGTCCTATCCCTAATGAGTAAGACCCTTGTTAATTAAACTACAATGAGATTATTAAACAGATTCCTGTTCAATTAGAATTACATAATATAAATACATACTGTGACATTCAGAGTTGTCAAGGATGACAGATATCATTTAAATTTTTAAAAAAGAAAAAAATTATAATTAGATCTTTAAAATAAGGCAACCATGTGTTGTTTATACATTTATCAAATTCAAATTTACTTTAGTCTTGGTGTTCCATGTTACTTCGTACTCTCTACAATATTTGGTGGTATTGCTTTATTTTTTGCCTGTATTTGTTATTTCATTGTAAGTTATAATACTAATACTAACATTTAATCTTTCCAATAATGAGAAAACCTTTCAATGCTTTCAGGCTGCTTTGAATGGAGAGAACTGGAAAGCACCTACTCTTGCCTGGGGACCTGGTAAGACTGTTGTCCAAAAGGGCCCACGTGTAAAAGAGATACCTCAAGCACCTTCAGAACCTCCTCCTCGTCCGCCCCCTCAAGCTAAATATGGTCTAACTGAACCTCCTACCTCACCGCCTCCTCGACCTGGTGTTCATTAGAACAATGGTCAGTGTAGCATCCTAATGTTTTTAACACATAAAAATTATCACTGACTTTAATTTAAAATAAAAGGTTGCAATTTTGTCAGTTTTCCATTTTAATTTTAGTTGGTCATAAATGAGATTTATTATTATACACGCTCTGTCATATTAGGTCATTTGTGAAATATCTGTTAGTCTTTTGTTTTTGTGATAACCAGCTGTATTTAGATTTTAAAGTATAATAAATGAATAAATTAGGATAGTGTAAGTCATATGAACGTCACATGACAGAGAATGAACTGATTAAGAGTTTAAAAACAAAGATGATGTGAAATAACTTGATTGTTTTACGATTTTTTTTCGACGGGGTTAAATTTTGTCTGAGAAAGGGAGAGTTAGTCAGAATATTTAATAAGTTATTGTGATGTTACAGCCTACAAAATGAAAATAAAACAATTAAATATATGTGTGTGTGTCATAGTTTCTGTTGTTACAAATATGTTCTTAGTTGTTTAGACAGTATTAACTTATGACTGACAAAGTGATTGATCACAGACATAACAACAAACATTTGTCTTCAACACAAATTATTTGATCTGAATGGACAGTGTTGAACTTGTACAACAAAAGGACAAAACTTAAGACAATACAAATCATTTTTAAATAATGTTTTATAAAATATAATGAATTCCTCCCCCTAAACCAATGTTATTACAAAGTTAACATATCAAGCTAGAAGGTGTAGTCTCTGAGACTTGGTTTTCCATAAGTTATAAAGATTTTATATGATGGTACTTTAAGGGGGAGTGTTAGTGAGGGCAGTTGCTAAAACCATATAATATTATCATTGTCATCACTTAGAATAATAATGTTTACATAGACTAATGAACTTCAAATTGTCCATTAGTTGGGGTGGGGTCAGTATTATATTCTAACAAACTTCAAATTGTCCATTAGTGGGGGTGGGGTCAGTATATTATATTCTAACAAACTTCAAATTGTCCATTAGTGGGGGTGGGGTCAGTATTATATTCTAACAAACTTCAAATTGTCCATTAGTTGGGGTGGGGTCAGTATATTATATTCTAACAAACTTCACATTGTCCATTAGTGGGGGTGGGGTCAGTATATTATTATTATTAATACACAGACTATAAAATTTGTTAAAATAAAAGGGGATGTACCATTTCTGGAGATTGAGCTTGTTGTTGTTCTTGCCATTTTCTTTGGCTCTCCTCAAACATCCTTACTCTATCTTGTGTTTCTTTCATCACCTGTCGCATTATCTCGTCCTCTATCTACAATAATACACAATAAACAGGTATGCAAAACCGGTTTAACAAGGACAACAACAACATCATGTACAACTATTTTAAATGTTACTGTCTCAAAGTTGTGATATATAATGTTGTTGGTAAAGTGCTATGGTTAGCAATTCAAATATTCACTAGCTACTCAAATTACCCAATAAACACATCATATATCAAATAACCCTTGGAGAGTTTGACAGAACTGTTAACATAACAATAAACAATTAATGATGGTTTACAACACAACTAGAGCAGCTGTCTGACCACACACAGAGAAAGCATTAAGTGAAACCACTGTGGTGCTGGCCACTGGGCTGGAGCTTATAACCTCAATGAAAAGGGGATGGCTAGTCTTGCTTTGTGAAAACTAGTAATTGATTTGCTCAGAAATGAAAGAAACAGTCCATTTATCAATGTTATCGTATTATAAGAGCAGGTGGAACTATAATAGCTTTCTAACTTATTCCACTATTAATATTTAATGCACTGAAGAAAGAAAAAATGACTTTTAATGTTAAGTTAACATTTGGTCCACAAAACTGTTCATTTACTTTAGCATTGTGGTCATCAAAGAGAAGCTTGGCTTTGCCACTAAGAGTTTCCAAGTCAACCCAACCAATCCATTTAACACATACACCATTCATTATAAAAGATGAACACAGATGTACCTTAAAGAAAGATGAGAGAGAAAGAGAGAGATATAAAACAAGAAAGACCATTATAAATACTTACTTTTCCTAGTTCTACTTCAAAGTCGACATTCTCTTTTGTTGGTCTTGTATCAATGGGTCTGTCTTCACTGAGAGCATTTCGACAGAACAATAGAGTCAAGTTTGTACCAGTTGATACAAATGTCTGCAAAACGGGAAATTATAATAGAAAGTAAAAATTGTAAAGGGAAGATGCCAGGTTTCAATTTCAATTAATGTAAAGCTCTACAAGATTGACTTTTTTAATTGTTTGCAAGAATGTTAAGTTGTCTCTTACTATAATAGAATGGCCTTCTGTGAGATCTTGTACAAATCGTTGTTTTCTTTCTTCATGTGGTTTGTCTTTAAATCCAGTATATTTCACCTAAGGTAGAAACAACACATTATAGTACTACATATATATATAATATACCAGTGAACTCTTATCTGTTAATTTTAATATTAAAAAAATGTTGTAATCTTATTACACGTACGTCTGATTCTTGTGAAAGTTTCTTGAAAACCTCATCAGATTCGAATTTCTTCTGTTGGTCTGGGAAAACTCGAGGCATTACGAAGATGGACACTTTATCGCTCTTCCAAAGTGTTCAAATGTGTGCTTTTAAATGGGGCGTGTCTTAAATTCAAATTCTTCAATGTCACATCCCATCTTTACCTATGTTGTTTAAAACTAGGAAAAGAAGATGTCTAGTCATCTTGATAGCAGTTGTCTGCTTTTTTATTCTCGATTGTATAAAGATGTCACATCAGGATGTTACTCTGATATCGCAAGTGCGATGTGATAATGACAATAACAAACAATTTATTGAAGAACTGGTTTGTGATTTATTTAGTGTAGATCTATATGTGTATGCAATATGTGTGTATGTATAAGTCTCGTTCTTATGTTGTAATTCTGAGAATGAGTCTCTCTCTCTCTCTCTCTCTCTCTCTCTCTCTCTCTCTCTCTCTCTCTCTTTCTCACTTACTCACTCACTCTTGTAGTGTCACAATTACTCAAGAGGGTTTGTCTTTGGTAGTTTGTGTCCTCATTTGTGTACTAGTAAAGATATCAAATACATAAAATGTCTTGGTCACAAAGATGATGATTTTGTAATGTTAGCAAAATGGGAGGAAGATAAACTCATTTTAAAAGCAGATACCAGATGGAGTAATACAGTCAAACTCCATTTTGAAGCACTGACACCAGATATGTGGTCTCAAGTATATCAAAATACATCACAGTTTAAGAAACCTTTATTAGAACTGTACAACTTATCCTCTCAGATAGCAGACAGGATCATTTCAGAGTGTGATTCAGGTCACGATAATATCTTAACATATAGAGAAGCAAGTTACTGTTGGCATATAATAGACAGAGATGAATTCATGATCTCTTTCCAACTAGAAAAACTCCTTGTTGTTCCACATCTTTATGGGACCTGTGGTACCTTATTTGGAGTGGAGTTTGTCCCCAGTAATCCATTTAATCTTCCTCTCTTTAAAGACTCTCGTAGTTGGGACTTACGTGCAAAGTTAGCAATTGGTTTGATTGAGTTAGTTGAAATACTAGAGACAACGGATTATGGGACTTTATATCTTTGTGACATTCAAGAGGGTAATTTTGGAGTTGTTGAAGTTGATGGTCGTTATGTTGTGAAGAGTATTGATAATGACATATCATTATATGAGAAGTCTTTACTGAGAGGTTTGGAATATGAGAAGGAGAATAATTGTACTACTGACGATGATTGTGGTTTTATTGACTGTGAAGTTAAATGTGATCTCAAGAAAGGAAAGTGCTCGGGAATTTTGGTATCAAATAATTTACAGGTTAGTAATAGTATATCATATTGTCATTGTTGTATACCAGGAAAAATATAGTAACAAGTAATTCTATTCCACTGGCCATCTGTGTATGTAATTTAATAAATATCACTGTTAGTATTCTTCCTTTTATTCCCAAGAGCACATTTCTCATCGTACAGTTCTTGTGATTATGATTGTATTACAATTGACAATGTTCTGACTATTAATAGTTTATAATAATCACAACCACTCACATCTAATACTCTAGTGTTATAATTTAATAATTGCAGACAATGTACACTTGTTAATTACTACTAATACTACTAATACTTGTTAACTCATTGATAATTTGATATTGATTTCAATATCATGTTTCTTAGGTTTTGTGTAAAGATTTATTTACTTCTCGACATCCCATAATAAAATATCCTCTACTTCATGATCCGCCTTCTCAAATACAAAAAGATTTGAAGAGTTTATTACATCAGTGTGTTCATCCTCTAAAACCATCAATACACATCTCTTGGACTTTGGCTAATAAATTAAAGAAAGTATTAAGAAACAGTCTTCAAGAGAAAGGAGATGGTCATTGATTCCAGTACTGTTACAATAACAATAAACACATAGTTGATCACCTCACCTTGGGTTCTAATTATCATTGTAATTTGACCTCATTACGAGGGTTTTACTCTTAAGAATGCAACTAGTATTTCTATAAAATAGTTTGTACATATCAATGAATGAGTTTTAAACTTTAAATTGTATGTCTGATTGTTAGTATCTCTCTCTATTTTTTCACGTTTTTCATACTCAAATGATCAATTATTGAAATAATTTAGTCCTTTTTAACGATATCAACTGTTTAAACCAATCATGTTTCGAATCTATTTTATACAAGAAAAGATCTTCACATAAACCACACCCACTTCAACTTACTGTACTAAATGCAGCTGTCCCAAATTTAAAAGCTCCACCTACTAACCCATCAAGTTGCTGACGAGCATTAGTAATTGTTTTGGTGTCATCAATTCTACGTTGAAGAAAATTCCAAGTATCCTGAAAATCTACAGATTTATCTTGAACCATATACACCTCTATGAAATGAAGTCATCACAAACCACACCCTTTGCCCCTCCTACTTACCCGTAGTACAATATACAGCTGCCAATATGCCCCTCTTGGTATACCAGTTAAAATCTGTTGATCTATCACCAGCATAATACCATATATCATCGACCATTGTAGCAAATCTTTCTAATGATGATGATAAATTGTTAGGATATGCTTTAATAGCCATGGCCTAAAAGAGATAAATAATGCATACATCATAGTGACCTTGGATAGCTACTATTAGTAAGCTCTAGACTAGTGAACATCAGTACTTACAACAGTGACCTAGGATAGCTACCATTAGTAAGCTCTAGACTAGTGAACATCAGTACTTACCACAGTGACCTAAGATAGCTACCATTAGTAAGCTCTAGACTAGTGAACATCAGTACTTACCACAGTGACCTAAGATAGCTACCATTAGTAAGCTCTAGACTAGTGAACATCAGTACTTACCACAGTGACCTAAGATAGCTACCATTAGTAAGCTCTAGACTAGTGAACATCAGTACTTACCTCAGACCAAGTGTCAATGTATGGACTTAGCATACGAAGTCTTGTTTCAACAGCTTGGTGCACTAAATGCCCACCTTTAATCCTAATTCATAGTCGATCAAGGAGACATAACAATATATTACAACGTACTGCTGTTCTCCAGAAGTAGTTTCTTTTAAATACTTGATAAATTTATTATTACAGTCCATTTCAAAGTACTCAATTAAATCACCACCACCACGAGGGAACAACCCATGAGTTACTCCAGGTAGCCCAGCTAATGTGGCACCATATTGCAGTGCTTTGATACTCCACCCATATTCTGGTACATATTGTAATGCTGAAGATAAGATCACATCACGATCAATGCCAATGTCATCATCTTCTGCATGTTGTGTATTGCCATTACTGAAGCATCTCTGAGCTGCATAAAATATTAAAAGTAAATAAAATATGATTATATTTATTCTCACCTTCAGGTCTTTTGAAAACTGAAACAATTGTCCTATGAACTAAAAATTTGTGCACTACAGATCTGCTCAACATTTTTCTCTAATTAAGCAAATAGGCATTAAATGAAAAATTATTTCTAAAATGCCTTAATTAGGTTTAAGATCCTGATAATTGCGGTATTTATTTGGGAAGGAGTGAGAGAAGGAGACCTGTTTGCAGTTGTTGCGTCTAGAAGGGCTACGAAAACAGCTATGGCGTCCAAGATTGCAGGTCTATACGATATGGAAGATACGTTAGGATCGGGTCATTTTGCTGTCGTGAAAAGTGCTCGCCATGTTTTTACAGGTAAGTGAATGCTGGGAAGATCTAGAAAAGTTATTAGTCGAAAATAAGTTTGTATTTTCATTGCAGTCTATGTAGACTACATTGTTGTCTTAATTTCATTCGTTGATTTTTGCTGGTTTACAGGTTTAAGAGTGGCTATTAAAGTTATTGATAAAACAAAGCTTGATGAAGTGTCTAAGGCTCATCTTTATCAAGAAGTCCGGTGTATGAAGCTGGTGACTCATCCATCTATTATACGACTCTATGAGGTGATCGACACACAGACAAAGCTATACCTTATTGAAGAGCTTGGAGAAGGAGGAGACTTGTACGATTTCATCATGAAACACCCAAGTGGAGTTGATGAAGATTTAGGGAGGAAAATATTTCGTCAAGCTGTGTCAGCAATACAGTTTTGCCATCAGCTTCATGTTGTACACAGGTACAGTGGAATATCATATTTGTATTGCTAATAATATTTCATAATGTCTCTTTAGGGATCTCAAACCAGAAAATCTTGTATTTTGTAAGACTGTTGATGATAATTTACATATTAAACTAACAGACTTTGGTCTCTCTCGGACCTTCATGCCTGGTGAAATGATTGAGTCATCGTGTGGTTCTTTAGAATACTCTGCTCCAGAAATACTTCTCGGAGATTCCTATGACCCTCCAAAAGTTGGTAAGTCATTCCAAATTCCAATTAGGTACAATTAGTTGTAATTTGCTGTTGTACACAAACATGTATTGTACATGAAAACATGTTAATTATAGGATGTATCTACATGACTGCCTTACATCATTGAGTAAGTTATTAGTGAAGCAGAAATTACTAGTATAATAAACTTTAATAATTGCAAGTTTCATCATGAATTTTAAATCCCTGTTTGTATTTCTCAAGGTGTACGTTGTCTCAATTGGGAGACCTGACTTCTTTGTTTTATTTCTTTCTAGATGTTTGGAGTCTCGGTGTTATATTGTATATGTTGATATGTGGTCGATCTCCTTTTGCTTCTGGTGGTGCTAATGAAACTTTAACACACATTATGGATGGTCGATATGATGTACCATCTCATGTATCAGAGTCATGTAAAAGGTAAGTTTAGTTGAGGGTATTGTTTTCTCCTCTATGTTCCAGTGTGTTATGTGGTTGAAATATGACTCTCCCTCTCCCCCCCTCTCTCTCCCTCTCTCTCCCTCTTTCCCTCTCTCCCTCCCCCCCCGCTCTCTCTCTCTCTCTCTCTCTCTCACACACACACACAGCTTAATATCTAAAATGTTAACAGTTGATCCAGTAAAGCGTTCAAGTCTAGATGAAGTTGTGACAGATCCTTGGTTAACAGAAGTAAGCTTTATTCTCCATATCACTACATCCTAATATCACACTTCATTACTTCCTCTTTGCTCCTCAGGGTGTAAAGGAAGATGACCATCATCCCTTGACTATCCTTAGTATCTCTGACATACCTAATGAAGAAGTCTATTACATTATTGAGAGAATGCAATTAGGGGGCTATGGTAATCCTGATGCTATACTCAAGTAAGGGATGCATACTTACTGAAATACTTACCATCTCCTTGGAAACTCATCAGAAGCAATGTTTATACCTTTGTAGTTGGGATACAGCACTTATTTCATTTCTTAGTTTACAGAAGTGTATAAAGTACTTCCTTTTAAACATCTATGTTTCTACTAACATGTCACTGATGCTAGGTATTAGGTTTTGTGAGTGTTATGAATGGAAGCTCTAGTTGGTAACTATGTAGTAACAAGCTAACCTTTGTTGACTGCTTTTAGCAGCTGTATTTTGTACCACTGGTTGTATGGTACCCTTTAATGTTAACACATCAGCTGTGTATGATCTCAACTATCTAGATTAAACTAACAATCATTTTTTCTTGATATGGTATAATTAATGATCCTTTTTGGTCAATTTGTGACTTGTCCATTATCTTGTAATTTATTGTGTTCAGACAATACCTTAACAACTGTAGTGAGTAAATGAAATCATTCTGTTTAAGGTTTGTCAATTGTTGACCACACCCAAATCATAACTGTTATGCTTAGTAATATTACTTCAAAAGAAACATAGTGAAAGATTTTTTTAAGTCGTAAATGGTTGTTTTTGTACAGTTCAATATGTGTGTGTGCTATCACAGTTGATTATTACATGTATATTTTCTTTGATGCTTTAATGACCTCTTGGAATGAAGCTATTGACTACATTCAACTAGTCCACACAACACAATACCCTAGAAGTTCAAAGTGCCAATGATATATGTAGTGACAACATAGTACTATGAACTCATCGTACAAATATATTAGTGTAATTGTCGAATCATTCAGTACTAATGGTATGGTGTTGTAACGATCCTTGTACCTATGACTCTTGTTAATTTGATCCAAGAGTTTATTGTTATAGCCACTTTATCTTCAACTAGCCACTGTTAGTTGAGGAGCATTATACCTGTGTTTATATACAACTTGTAGGTATATTTCTGCAATAGGTTAGTTGCTATGATGGGTTCTGTTTATTGTAGAAGTATTAAAGAGAAGCCTTACGGGAGTGTGGCTGCTACATTTTATTTGTTAGCCGAGGCAGAGAGACAACGCAAGCAGCAATCGTATGTACCATACATGCTGAGTAATATTAGTGGACTTGGAGGGATGCCTAATAGGAAAATATCAATGCCTGCTCAGTATACAAATCCATTGTGAGTGTAATGGATGAATGGATAGCAGGAGAGACAGGTGGATGGAAGTATGGATGAATGATAAGAGTGGGCACTAGGCAAAATGGATGGATAGACAAACAGATAAATCAATGGATGGATGATCTGTCTAATTGTTTATTTGGTAATTTGATATGGATGGTGGTAGCCTGACAAATTTTTAACACAATTAACATGTCAAATGTATGTATTAGACTACAAAGTCCGTTACGTTCCCACGGACACGCTGAAACTGGTGTCCTCCTTCCTCGACGACGACAACAATTGCAGCAAGCAGAAGTGGAAGTATACAGAAGAACAAGCGACGAAACTACGACTCCATTTTCTTCTCCAACTTCTGCTTTTAATCAGAGTCCGTATCAAAACCCTCTCTACATCAGTCCACGGTATGTTTGTCTACTCTTCTAATTGTTCATTCATTGGTCAATATATCAATGGAATCATTGATTGTATCTAATATATCAATTGAATTATTGATTGTACCTAATATATCAATGGAATCATTGCTTATATCTAATATATCAATGGAACCATTGCTTGTATCTAATATATCAATAGAATCATTGCTTACTCTATGTATCTAACCATCCCTAACTGATAACAATAGAAGAATATTATATTTCAAAGTTTGTTGTTCAGTATTAATTACGCATGTCCTCTCTGTTGTGTGGGGGATACAAGACAATTGAACCCTATTGTCATCCAAATATGTTTAGCTAATATTGATCATGTGACATATTTGTTACAAATTGTGTTGTCATATGACTAACTGTTGTGTCATTTTTTATTGTTTTTTGTCGTGTTGTCAACATAAGTTTACATATAGCAGTCTTTGAAAATCAGTGTTATTTGATATCTCATTCTTGTAATCTCATTCTCATGTGAATATCAATCTATGTCTCTCCCTCTTTTCCCTACAACAGGCTGGGAGTCGGTGGAGAACAAGTATCAACAACAAATGTTAGAAAACCTTCTTTTCCTATACAAAGTGTAGCCCAAGACTCAACAGGACTATCAGAAACAGACACTCTACAGCCATTAGATCCCTTAAATGCACTGAGAGATAGAAAGTTATCAGCTTGTGAAGAAGAAACTGAAGTCGATGAGACTGATGCTTCAGTTAATCGTTCTCAGAGCCCTCTATATAGTCCACGATCTCGTAAGCTACTCTCAGCTCGTAGTTCACCTAATGTAGCCAAAAGTGTCAGTAGAAGTGATATAAGCGAAGATGATGAGGAGGACGACGCCATTATGGAATTATCTTATTATCCACGACAAGTAACAACTCGACAATCTCCTTTAGCCTCACCTCACTTATCCAGCCGACTGTCTCCTGTTCACACTTTGGGATATAGCTCTGATGAAGAGTGTCCACCCTCTATACACGATGGACGACGAAAACGTCCCAGTAAAAGACTGCGTTATAAAAAGACACTTCATCCACTTGTGAGAGTTGATAGTGCTAGTAGCGATGACAGTTGCATCATTGATAGACCATTAAGACACAGCTTGCCTAAATTTGGCAAAGAAAAATTACGTAAAATAATTCCATATCATAGTGTACCCTCGACTCCAGCTGAGGCAAGTGGTTCAGAGAGTTTTGTCGATTTATTAGCTGTTCGTAGACCTAGATCAAACTCAGCTCGAACTGATAGCAGTCTTAGTGACACAGCTGAATTGGCTGTTCAAATGAGTGGTCGCTTTGAGTTGTCTGATGGTGAGGAGTTAGAAGAGAGTTGTGACAGAATTATGGAGGGTGTTCAGGAAGAAGGTATGGTCCATCAACATACCAGAACAAATAGTAGTTTGAGTGACCCATTGACACGATCAGCAGTATGTTGTTTATTATAGTATAGATCTCATCTCTCTCCCTCTTTCTCTCTCTCTCTCTCTCTCTCTCTCTCTCTCCTGTTGACTTTGACTAAATTATTAATTTATTATTTTCTGTCATTCAGAACTTTTCCATCATAAATTATATTACTAGAAAACTCATAGAAAGTGTCCGATATATACATGATATTATTAATACATATATTATATATATATGTATGTATGTGTATATGTGTTATTTTCCGTCAAATGGAATGTTCTAAACTTCCTTGTTTGGTAAACAGCTTTTAATTCCTGGCGTTTAAAAACACGTGAAAATAGTTATAAAGTCAAAAAGAATAGTACACGTATATGTAATATATACAAAAACATGAAAATATTGGTATTTAGCATGTCGGAATGTGTGGGAGCATATTTTTGAACAAGGGAGTATATAAATGTACATAGCAGCTGTTTGATACAAAAGGATAGCCAAGGAAGTGTCCAATAATTCTTGAGTTTGTTTATTTTATGTCACAAAGCAATGCTGTCCCCCTCAATATCCAGTGATCTGGATGTTGGTTTGTTTTAAGGTACAATGCAGTGATGTAGGTTAGATCAGTACGACGTGGTTTCTTATAAACTGGACACTCATATAGCTTGGGATCTTTTGTGTATTCTCTTGTGTTAATAGCATAGACATGTACCACAGGCATTATCACATAGAGTACTTTAGGAGTTGGTTCAACTAGTTTGGTATTTCGACGATCCCAACCTGCTCCATCAAGAAACAGACCTTGTATGTAGACTCCCTCAGGTGGAGGAGCAGTGACATCTTCTTTATTCATACGAGTTACATCATTGTGGACTACCACACTATCTAAAGCCCAACCTTTGTGAGCACGTGCAACCTAAATGAAATAAGAAGTTTTAAAGATCATTTCCATCTGAAACTGGAGACTAACCTCTTGTCTCATGGCTGTTAGAAACCCTTGAGGATTGAAGAACCCTGTCATCCAGAATATGTCGGGACGTCCTTCAAATACCCACGATCTAAATTGAGCATCTCTCTCAAGAAGTTCTGTAAACCAGAACCCAATAGTAGTTGATTCCCAAGATACCTAAAGAACATAAATGGTTGATTGTGGAGACTCCAGGATTGTAGTAAATATTATTTAATGGATGGGCTACATTTTGTATGATTGTAGAATTTATGTTACCTTCTTCCAAGCTGTAGGTACACGGGCGTCATACATGTTATCAAGTGTGTTTCTCAATGTCTAAACAAAATAATGAGTAAATGAAACCTTTAGGAGTGTCATATATACCTCACTCATCACTATAGTACCATCAATGGCTAACTGAAGATCCTGCAAAGTATTACGAACAACACTCAGGACTCTTTGCATACGATCTATTTCTTGTCTTAAAAAGATGTTCATTGGAGCTATAGCACCCATTTTTTGTAGCCTAGCACGTACCTAAAGAGAACATTATATATTTGATACAAGTAGCATCTTAAGTACCTCATGTGGTATATAATCATCTGGTAGTTTCTCTAACATCTCTCCAGCTTGTCTACGTACAATAGACTCTCTAGTTTCTCCACCTCCACTACTACTGTCCTTGGGTTGGATCTCTAGAATAGTATCCAGACAAGACTTGGCTGTGTTACTCTGATAACTGCAATGGATACAGTAATACAATAGTACCATACTGTAGAGACCTACGTTATATCAGCATTGGGATGCATTCCAAATACTTCTGGAGATATCGCTAGCGGAAGAGAGTCAATGTAGTCTTGATATTCTCGCACTGTTTTGTATACAACTATCGGAAAACCTTTGTAGAAACGGAAGTTCTGCTGGAACATATGCTCACCAAACCACAGCTTTGAGGCAAATACTTGTTATAAAAATGTACGATATAATTAATTTTACCTTAGCATAAGTATTCAACAATCGTTTGTCATAATCATCAGTGACTCGACCACCATATTGGATTTCACCCAGCATATAGCGGACAGCACCCCAAGATATTCCCTATAGAGATGTACTACATCATAGTAGCTCAAAGTATGACTCACTGACCTTTTTAAGATCCATATCATCAAGTAAATTCTGGACATATTGAGTGCTGGCATTAAAATCACCCTGGTTGAATTCATAGGGAATATTCCAGCCCAAAGGACCAAACTTTCTTCTCTCTTGTACAGTTGTATGGAGAAATGCTACTGTATATAATAGAGGCTTCCACTGAGCTAAATTGCTAATGTCCAGTTGCTCCTGCATAATGAGACTGTCACCATGGCAACAATAATTGATTTGATTTGTACCTGTGTGAGGTTTGTGTACGTTCTCATCAGACCAGCTTTAACCCCTTGGGGTGGTTCAAATGTGTATTTGATGGAAGACTGCAAGAAATTGATGGGAAACTTGTTATGGACTTCAGTCGTCATCCAAAGACGAAACGACTCATGGACTGTTTCAGTCTCCAATATGGAAGCTAATAGCTCCTCCAAAAAATCAAGAGCTAAGTGGCCATTTTGTACTAGCAACCAACCACCCTAGAATAGCAGGAGTTGAGGTATAGGTCATCTGGATTTGATGTACCTGTGTTTGGCATTGTTGCAGGAGTCGTCTTGCATGAACCTCTTGTCCTTGTCCCATGGAGATAGCATGACAACCTGAGATGAGAGAGAGTGAACGTAGTCATGTTTGAAGCTAAAATTGATGGATTTTATAAATATATAATTATATATTGTGTAAAATATATCAATAATTCGTGGATTTAAGGAATGTGTACAACATTGATGAACATAGGATATTAATCTATCTGTCCATCCATTCGTTCATCCATCCACTTTTCTTCCATCCGTCCATCTATGTATCTATTTATCCTTCTATTCCTTCATGCATCCATTTGTCCACCTAACCATCTATCCATCCATCCATACATCCATCAAGTCATATTACTAAATATTTTATTTCTTACTTAGTTTATGTTTCTTCGACAATGCATCTATATTATTGCTGGGATCAGAACCCATGGATAGAAAACAGATCATGGGAACACGTACTGTTGACTCCTCCCACATTTTTTCTATATCCAAAATGACACCCTCGGCATATTTGACCCCCATTGATTCTGAGATGTATTTACGAGCTTGAGGCAATACTCTGTCTGGACACCATGCTCGGATTAAGAGAAGTTTACGGAATGTGTCCAAAGAATTCATATAACCATCAGGAATCACAGCTTCTTCTGGGACATCGGCATCAAACCAACTTTTCCAACCTTTATCATTACGTCCAATCTATTTAACAAAAAGTAAGAATATTGTAATATACCACATACATGTATATGTAAGTCTAGAATTTTAGAACATATGAGCTACTGTAGGGAACATATATGCTCATATTTTTATTAATATGTAGCAAAGAGATATTATAGCATCTGATAAAGATTACCTGATTAAGGATTTCAGAGAATTGAGGCAGTTTAGCTAGTTCAACCAGGTTGAGCCATGTCATATCTGTAATCCATTTTGATGATTTTGGTGGACAAGTTTTGAGATCTAGTGCAGCACCACCTTTGATAAGAGTCTGGAATTCATGATGTTTAACATGACCTTTTTGCATATCTATCTTCAATGCTAGTAGTAAAGTGAATAGGAACTTGTGTTCCTCATACAGTCCACGTGTTGAGTAACGGAATGCTTCAAAGGTCAGATATTCTACTATGTTGTTGATACGTTTAGTGGTGACCGGTGACTTAGCAGAACGAGCCATAGAAAGATCAAAGATCTCTAAGAACTGGACAAGAGATGTCTGATACATGACATTGACCATTGACATTTCAACTATAAGGAAATATAAGATAGAGCCTCGAGCAGCCACTGGACGATACTCTTCACGGGCTGCATTGATTTTGATCTCAGTTTGAGCAGCAATGTCAAGCTTTTGAGTCACATCTTCAGCTGTTTGTTTTGTGGTTCTCAACACTTCAATAAGAGACTCATCATCAACTAAAGACCCCTATAATGAAAGGATCAAGTGAGCTGATAATGAATAGTATGACCTACCTTTGTAGATGTCAGACGGTAAAGGAGATTGTCTTCAAGTTCTTTCATCTTTCTCTTGTTGGCCATTACCTCTTCCATTAGTTTAACTCTCTCTGCTTCAAGTTCTTGTTTCTCTGTGAGAATTACTCGACCTAGAAGCTGATCTTCTAATCCTTTCACAGTCACTGTGAAGTCTATGATAGCAGTACGTGCACTGATCTGTGGACAGAGTTACTTATCTAAAAGAGTATCTGTTTGTCTCACCTCTGGTGTGTAAGAAGGGTTAGGAAGTTTAGTAGTAATGTAGAGCATGAATCCTTTCATCACATCAACTTCTTTGTCTCCTACTTTGACTTTTAGCATGCTCCCAGCTTTGATGAAGTTCTTCTCTAATACATTGTCCAAAGCTGGATCCAGCTCTTCTTCTACATCCTCAATTAGTATGGCCTTCCCTAACGAGAGACAGTCCTCCAAATGAGACCTGAAGTACTTGTGGTTTAAAGTAGTTACCTAATAATGACATGGAGTAAACAAATACTGTATTTATTAGACTCACTTGTAACTCATTATTTGCTTCTCTGTTTTTAATCCAAGTTTTACCCTGACCCTGAGGATCAATGAGCAGAGGGAATCGGGTTGCCTTAGTTACGATGATACCATTTTGTACCGAGAGTTCATCGTTGGGTAAACCTTGGAGATTCCATTCGCTAATAGTGGCTGAATCAGTTAACATTTCAACAAAATTTACATCAGATGAGAAAGGGATGATTCGATCTTTCATTTCTTTTTTCCAAGCATCTGTGAGCAAAAACCTGAACTCCTGGTTGAATGGACCAGCATAGGACAAGAAAGCTGAGGCCAAGAGGACATCACCAACCAAACATTGAATCTGTTCTTGAAATTCCTTGCTCTGTTGTGTCCATCTCTCCTTTTCCCCTCCAAGTCCTTCAATGAGAGCTGAAGCAGCCTTCATTTTACGTCGACAGGTCTCTGCATCATCTATAAGTGTCTGTTTTCTACGCATGGCCTCCTCATACATGGCTTTAACTTTGTCCAGTTCTCTTTGTTTCTCATCTAACATGGCTTGTGCCTCTTCCAATTCAGCTTGAGCCTTTCCAAACTTAACCTCTTGTATGGCCAGATTAGCTTTAAGTGGTAGCACCTCTTTATTGATGCCATAAAAGAATGACATAGCTTTTGTCCATGAGCAGAGACCAGCCACATTACCGCAGACCTTCTTAGCATTCTCCATGTAGTAATCTTCCATAGAAAAGTAAGGCTGCAACAACTCTACAGTTTCTTCATTAATAGAGTCCTTAGGAAAGTTCTGTAATCCTTGAAGGAAACCTCCTTGACTCATCATCTTTAGAGACTCTCCCCAGGAAGGTTTAGGACCAGGTCGCT
Organism: Xestospongia muta; assembly: GCA_963693285.1. Classification (NCBI taxonomy): domain Eukaryota; kingdom Metazoa; phylum Porifera; class Demospongiae; order Haplosclerida; family Petrosiidae; genus Xestospongia; species Xestospongia muta. The sequence goes on from OY848930.1 coordinate 4,978,506, forward strand.
CAGGATCCATTGCCATATTGTCTAACTTCTTTTGGAACAATAATAGTACACAGTCCATAATTCTCATAATAAGATGTGGAGGTTTGGCTAACTTCCTTACTGTGGCTATATCTGCTGCTTTAATTGTCTGCAAAGCTGCCTCAGCTTCTTCAAGTGCAGGTCTAGCTTTCTCTAACTTCTCTTCTGCTACACTTTTATCAGCAGCTATTGCATCAGCAACAGCTTGAGCTCGATCTTTCACTTTCTGAACCTCAGCTTTAACTTTCTCTGCAGCCTGAGCCTTCACTGTCACTTCTGCCAGCACCTTCTCTGCCTCCTTTGATGCTACTTCAAGTTCCTTCTCCTTAACAGCTAGTTCTTTAGCTAGCTGAGCAACAGACTCACCAGCTTCCTGCAACTTCTCCAAACCAGACTTCATTCGGCTGCTGAGTTCTCCAACAATGTTTCTTCTCTCTGTGTATATATTTTTGTAGCTTCCAATAAATGACAGATAGGACTTTGGAGTCACATGAGCTGTGCGACGATAACGCTCAAAGTAGTCCACACAACTTTCAGCAACGAAGTCTTGAAACACTCCCATAGCTTGTATCACCTCCTGCTTCACTTCTGGTGTACATACAATGTCATACTGAGCTAAGAAATGGCGAGCTACTGCAATCAAAGCATCTTTTGGCCATCTACTAAACCAATCCATTGTACAACCACTAAACAATCCTGGGAATTTAAGAGAGCGGCTTCTAAACTTTTCACCTACTGGTGAGAAACAGAGCACCACATGAAGGTTCTTTCTAGCACGAGATAAGAAATATTCATAGAGGTTTTCAGGAGTTGGAGGACGCCGGGGAAACTCTTTCTTCATAACAGGAATGAGTTCAGATGTGATTTCATCAATTTCATCTCTGGCAAACAAATTGGAGACCTCTCCAGATGACAAAATGTTATTGATGTATTCCAAGAATCCTTCATCTTTGATCTCCTGGTCAGTGAAAATAAATGAGATTCCTTTCCCCTGTTGTCCAGCTGTTCTATACAATATCTAATAAATGAATTAATAGTATTATTGGTGCATTAGTTAAATATAAAAAAAACTTACCTTGAGATCTTCCAATAAACTGTTCACATTATAAGAACGGGAAAGTTGAATTTGAAATGTTTTATAGCCAGCAATAAAAGATGCTAATCGAGTGAGACTTTGTTTACCAGACCCTCCCACTCCAACCAACAAAGCATTGCCACGATCAGTACGAATAAGACGTGAGATTTTGATGAGATGAACCATTGCATCTTTGAAGAAAACCAAATCCATTCCAGACCCTCTAACAGTCTCATTGTACTGCTGTAAAAAGTTAATCAATCTCTCTTCTGTCTCAGGATAAGATGGAATCTGTAAAGAAGAAAAGAAAAAGTCAAAACGTTATAGCACCACCATTAGGATACTTACTGGCTCATAGATCTTTGGAGCTTCAAATTCAAAGTCTTCTGGTTCATCACCTGTGGGTTCTGGAGGATCTCTTAAGAAATCTACAAAATAAGGCTCCTCTGGGACTTTGTCTCGCATTGTCTCGCCAAGTTCTTCTTCAATGACTCGTACCAAACAACGATCAAACCATTCTTTGTCTTCAGCATTAGTGAAACGGTCGGCAATCACACGAGTGCATTCATGTCTCCATAACCCCAATAGTATCTCAACACTTGTGAGAATATCTGGTTCCATGTGTAGCATCCCTTCCCAAATACGAGAGAGATCACGAAGATTGAAGACATAGTGAAACTTGGCTGGAGTGGGTAACATTTTAACTTTAGTAAGTTGCCATAGGCGTCTTGTACAAACCACAAGTTGTGGCACCATTTCAAAAATTTGCTTTTGAAAGCCTCTCTCTTTACAGAAGTATCCTGAACCTATAGCTCCAAAGATCTTGTCAATGGAAGCATTTGAAGGTAATGTGCAATTGAAGACATTAAACTGTCTCTTTAGACGTTGAGGGATGTCATTGCGTCCTCCTCCTGGGTGGATCATGGCTGCTAGAAACTGGATGTCTTCAATGTGGGTGAAGTCTCCAGGTTTTTCAAGACTGTAGAATCCTCTCATTTCTATTGTTTGGCGTACAATTTCATTAGTGATTTGGTCTCCCCAGTTATTGATGATAGGCATGTTGACATCATCAATAAAAACTGTCATTTTCTTACCAGCTGGAGGACCATACGTTGTTCCAACTCTTTTGTCAACATAGCTCTCAATAGCACGCTGGAAATGACCAGGAGTAGTGGCAGAGGAGAAACTAAGACTCTTACTGAGATGCTCTTCAATGTTGTATTTAGAAACATAGCCTTGAATGATGACAGTTTTTGCTGTCCCTTGTTCCCCTATAAGAAGAACTGGTTTGGACTGTTTGGCAACAGTATGGATGAGGTAATCTGTACGGACATTGTCAACATTGGGAACCAGAATGGAACTATAAGGGGGAATACTATCTTTGGGATAGACATACTCTTCGACACGTGTTATCCAATGAATCCAATCCCCTTTTTCATCAGGAACAAACTCAAACATGGTGTCACCTTTTTCAGCATCACAGACTGGATAATCTAAATCTGGTTTGTTTTCTCTCATCCAAGTCTCCATTTTTGAACGATCTCCAAGCTCTAGAGGAGCTCCAATACTCCACATAATAGCAAAGATGTAGAGGTGTTCAAGATGTCTATGCTGCAATGACACATTGTCTTCCTTTGCTGGAATAAGTCCTTCTAAAATAACACATGTTTGGGCAATGTAGTTACATTGTAGTAACTCCATCTTGGCAACCAGCATTACTGAAACATAGTTATATATATCAATGAATGAGCCCTCAAAGATAGTCAGAAGGATCTCTGACTCTGTTGGAGTTATCTTCTTCTCAGAGACTTTTTTGAGAAGCCAACTTTTTAAAATTGGACTCCAATCAAGTCCAGAGGAGCTCATGTAGACCATACCATTACGAGACACAGTAGCTGGTGAAGCATTGTCCACATTATGAGGCTCAAAGACAATTTTACAGTCAGGTGCCATGGGAATTCGATCACCATTAGCTAGCGTGAGTGTCTTGTTGTCATCTAGTACACTGTTAAGGTTTTCAATCCATAATGTGTCCACTGGACCATCCATCACTAGCCAGATGTGTTCTCCTTTCTTGACCTTGTGGGTACGACGCCAGAGAGTGGAAAAGATGCCATCAGTCCAGTCATTGGTGGCAACATCTAGTCGTCCAAACATCTGAGGTGCTGTAATGGCCTTTGGGTTCATTCTCATTTCTCTGTGAGCTTCTCCACAATCTGTCATTGCTTTCATTAGTATATGAATACAGCAAGTCTTTCCTGCACCACTAGGACCTAAGACCATAAAACCATGGCGTACTCGTTGGGTTTCAAACAATTGGATGAGCTTTAGGTTCCAGGAGGGATGGTTGATGAGACCTGCTTCTTCAACTCTTGTGTTTATAGCTGCATCTAGATCAGGATAGCCAGCAGTCTCCAGTTGGATACCAGGGAACAGATCATTGATTAAACTAAGAAACAGAGGCTCATCTTCATCAACTAGTTTGGACAAGTTCATATCTCGTAGACCTCGCATAACTATCATCTCTTCACTATCATTAGGACACATACGCTTCACAGGACCCAGTGATCGAAGTACAGACAGGATATTCCTTAAACCAAAGTCATAATGCACCTAATTCAGATAAAGTGATAACTATAACAATGTAGTCAATGTCAGAGTGACTTACTTGTTTAGATAACTGCTCTTCACACAATTTATACAAAGTATAGAACTTCCGTGCAAGTACAATATTCTGCAGAAAACCACAAGAGGCAAGTTTCACACGAATAATAATCTGTCTGTCAGGAACCATCATGGCAATGGGTCTGAAATTCATCTTGAGGTTCTCAGGCAATTCCTGTCGTCCAGCATAACCAGGATTCTGAAATGGAAAATGAAATGTTGCTTACGACAGGCAAGAGCTTACCATGGTTAGGAAGAGGCCAAATTCTGGGCTAAGGCTAACAACATCTCCATCAGTGAAAATAAACTCTGACTTCCTCTCCTTTCGGCACTGCAAGACAACTGCAATCTGTTGAGCTGCCACTGACAAAACTGGTAACTCAATTCTGTTAAACTCGTCAAAACATCCCCATGAACCTGACTGTGCAAGCCCTTTGTAGATTCTGCCCAAGCCCCGGAAATCCATCTGATCAGAGCAGTTAAATACAACTACATATTTTCCAAGAGCTCTACCCATATCTTTGGTAGTCTCTGTCTTACCAGTACCTGTTAAATGTCACAAGTAATTGACACTGATAATTGGATCAGTGATGAACTTACCAGCTGGTCCTGCAGGAGCACCTCCCATTGACATTCCCAAAGCCTGAGCTAGTGTTATATAACATCGATCTGTTAGTGGTGTAATGACAAGACGCTCAGTACAACCCAGGAACTCGTTCTGGTAAGTAAAATTAACATCTGTAATTGAGATAACACATTTGTCAGTGTCTTCATTGAAGTAGAAACGACTCTGTTTCAACCATTCAAAATCAGTAGCTGATTTAATATTCATACGAACCTGTACAATGAAGAAGACATATGCTCAACAATATACACACAATCTGTTTAGTTTGAAGTGGCTATAAGACATAGCTCAGTTCAAACTAAATGGATTGTCATAGATGGCACATTAAAATACATGTATCTAATCCTGACCATATCATTAAAGATATCTCTCTGATGAAGATGTATTGTAATCAATGTCTCATATTTGACACGATCAATCTTGTTCAATTCCTGTGTGGTCATTTCAATGAGGGAATTGAGGATGTCCAAAAAGTGCTGGTCTGTAGCCCCCATAATTTTCTTGTCTACACGAGCATTTTTTAAAGCATGTGTAGCATCAGCTGTCCAAATAATTTGCAATCCAAGGAGACCAATCTGAAATGGTAAGAAGAGAGGTAAGTTAAGAACTCATTATTTCTATTGTGTGTTTTAATTTTAAACAGTCTCTATGTTCATTACTTGAGCTGGATAGGAACCCAAGAACTCCATTAGTTCGAAGTTAGGGTCTTTAATAGCTACTGCAGCTTGTCTTATAACTGCATGAACAGATCGTTTTGCCATATCTAATAATTTGCCAAGCCATATTTCAACATTGCCTTGTGCTAATACTGGCTTTTCCAACTAGAAGAGAGTAAGAAAACAAGTCCATTTGTATTTGAAATCAGTAATGAAATTCTGACCTCAATTGTTTCAGGTTCTCTTGAGTTGATGTGTGTAATACGGTCATAGTCTTTCTCATGAAAGGTGACAGTCTTGATGTTATCAAAGACACTTAACAGATGAGCCTATAAAACACACACTATAGATTTTAATGTAAGAGCATGTATATATTTACTTGTATGGTGTGTGAGTCAGAAGCTTGACCTAGGATCTCCAGCAGTGCTGGGTCTGAAACAAAGAAAAATCGTGGAAAGATAAGTCGTTTCTTCTCTAGATAGCCTGTTAATGACTTCTGACAAAGTTCTAATTGTTCTAGAAGATGAGGTAAGAGTTGTCCAAGAGTTTCATCACCAGCACAACACTGTACAACATTGGATGTCTCGTGAGCTTTTGTCATTATCTTAATCCATGATTTGTCAATATTCTGGAAACGTTTTGCTTCCTACAAGTCACAGAGTAAACCAATAAAGTCATATCGTATACATGATACCTTTGGTAGTTGCTTAGCAATATCACCACCAACAAAGACAGCTTCTAAATACACCCAAAGATTCTGAACTACCAACCAATTCTCTAAAATTTCTGAAGTGTTAGTAAGGTTTTTCACCCATTTCTGTATATCAGCCTTGAAGGGAGCATTGTACCTAAGAAAAATAATATGTAACTGTTTTAAAGACTGTGAGTACTCACTCATTACGTACCTGTTGGACATCAAAGAACTCAGAACCATTAAAGAATCTTCCATGAGTGATATGATCTCACCAGTTTCCTCTCCTCTCAAGAGGAGCTCACCACGAGTCTTAAATGGGGCAAATGCCAGGTTATGGACAGCCCACTCTGCAGCCACTTGCTTGAGTTTAGCCTCAATGTCTTGTTCCTTAACAGCTGCAATACAAATATCCTGTAAAAACACATCTATTATCACTCAGACAACAGTCAGAAATAATTTACTTCAATGTCCTCCATGTTTTCCAACAAAGGAGCTTCCATTACATTACGCAGAGCAAATCCTTCACTCTCAATATCAAATTTATGTTTAGTAATTTCCTCAATTCTCTTCCAATGACGTTCCTTCATAGCTTTATCTGCCATACGTTCAAGTAAAGGACAAATAGCATTGAAATCGTCAATCTTCTTGGTGAGGTCTTTGAAGGCTTGCCATTCTTTGAGACCCTTGGGAAGCTTACGGCACTTGTTTTGAAAGTCTAGCAGCTCATTGTTAATTTTCTCAATATCAACCTGATCAGGACAAACAAATAAACAGATGAAGAAGAGACAAAGACATACAATTATATCGAGATACCATTTATTTTACCTCTGTCCACAAAATGTCGTAGTACCCGTCAACACTGTCCATTACAGCATTATAAAGACCGTAAAGTTTCTGGAGGAGGTTCAACTCTTTCCTAATCTCAACAAGTGTAGGATAGTCAGTTACTGGAAGTCCAAACAAATCTTCTCCACCAGAATAGGTTTGGAATTTGCGCCATAAATCATCAAACTGACTCTGTCAATTACCAACAAATAAATAGAAAGAAGGGACGATAAATAATACCTGGTATATGACCAGACGATCAGATGCTTCTCGTGGTGGAATACCCACAACCATTGGTCCTTTCTAAAAGGGAAAATAATCAAAGTAGACATATTTATTGACGATGAAATCAGCAATATGACTTACATCATTATAACTGTCAACAAATGTTGTAACAGTTCCTTGAAATTGCTTCACGTTTTCTTCCAAAGAATCTTTAAATTTTGGTTGGACTTGTAACAGTTCAGACAGAATCTCTGCAATTTGGTTGATGAGTTTTTGCCAGAGATATCGTAAAGTGTCTACTCTTTCAACTTCTTCCTGACTCACTGCTATACCATATCTTTGAAGTAGAGTGTAGCATTCCTATAAATTAGAATAAAGTATGATGGAAAATAGGACACTAAACTAAAGAAGCATTACCTCAATTGGGCCCAGGAACATGTCAATGCGTATTTCATTCTCTCGTATCTCCTTCAATGTTGCCATGACACTTCTTATATCATCCAAGTCCTTAAGAGGTCGAGAAATGAGTTTGATCCATTCTTCAATAGACAAGAAGATCTCGTCCATAATGCCTTGATAATGCTGACTCATAGAGCGTCCATAGCAGACTCTCCACTGTTTTGCCTCTGTAATTAACATTACTTTTAATTTTTCAGTGTGAAGGCAAACAGCACCAGCTGCTTGGGTATCAGACTCGCTTTGAATTGACTCCTCTAGCTGTTGGAACATATGCATTTCTTGTTGGTAATCACTGACGCTTGGATTTGTTTCAGAAAACTTGGCAACTTGTTCATCTCTGTCAACAGCCCACAATAGTTTGTATCGAGCATACTGATCAATGTTGGACTGTATGACGGTCTTAGTAGAACTCAGGCTAGTACTTAGGACAACCATAAGCTTAACAATTTCTTTGTGCTCTGCAACAACATGGTAATAGGTCTTAAGGCGAGTGGTTGAGGTGTCCAATTTCATCCGAGAGTGGAGTCCTATTACACTCTGAGTGTGAGAACCTGGTCGCACTTGTCCCCAACAGTAGATATTTTTCAAAATAGAAAGGATGGTCTGGACAACATGATTCATTGTCTGTTGTATTTCATCCAGACTAGGTTTCATGACAAGATTTGGCAAGGATAAGATAATATCTGCAACAAACAGAGGATGGTGTTCTTTCTTTTCATCAGCAGAGAATTCTGTATATCCCAGAGCACTAGCAAATGCCACTCGTTTTCTAAGAGTTTCCATGCTGTTACGAAAAAGCTGAACTAATGTATCTATGTTTGTTTGTTGGTAGTAATCATACAACACCTCTGCTTCTTGTTGCATTTTGGATTGTTGCTCATGTTTTCTTTTTAATGTTAATGCTCCAGGGACTGTGGTATCCTCTGGTGGTTCAGAAGGTAGAGAATCATCTGCTAGTAGCAACAAATCCAACAGTTCTTGAACAGCTTTCTCCACCACTAGACTCTTGTTTTCCAAACAAATTGCTCCATTTTGGCACAACTCCTCTGTTTTTGCTGTGAATTCTTCAACCGTAATGACTTCTTGACTGGGCACATCACAAAGAGGTACTTTCAACATTTCTGAGAAAGTTTTAAATATGCGATGCTCATGTATTCCAATGACAGAGTCAATGCGTTGTTCTAAGTCTTTGAGATGTTTCTGAACTGTGTACACAAAGTCTGTCAGATTAAGAGATGTCCAACGGAGAACTGACAGGCCTGGACTCAGTATTGTGTTCATTTGTTCAATGTGTGGAGACATAAGAACTTGGAAGAGCTCTGGTATCTTGGTAATAACACGATCGTACTCTGTGACAAGTAACTGGATTGAGAAAGAAATAATAGCATATAATACTAGCCAACAGAAAATGTTTGTGCTAACAGAAGAAGAATTACTATGTGGTTTAACTTACTTTCACTACATTATAGTTGCTTAGGATTGTGGTTTTGCGAGTATAAAGAGTAATAGCATCTTCCGGTATCTCAATACCCATTCCACTTAAAACCTGTACTTCACGGAGAAACTCGTTGATCTGAGGGTCAAAGTTGACAAGTAAAGCTTTAGATAATGGGTCTCGGATAAGTAACGTAGATGTTAAACTATGCTTAGTAGCATTCATCTTTTCTCTCCATTGACGAAGATGTATGATCTCGTATTCTACCAATACTTGGGCAAGTCGATTGTATCCTCGAATCATGTTACGAGTATCAGACTGCTCAAGTAACCCAGGCAAGTCATGAAACAGTTTAACTGGTTGACTGATCTTCTGGTAGAGTTGTCTGCACCAAGCTATTCTACTGGCTACTGGAGGTAGGTTGCGTGCAATTGGAGGAGATTTTTTATTGGTGTTATATTCCTGCTGAACGTATTGTAGTTCTCTACGAAATCTCTGTAGTATGATAGGATAACAATTAGGTACATTCACAGCAGGTATCTTCAATCTATAAAGGAAATATTGAAAACATGATAAATGTAGACTGGATTGTGATTCATTACCTTATGAATCGTTTTGCTGTCTCTATTGCTTGAAGACTAGTGGAAGATCTTGTGAAGTGATCATCCATGAGTTGCAACAACTGGCTCTAAAGAAATGTTAATGACATTACAATAGACACTCTGATTTATTTCAACAAATTAACACTAAATTATCATTTTAATATAACATTCTTTAAATTCTAACACACAATTATGGATCATAAGTAAATTCAATGGTAACCTCATACTCACATTGAGGTCTTGAACTTGACGCTTGAAATCTTCGTAGTCTCCATCAAAGTCTGTCTTGCGTTGTTCTAGTACGTCATAAGGTTTCTTTTTAAGAGTAGCCAAAGCCAGATTGAAACGGGAGTTCAATTGCTCCACCCCTTCTATATGTGACAGGCCCATTGAAGAGTAAATTTTAACTGTTGTGAAAAGTTCTCGTAGTTTTTCCAATCTAAATAAAGTGATAATCACGTGAAAAATCATGTCACTAGGTTTAATACCTTTTACTGAAATTGTTGAACTTTCCAAATATATACATCTCAGAGAAATCAAATGGTTTCTCATCAGGATGATCTTCTAGACGTTTCTTTGTACGTTGGAAGCACTGCTGGTATTCTTCATTTAGTTTAAGACACTGTTCCATCTTACAAACTACCTCCTCTCTCTCTTGTTCCCACACCTGATAATGGATGATATAGTCATGTCTGAATGTAATATTCTTAATGATCTTACCTTATGGTAGCCATTATCAGTAATGTGAGCTCTACAGGCATTGATCATTTGGTTTGTCACTTTAACAAACAGTGCAGTCATATGCTCTGAGGTATTGTAGTAACGAGAATAACTGTTGATCATACGTATGGCATTCATTAATCCTGGAATGGCATCTAACATGGTAACCTATAAAATAATACAGATAGGCATATAAATTAATTTTACATATACAACTAGAAGTGACAATTAGAAATATTCACATAGTTAAGTGTAAAACACCACAGGTAGTCAGTACATTACTTAAACATACTGGATTACACTTGTACAATGGTTCACAGTATTTTTCTAGTGTATAAAGAAACTTGACGTTATCTTTGGCCTCATTTGTGAAGTCTGTGATCTGCAGATCAAGCTCCTTCCAGGTCTACATGTGAAAAGAAAAGTGTAAGAAGTGGAGGGTTTCAACAGATGATTAACAATCAGCTGAGGGGCTTTAGTAATTGGTATAAATACCTTGAGAACTTTAGACTTTGCTGCTACTAATAGAGATACCACATTTCTACATTGAGGACTCTTAACACAAGCTGTTAAAGAGTCAAAACGTGCAAGACGTTTCTTCCAGTAATCTAATTCAGCTTTAGGTCCAACATCATCAGCTTCTTTACGCATCTGCTCTGACTCTGTTAATATCTAAAATACAAACTAAATGTGTTCATTGATCATCGTTAAGAGCACCTGTTCAATTTCCCGACACCAACGCAATGCACATTGTTCTGAGGCTTCAACCAATTCTGGATTACTTGCTGATGAGAGTATCTCACTAGGTGAGGTCACCTTGGCAAGTTGGTTATGTTCACATGGTGACAGTTTAACAGCATCAGCAATGCTAGCTTGTGCATTGGCTAAAACTCCTACAAAAGATGAGAGTTTACTCAGAAACTGTTGCTTCACTCGTTGGGCTTCTGCTCCAGTAAGATCACCCCATTTCTCATTCTTTTCTAAAGCTGGAATGAAGACTAAGTCAAGCAATCTCTCGATAGCTCCCAATAGTCCCTCTCCATTAGAGTCCAGCATACCAAAATAGACCTCCTAAGTATTTAGAGGATCAAGTGGTTCATTGAGTACCAATAATGCTAACCTGGTGAATGTTCAACATAGTGATAGGTTTGTTTGTGTTTGGCCGAACAAAGAACATACAAGAACCAGAATAAGCTTCTTTAGTACCATCTGTAATCCATAGCTTCTTCTCTTTTCTTGAGTCTATATAATATTGAAAAGAAAGTATCATTACCAGCGTGGTCTACCTCCTTCCATTGGTGTCCCATCTTCGGAGAAGAATAGTAGAGAAGATTGACCTCCTTGTGCAAAGAAATTGTCAAAAGCATCCAACTATTTAAAAAGGAGATGATAAATTAGTTACATTCGGTATTGTAATGTAGAATTCACTTGATCTCCTTCTAACATTAACTCTTCTGCCTCTTCTATTGTAAGCCCTCTTCTTTCTGCAACAGTAGATAATATGAAGTCGTGACGTCCGTCCATTCTAGCTCGCTTTTGCTCCCTCTCCTCCTTTGTTTTCATCTGCATAAGCAATTCAAACAGCAATCTTACCAAAATTGCAATACCTGTTGCTCTTTGATAGTCTCACTAGTTAGCGTCTGCAGTCTTCCACGCTGTTTCGAATCTCTCTTTGCGTGACGACGAACAACAGACTCTTTTCTAATTCGTTCTTCCATCTTCTCGCCAGCTTTGAAAATTACTTACCAGTTAACTTTTAAGTTACACCTTAGAATGTAAAATAAGGTACGTCAGCCCCACCCCAAATTGAAACTCGAGTAGTTTGTTAATTTTGTTATGTCGTTGTTTACAAACGTACTGCGCATGCTCAGTAGATTTGGGGAGGAATTCCAAGTCAGCTTTGCGCAGCAGCCCCACCTTACTTTCACCATAGACTTATACTCTCACTCAGCTTGATTTTGCAAGTGAGTTAGTTAATATTAAAATTAGCTAACTATATACACACACACACACACATTATATATGTATATATATATATATATATATACACACACACACACACACATATATATATCTTTATTCTTTAAATATAGTAATGTCCAAGAAGCATCCCTATGCAGCACTGTCTCAAGAAAGAGATTCAGAGGAAGAACTGACTATCTATGATAAAAAATTTGGAGAGAGTACCTACAATGAGAATGAGGAACTTATTTTTCGTTCAAGAAGTGGTCATAAGAGGTTTTCTAATCACTCCACTTCCTTGAAAGCCCGAGTCATTACATGTGGTGTGGTGATCTTGATCTTAATGATAGTGGTACTTATAACTGGATACTCAGCAATTGCACTGTGGAACAACTCTTTATCAGCTGATACAAACTCAACTGTTACTGAAATGCCCTCTGCCCAACCCAACGAGAATGAAACATTTCATCACATCTCCGATGTTAACAGCTGGAGAGCCGAACTCAATGGAGGCCAAAGTGAGTTAAGTGTGTTGTTACACGATGTCAACAAAGATGGTATACCTGATGTTATTGTGGATTCTGTAACGTCTCGATTTCAAGGCCAAGAATTTAGCCACTGTCCTGGCCAACATGATGACAAGTGTGAGGAGAAGTATGGATTTAGTCCTTGTCAATCACGTATTCTTGCATTAAATGGAAAAAACGGTGCCATACTCTGGAATAGGTGGGTTCAATTTGATCCCTTTGCAGCTAACTGCCGTGAGGACTTCAACCATGATGGTCTGAATGATTGTCTCTTTGCAGGAAGACTAGGCGCCTTTGTTGCCTTTGATATTCACAATGATGAATTGTTATGGGTAGTAGACTCAAGTTTGACTTGTCCTGCATACAACTATTTCTATCCTCTGATATCAAAAGATTTCAATAAAGATGGAGTGAATGACATCATAATGACACATGGTGGTGACCCAATGTATCCAGACTCTGATAAAAAGCGCACACCAGGATTTCTTGTTGTTGTTTCCGGCTTGACTGGTCAGCAACTGTCCGATCGTATCCTTACTCCCGATAACCATGAGACATATAGCTCTCCTATTTTGTACACACTTCCTGATGGAACGGAACTTATTCTGTTTGGTTCTGGAGGTGAAACAATTTCTGGATCCTTGTGGGCTATCACTTTAGAGAGTTTACAAACTCATGTGAATCACTACATCACTGCACATAAAACAACAAGATACACACCAAACAAGATATATAAACCTGTTTTATGTTACTCTCTGGAAGAGTTACAACAATTAAGACCCCAGATTGAGAAGAACACTTACTTAGTGGAAAAACATGAGAAGTGGATGGAAGTTTGTCCAATGTTGTCAAGAGAAACAAAGCCTATTTGGAATAAGTATAATTTATGTGTATATGAATTTATTCCAGCTGGCACAGCAGGTACGGTCCTGCCACCTGTTATTATAGATATCAACAAAGATGGTAATATGGATCTTGTTATCTCTCAGTTCAATGACCACACCCTCTTGTATGACGGTGGAAGTGGCAGTATTGTTTGGGATCATTACAATCATAACACACAGACATACAGGTAAAATATAAATAAGAAATATTGTTCCTCTCCTCATGTCATGTTATATAACAACACATTGCATGATTACTATTTTTAGAAAGATAGATAACAACACACTGTGTGGGTACTATTTTTAGAAAGATAGATCAGTTTAATGATGTAATCTTGTGACAGACTTTCTTATAGAAGTTACCAAAGCAGTGAATATACACTTATGAATTATCTCATGTTTACATTATATGTACATTGTAAGCCTGAGGGTTTGACCATGAACATGTGATCTGATAAATTTCTGTAATATTATTCTTTCTTTATTAGTGTACCTGCTCCCATTCATTTTAACAACGATGATACTCTTGATCTCCTTGTCCGGTTCAATAAAGGACACTGGATGACATATGACTACTCGTACATGGGTATTTTGGACGGGAACAATGGTGAGCTCCTTTGGAGCCTTAACTGTTCTCAGGGTGTTATGTCATCACCTGTAACACTACAACATAAGAACAGAGGTCAAGATGGTATGCTATTCATAGCTATTGGGTGTGGTCGAATGCTACAAAAAGAGACAACAGAGGATAACAAGAATGGTGAAAGACAAAAACGCAGTGATACATGTCCTAGAACGTTCTTTGAAAATGGGCAAGTTTATGAGACAAAAGAATATAAAAGAAAAGAGGCTGATGGACAGGAAGGGTTCTTCCCAGATTCCCAAACTGAAGGTTCTGGTAACAATATGCATTCTCCTATCAATTCTGGACCAGATATTGATCTCAGTCAATTCCTGCCACATGACCTTTGGGAGACTAGAGACAACTCTGATTCCTTTCCAGATCCATGGAAAAAGCCAAATGAATTTATTGAAGACTATTGTGAGTATGAACCAGATTTGTTGGAGGCTAGTGTTTACTTTCTCACACCAGAACTTACAACTACCAGTAGAATTAATCCTTTGTTTGTGTTTCAACCTTACATCTACAGTGAGTTACCAGAAAATTACTACATGTTACATGTACAATATTGATGACTACTCCTACTCTCTTTTTTCTTTCTAGAGCCTCCATCTATTCCAAACTCTAGTACTCAGAATGGGCAACAAAAACGTCATGGTGATTCAGATTCTGAAGACATTGGTCATGAACACAGTATCATGGAGCTCATGAAAAACCGAAAAGCCCTTCGCTGTGCACACATCTTAGCTCCAGTTCAGTCTGCTTCAACTCCAGCCATTACAGATGTAAATGGTGATGGCAAATTAGATGCTGTCATTTCTATTACATATTCAGAAGCTTCTGGTAAGTATGGGATGCCAGAATTGAGCTTTCTTCATCCACCTAAGGTTGTAGTACAGACTTTCACTCTGGAAGACATGCTTAAAGCAACTAACAAGAATATAGCTGCCAATAATATAGACTTTTTGTCTTATTACTCAATGGATGAACAACCGTGGACAGAATATATGGGAAGGAATGGTGATGGAGTATTTGTGAACCCTCCCTCCAACCACACCTATTAATTGCTACGAAAACTATTATTTTGAGTTATTATGGTTACAAAAGTAATATTCTCAATGGCTGGCCTCAATTGTAATTCAGTACAGGCCACTAATATGTTTAATGTGCTATGATATTATATCAGTTTGATTATAATTATTATGACCACACCTTCTATAATAATTCATATCTTGTTGTCTAGAAAGAGGGAAATGGTTTACATGTGCTTTATTTTCCTGCTCTTATCAAGAGTGGAAGTAGATGAAGCGGCCATATATGACAGAATATTCGAGAAGGCAGATAAATACGAGCTACCAAACTTGCCTTATCACTACAATGGTCTTGAGCCTTACCTTGATGAAAGGACTCTCATTGTCCATCATCAAGGCCACCACAAAGCATACACTGATAAAATGAATACTGCTTTACAAGAATGGAGAGAGAAGGTAATACATAAAGTCAAAATTTAGTTGTAATAGTAGAATGTTATCATTTTAAGTTCAAACGTCATTGATCAGAGTGGCCAAGTTTCTCCTCATATAAAATGCACACAGCAATGACTGTTTATCAATTTAACCATTTAATGTTAAATTGTTCATACTAATCTCTATTCCTTTAGATGCCACATGACCCATTAGCAACATCATCAATATTTGATATACTAAAAAGGTTGGACCAAATACCTGAAAAATGGCAGACAGCTCTCAAGAACAATGGCGGAGGTTATGTCAATCACATCTTCTATTGGGCCACTATGTGTCCTATTCCAAATGCTCCTCCAGCAACTCTCACTGATGCCATTGAAGAAAATTTTCCAGGAGGAATTAGTTATTTCTTTGATAATTTTACATCGTCTGCAAAGTCTTTATTTGGTTCAGGTTATGTGTGGTTAGTACAAGACAAGGAAAAGAATCTTTATATTATTCAAACTAAGGACCAGGTAATGTAATGTACTTGATTGTATCGAGAGGGTACCTTCTTTTTGTAATAGGATTGTCCAGTGACCCAAAATATGTTCCCTCTTCTTGTACTTGATGTCTGGGAACACGCCTATTACCTTAAACACGAAAATAAAAGACCTCACTACATTGAAAATTGGTGGAATGTGGTCTGTTGGCAAGAGGTTGAAAACTTGCGTCTGTTTTGGCAAGAAACTTTGAAGGTTAATAGAGAACACAATGAGCTTTAGCAATGCTTGTTGCCCGTTTGTTAATAGATAAATTAATTCACAATTTATAATTTATTTCTTTGTTATTATAATATTTTCACTCATAATAACCTCCAAGCAGAGTAGGGTAACTCTGGTTGGTAGGCATAAAGAATAAATTTTTGAACAAAAATAAAATATAAATTTTATCAATACTAGTGATCAACAGGTGGTATATATCACACATTACAAAGTGAAATGATATGAAGTATTGTAGACACATACCTAATGCTACTTTTTCAGGGTGGTTATCAATCTTGACTTCCTACGGTCTAAGCAAACTGGACATGTTTTAGCCGACAGGAAACAATCCCTAAAGAGAGAGAGAAAATAGGATGATAGAAAGAAGAGATGCAAAGTTTCAGATATGGGTGCCAGTACCTATGATATTGTGTCATACACACTGAACATAATGTTGAATCTTTGCTAAATGAGAATAAAACATCCCGTGTGTGACACAGCTTACAGATTTGTCCTCGGCTGGAACATATCTACATAGATTTACAAGTAACTCTTTCTCAGTACTTATTAGAGTAATACTTATCATGATAATACCACTTACCTCACATTCACTGACTATATGGCTTAAGAATATCTTATGTACTGCTTGAATTTGAGGTAGAAGGCTACCATCTTGAATTGACATAAGATCCGATAAAGCAAAAATTTCAGCTGTGTCTTTAAAGTGTGCCCAAGGATCTAGCTGCAAGTAAGAAAAACGTAGAGAGAGAGAATACAGTTGATGATATATCTAGTGTTTTACTTCTTGTAATAGTTTCTCTTCTCTAGCTCGTTCACATTTTACAAGAATTTCTTTCATCATCATTATGTCATTACGTAAACCCTGCAAATAAATAAATGGATGGAGGAATGAAAGGGCTTTCAATAGTAAATTGATTGATACGATATATTCTAGCTATCTCCTAACCTCAACAGCACTGATGTCATGGACATAAGAATAAATAGAAGGATTAACAAGTTGTATAGAGATTAGAGGACGTGATTGAAGAGCATTCAATAATTCGGAACAGCTGCTGCAAACCTAAGAGAAGAAATTTTAAAAAATTATAAATAATTATTAAGTTTACTCTTCTCAAAGAGAAGTCCCAATTGTGTAGAACACGTGCAGGAATAATAGCTAAGTCATTATGATGGCAGTCAGGACAATAATATAGTCCAGTATAATCACAAAGACGAACTTCAGTTGAGTTCTGATTCAAAGCTTGATTACAAGATGAACAACGAAAATATTGAATGGTAAGACCTTTCTCTGGACATATCTCCATGTTGTACTTGCACTGTTCCTAAGAGAGGAACCATATAATGGAAACACAGACAGACTGACAGACAGACAGACAGACAGACAGACAGACAGACAGACTGACAGACAGACAGGCGGACAGACAGACAGACAGACAGACAGACAGACAGACTGACAGACAGACAGACTGACAGATAGACAGACAGACTGACTGACAGACAGACAGACAGACAGACAGAGATATATACCTACCTTTAAAGTTATGGTCAAGCACTTGTGTGTTATATTAGGAAGACATTTTGAGTGAGTTATGTAACCACAGGCTGAAATATATCACAATAATATATTAAAAAAGACAGCACTTTTATAAACTTACTTTTACACTTTAACACTCGTCTCAGTAGTCCTATTAAAGGTCTGTTACAAGTATCACATTTTTTGCCTCTTAAACCTCGTGGAATGAGTTCTAATTGGTGCCCACAAACTTCTTCACCAAAGGAATCTTCTTCTAGAGCCTGAAGAGAGGAAGAAGGAGATGTATACACACAGACTTGGTCTGCAAACTAACCTCAATCATTTTTTGTTTAAGTAACTGCATTTGAACTAAAGTCTTCTGGAGACGAACATCAGAACTATCACGACGTAAGTGATTCTTTAACCGTAACACCTGACTTTCAATTTCTCCAAGAGTTGGTTCACTTTCAAAATGATTCTCTTCAAGTACCAAAGCAGTAAGTTCTTCTGATGTCAACAATTCCAGCTGTTGTATAACAAGATCACTCATATTTTGTTTACCATCAGTACCATCCGTAACAATAAAGTCATTATCAGATTTTGACTGGTCTCTTGTGTCCATGTTTGTTTGGGCAGTCTCTTCTTTTTTCACTTTTGAAAACAACACACCAGATTCAAAAAAGGGTTTACCAGGAGTAAGACTTGATTCAGATGGATAATCAGAGTCAAATGGGTTAGTTAGTGATGCCGTAGGTACTGGTATCTCAGTAACAAAATGGTTTATATTGTCAGGAGGTAGACTCTCTTGTGGTACATAATTGTCAGAAAATGGATTTGTACTTTGGACAGGCTCTGTGGATACGGGCACGTTCACAACAACCTCATCAAAGAATGGATTGGTAGGGGCCCCCATTGGTGTAATGGCTTCTTCCAGGCTTAATTGCAAACCGTCTTCATTAGTGATGGAGGTGGTCATTTGAAAATGCAAATCACCTTTCCTATGATCTTGATTTGAATCATGGTGATTGCTCCTTTGAAAATCATCCTCTTTCCTTTCATTGTGAGATATGTTCTCTTCATTCTCTTTAACTTCTCTAGAGGGAGACAGCCCAGTTGCTAACCTCAAAATCTCGGTAAATGAATACTCTTCCTTTTCTATTTCCTCTTTCGCAGGGGATGATCTTAATGAATTGGTTTGTAAGGATTTTAGGTTGTCAGTTGGTCTATGGTCATCTAATGGTGGTTCAGAAGATGAGCGTCGCTGACTAGATTCCTGTATTGTAGAAGATGGGTGTGGCTGACTAGGCAGAGTTGCATCTTGCATTAGCTGAGCTATGGAAGATGACTGTGTGTTTTCAACTTGAGAAGAGAGAGATGGGAGTGGTTCAGTGGGTGGGGTTTCATCCAATAGCTGCTCTGTTGCAGAAAGTGGGCGGAGCTGGTCGAGTTGAGTTTCAATTAATTCTTCTAACAAAGGTTCTTCTGATTGAGGTAACTCTTGAGAAATCAAGTTAGTTGATTCATTTACTGATACATCATCCGTGAACGGAGAGAGTGATTTTTTTCTTATTTCTTTCTTTGCAACAATTTTTTCCTCCTTTTCTCTCTCATCAACACTCGTGCGTTCTTCCTCTTCATCGATGGTGACACCACGACTCCATTCTTCATTTCCCACTTCTTCATTTAAAACATTATCAAATCTTTGCAGATCAGTATAAGCAACTGAAGTCGACTTTCCCTTGGATAACACATCCACTACAACAGCATCGTCGTCATTATACATGGATGCCTCTATCCCAGCTACATTATCTCGAACAATCTCAACATCTCTTTCTTTTCCAGTGATTTCCGGAATAAAGTTAACTTGATCACCTACTTTGGAAGTAATAGTACTTGTATCTTGTAAAATGGAGGAAGATTCCGTGCTACTTGACATCCAGCTACTACTGTCACTGCTAGCAACAGGGGAACTCGTTGAAGAGGGGGCTCCGTCCAGTTCTCTTTCTCCTTGGTATCCTAAATAGATACATACCATAATCTGGCTATAAAGAAACTACGTAGTCACATGACTAACTACTATTGTTGCTATGGCAATTATCAATGAACAATACAGGCTAATTAATACTATCGCTATGGCAATTATCAATCACTGATAACAATACCTTCAACAGGTTGTGGTGCTCGTAAACGTAGAGCTGGTTCTAGAGCCTCAGGAGCAGGGGAAAATTCCAAACTAGCAGTATCCACAGTGATGTCAAATAATATCTGAGAAAGTCCAGTTAGCATATGTTTCAATGGTGACACAACTTCCTCATCTCTCAGAAATGCATGTACCTCATAGTATTGGCTACAAAGGAGACGAGGATAGTACTAGCAGGTAAGGAGTGAGTGGTACTTACTTTAAAAGTTGAGTGTCTTGACATAAAATGTTGATATAACTTTCAAGAGAACATTCATTGGCTGCTAGCCGTATCCATGCTCTACAACGACCATTGTCACTTTGAGCATATTGAAGACTTATGAGAGAGAGAGAGAGAGAGATCATCATACTATGGTAACTATAGTAACATAATAGCTAACCAATTAATGTAGTCAATAGCTTGTTTGCGAGAAATACGAAGGACTATAGGCCAAAACGTTGGCTGTTTACCTGATGCAAACCAGCTGGCCTTCAAACCATGACGTAATATATCTTCAAATCGAGCACATAGCCTCTGTACTGTACGAGAGTCTTTGAGAACACCTCCTTCAGTACGAGTAAACAGCAGCTGAGTCTAATGAAGAGAGAATGGGTGAACTTAGGGGGGAGGCTCCTGCGTTTGACGTCAATTAACCAATTTATAGGAAAAAAATAATCAAGTATAAGTTTATAACCAATCTAAATCTATAAGCAGTCTAGTATTATGATTATCAACTTGTATTCTTCCTTGTTATTTAAAACGTTGACAATATTAGGCTAATTAATTTGTGCTCAATTAATAATTAATTATCATCCATGAATTTATAATACCATATTAATTAGTGCCTTAATTAAGGGGTATCTCTTTTGAATACAGAAGCTCTTAACCTTTTAAGATCTACATAAGTAGTACATACCTCTTTGACAGCTCTGGAGAGGTTTTTGAGGAACGCTTGTCGAGTTTTGTTTTGCCTCTCCAGAAACTCTGGGTCAACTACAACAAAAGAGTTATCATTGCAGCTGTGAAATAGAGAAGAGAGTACCTTTTTGTTTAGAAAAAAGACCTTTTACTCCTTTGCTTTTCAGTAAGTCCATTCCAGTACACACCCACTTTGATAAGCTCGCCCCGCCTCGAAACCACGCCCATAGCAACATGGCTGACTCAGGTGTTGATCAATTCTGTGCTGTTACAGGATCGAGTAAAGAGAGAGCTCAATTTTACTTAGAAGCAGCTGGAGGTAATCTTCAGGCGGCCATTGATGCTTACTTTAATCAAGAGTCCACAAATGTGAGACATAAAGCTTTTATTTGGTTTGATTAATTACATGGGTGTGGTTTTCAATAATAGACTCCACCTCCTGTCCCAAGTCATAGCAGACCTCAACAATCTGAAGGGAAAAGGTATAAATGATGTTGAAACTGTATTAATAATTACATCGTGTGTTATATTAATACTTGTTTTGTTAAGAGAATCTCTCTACTTTATTTACTATTTCTTAAATTAATTGTTCTCACGTTACTGTAGTGGTTTTGCAACTCTATCCGACTACAAATCATCTCAACCACAAGATGATAAAGACGACGAAGGACAAAAGTTCTTTGCTGGGGGCTCTGAACACAGGTACATAACAACCTCAAACACTGTCATGTGAATAACAATAACTGTCCCATGATCATCACATGCTGTACCTAATATATGACATGGCTATCATGTGACTTTGTTGATCTCATTTTAGTGGACAGCTTATTTCTGGTCCACCAAAAAAGAAGAAAGATATAGCAAAGGAGGTCTTTGAGGCTGCCAAACAGTACATTAACAAACAAAGTGATTGTGTTTTTATTGAATTACTTACAGACAAGGTGCTATACCTGTTGAAGAAGAAGAACGAAAGGAAAAAGAAAAGAAAAAATCAAGTTTCTTTCATGGAACAGGTTTGGAAATTGTTTCTATCATTTCTATTCATTTATCCATCTATCCATCTATTTATTTGTGCTATACATCCATTTTTCATAAAGGATTTAGGTTAGGGGAAACAGAAGGTCCAAGTGATTCTGTCACTGGAGCAACAATTCCTAAAAAACAAGAGAAGATTTTAAAAACTCTTACATTCTGGAAAGATGGGTTCACTGTTGATGATGGGCCATTACGTGATGGACAATCTTCTGAAGATCAGAGATTTCTCCAAGACATCAGTAGAGGGTGAGTAGGCTGAAACCAATACCAATAGACTGGGAATGAGAATATATACATTACATCATATTAATAGTATTACTTTATTTATAGGGAGATCCCCCGGGAACTTATCAATGCTGCTAGAGGTGGAGAAGTGGATATTAATCTTGAGGACCGAAGAACAGAAAAATTTACTCCTAGAAAACCTAAATTAGTAGCATTTTCCGGAGCAGGCCATAAACTTGGCAAGTAAGTTTATTCATCCATTTTCACTACCCATGCATCCATTTAAGTATTTATTTGTCCATTTCTTTGCTCTTTGCATTTTTAGTGTTACTCCTGAACTACATTCACCAGCATCGGAAACCACACCCACTAACCCCACCCCTCCACCTAGTGTTATCCTCAATCCCAGCCAACCTGTGACTTCAATTCAAATTCGACTTGGTGATGGCTCAAGGTGGGTGTGGTCATATTTATAACCTTATTGGTTATATCCTTGTCTCTTTTAGACTTCAGTGCAAATTTAATCACTCGCACACTGTAGGAGATATAAGGCAGTTTATTATAGAGTATCCTTGTGTAGTTAGGGTTAATTTTAAATTTGAAATTAGGTCTTTTTTGAGCTTAATTATGCGCAGTTAGCCACAAATTGTGAACCTCTCTAGGTGGATACTATAAGACATTGTAAACTGTCCTTAATATAGAGGTTGTGTAATACACTAAAGTATTAGTATGGGACTAGAACAAGTGTCCTCAATATAGAGGTTGTATAATACGTTAAAGTATTAGTATGGGACTAGAACAAGTGTCCTCAATATAGAGGTTGTATAATACACTAAAGTATTAGTATGGGACTAGAACAAGTGTCCTCAATATAGAGGTTGTATAATACGCTAAAGTATTAGTATGGGATTAGAACAAGTGTCCTCAATATAGAGGTTGTATAATACACTAAATTATTAGTATGGGACAAGTGTAGAGAGTGTCATTAATTCAAGATGTCCTCTTTATAGAGGTTTTGTTCCTTAAAGCTCCACTCACTAGTTCATCTCCACAAATGAGCACTAGGACATTCATTCTTCTTACTACATTTCCCAACAAACAACTCACTGATATGGGACAAACACTAGCAGAAGCTAACCTGTTAAATGCCGTGGTTGTCCAAAGGTTCCAGTAAAGATAACAATGTTATAAGACCCATAACCACTATATCATCTGTTTTGATATTAAAGATATGATTGTTTTATGTACCATTTCAGAAATAGTTTTCTTTTATGATATTTAATAAATACTGTGGAGTGACACAACTAACTTTGGTCTCTAATATGCTATAGTGATTGTTGCTACTATGATATATACATGTATGTTGTTGCTATGGTAATGTACTGTGGCAATTGTTGCTATGGTGAGATATACATAGTTGCTATAGTAATGTTGCTATGACAACTATTACTAAAATGAATGTTGCTATGGTAACTGTTAATATAGTGATTGTTGCTACAGTGATACCTACATTGTTGCCATGGTAATATTGTTATGGTAATTATTACCAAGGAAATTGTTGCTATGGTGAGAGATATGCATAGTTGCTATAGTAATGTTGCTATGACAACCATTACTAACATGAATGTTGCTATGGTAACTGTTACTATAGTGATTGTTGCTATGGCAATATATATTGTTGCTATGGTAACGTTGTTATGGTGATTGTTACATTGTAATAATTGCTATGATAATGCACATGTTGTTAATATGGTTACATAAATGTAACTTTTTGTATGTGTTACATAGTTCCAAGAATTTGGGAGGTTGGTGAGTCTGATTGGTTTTGAAACTTGGCAATAATTCATATAAATTAAACAATGGTAATTAATTAAATAATAATAATAATAATAATAATATTAATAATCAATATAAAAATTAAAATGTTACAGTCGGTGAGGGTGATTGTGATGGTGACAAATGTGATGATAACAAATACAAAAAATCAAAAACACTAGACAACAGGTAATTTCGATAAAAATACTGACCGTCTACTTCGCGTTCTTTTACGACAACAACACAACCAGTACATGAATATTATTGATATAGCTGCTACACCTGGAATAAACCACGGATGAGAAAATGGGATCTCCTCCACGTCACCAGGAGAATGTTCCAAGGTCAATAACCCTCGGCCAGCATCACTAGCCTATAAAAGAATGAATAGGTAGATGGATGGATGGGTGGAAATGTGCATGAATAAATGGACAGTACATTATTTAATGGACACACACCTTACTGTCCAACATGCTCTGTATAAATTGTGAACTAGCATTCAATGGGCGTGGCTTAGCCCAGATATATTGAGGGCATGTTGGGAGAGGACGAAACTTCCGAGGGTCAATAGGATCAAGAACCTTTGAGAACTGATGTAGTCTGTTACCTAAAATCACGAGAGTGTATCACAAATAGTGCATTAGTTATATAACATTACCTTCATTCCGTTCAGGAAGAAAAGCAGGTGGCGACATTTGTATTGCTGGGCTCATAAATTTTGGCAGCAGTCCACTTGAGCAATAACTCAGTAATTCATCAAGTAGTTTAAAACAATCTGAAATATGAGCAGCTGTCATTATATTATGTACATGTATTACAATTACATGTGATGTGTACATGTATTACATGTGACTAACTCGATTGTAAATGTGCTGAATCGATACAGTTGGAGTCACCATAGACACCAATACGACCAGCAGCTGTTAGGGGGAAGAGAGAGAGAGAGAGAGAGAGAGAGAGAGAGAGAGAGAGAGAGAGAGAGAGAGAGAGAGAGAGAGAGAGAGAGAGAGAGAGAGAGAGAGAGAGAGAGAGAGAGAGAGAGAGAGAGAGAGAGAGAGAGAGAGAGAGAGAGAGAGAGAGAGAGAGAGAGAGAGAGAGTAAATAGACAATAAACAATAACTAATTTATACCAATGCTCTTTTTCCGATATGTTTGATGAAGCCCTAATATAGGAACAGAACGATGATGAGAACTAGTACCTGTCACTACCTCAATTTCTAGAAACAGAGGACACACAGTTACCATAACATCAACATTGCATTTTAATACTACTCTTACTTTGGTCTTTGAGGTCGGCAAAGAACAAGTAACTGTTGTTTTTTGGGAAAGACAAAATGGTTGTACCACTTGCATAGTAGACATTGTAAGGAGATAACGTATTACTGTCTGTGAATTCGATTTCTCCCTCCATTACTTGGTCACTAGTAAACTTCAGTATATTCTAGTAAACTATTAATGTGGTACCTCAATGCAATAGCCCAGGTTGAGAGAAGAGAGTTAAGTGCTGGAATATTAGCCCCACCTGTATCAGGCATCCACCATTGACGTGTGTTCTCATCATAAAACTTAAGTTTTTGCATCACTTCGATATTATACCAATCTAACAAGAAGAAATCCAGTAAATTATCAGTATACTTCAGTAAACTTTAGTAAATTAATAGTATATTGTTAGATTACTAATTCTCCTTACCAGCAAATATTAGAACAGACAGGCCATGTTCTGTCACATCTTTAGTCAATTTTGCAACCTCTTCTGGAAAGAACTCCTCTTCACTGTCTACTATCAGAAGCGTACCTGAAATAGAAATTAGTTAATTACAACAGGGCTACCTCATGTAAAAACTTACTGTATTTAGTAGCATCAAAACAAGTTAGAGGAGAACCTGAGGAGAAATATAGGCAGTTACTGCATTCATTGTGGTAAGTACTTACCAATAACTTCAATATAGTAACCTTGAGAACGGAGGTATGTGTACACATCTTTAAAGTTTGTATGAATATGATCGGCATTCCAGTCTAAAGGGTCGGTCTTCATGTGGAGGTTATCACGAGGAAAATACCCAGGTGGATAACGAAGGTTATGGAATTGATCCCAAAGTATTCTCCGTTCTTTTGGAGGAGGAGAGATAACAGCTACTCTCAGAGGTAATTGAACAGTTGATAATTGAGACTCTTTTGTGGATGATATCTGTTATGTGTGTGTGTGTGTGTGTGTGTGAGAGAGAGAGAGAG
Organism: Xestospongia muta; assembly: GCA_963693285.1. Taxonomy (NCBI): domain Eukaryota; kingdom Metazoa; phylum Porifera; class Demospongiae; order Haplosclerida; family Petrosiidae; genus Xestospongia; species Xestospongia muta. The sequence continues at coordinate 5,004,647 of OY848930.1, forward strand.
AAGGAAGTGTTGTTAGTATCATATGTCATCAATTCCTTACAGTTGGTGTAGATATCGTCAACGTAATTTGACCAGCTGCTTCACCTGTAAAAAGAGCACCCTGTTCTGAGATGCTAATACTAACAGCAAGCCATCCAGACCAAGGCCATAGTACTTGAGAATAAGAAAGAGATATCTCCAACATCTTCCCGTTAGCACTGATATAAGGCTGCCATATTGGCTAAGGAAAAGAACGTACATGTACATTGTGTTATTACCATCACTTACTTTATTTACAATGTATCCAGTTGCTCCCATTCCATTCAATATAGTTACCTATACAAGTCACATGGAAGTCATGTGATCTGTGTATGACTCATTATGACATCATAACTTACATTAATAATTACAGGCATACCACCATAATATAGAGGTTGAGTACAATATGGCCAGAAATAAGGACATTCGGACAAGTCAATGTAAGAGGGAACAACAGAGACGTGAGGTTGGTATGATGAGAGTTCATGATATGCTCGAACAAGATCTAATTTTCCCATGCCTTGTTCAAACATGTTAGCACCTGCTATTCGTTGTGCAGTTGCCATTAGCGACTGTTTCATACTAGCTGGATTTATTTTATATCTAGGAACTGCGCTAGCAAGTAATGCTACTGCTCCTGTGACAACAGGGGAAGCGACACTAGTTCCACTCAGAGAGCGACAACCAGAATGGAGGGCGGAGCCACGAACTCCACTACTGTATGTTACAATATCAGGTTTGACACGCCCATATCCACCTGGTAGTTCCTACACACCATAGTCATGTGATTATCATAAGAATGTCATGTGACTTACCCATGTGGTCATTCCTCTTGAAGAAAAGGAAGCTAGTCTGTCTTCATAGTCGATACCTCCCACACCAATAACATCCATCATATCAGCAGGATTATTGAGCGTACTACATTATGGGAGAAGAAGAGCAATGAATTGTTGATGACAATGATTTATGACTCACCCATATAGAGGTCCATCATTACCAATAGCTGATATCATGATAACTCCGTTACTAGTTAACTCCCATACCTAAACATATTACACACATCACATATCACATATTACACATGTCACATATCACATATTACACACATCACATATCACATATTACACACATCACATATCACATATTACACACATCACATATCACATATTACACACGTCACATATCACATATTACACACATCACATATTACACACGTCACATATCACATATTACACACATCACATATCACATATTACACACATCACATATCACATATTACACAAATCACACAATACCTTTTCAATAAATGGCTGATCTAAGAAATCAGGTCCTCCAATACTAAGATTGAGAACATCAATATGTTTTAAGATAGCATAATTAAAAGCATCTAAAAACCATGATGTGTACGATACCTACAAAACAAATTTATTTACATAATTAGCAATTACAATATTATTATTATTATATTAGATACAATTATATTTATTATATTATACTTGATTATTTGTGAAGACACGAAATATATATAATTCAGCATCTGGTGCAAATCCAAGACATTCTGAAGAGCTAGCAATAACTCCAGCAACAAATGTACCATGTCCTAAATGATCCTCTAGTGTCTGCTCATCTGTCCAATCGGTACGATCAGTAATATGACGGAAATGTGGATGATTACGTGCCAACCCAGTATCAAAAACAGCCACCTAGAGAGAGAGAGGGGAGAGAGAGAGAGAGAGAGAGAGAGAGAGAGAGATTTTAAAATGTTCAATTGTTCTTACCTTAACATTCTTCCCAGTATGACCCATTGTCCATAATACATTAGCATGAAGTGCTGATGTAATTTGTCTAGGAATAGCTCGGAGAAGACGCCTACCAACGACCCATTTGTTACCCACGGCAAGTTCCTCTAATATTTTTCTTGTTTTTAAATGAGGAGGATCATTGGTACATGCTAGAGACCGTGAAAATTTCCGATGAGGTGTAACTAATTTGATGAGTGGGTGTGTTTTCAGGGCAACCAAACACTCTGAGTGGTTGCCATGGGGTAAATGAATGACGGAGAAATCTGAGGGATATTGTTGGCTGGGATTGGTACGTTGTATAGTATGCCATGGTTTACAACTGGTACTGTGTAAAGCTGCAGTTAAATAACCATCTCTAGTGTCTTCAGAATAGTATCCCTTGAAGGAAACAATGTACTCTATACAAGAGAGAGAGAACAACATAACTTTGTATGTCCTGTGTTAATATCTTACCAGCATCTACTAAGGTTGATGATATACAGTCAAACGAGGATTGTACTGCTGACATGACTGTCGTATTCCAGTGACTACATGGTTCTTCAGTGGGACAGACAATGGATGCCAAACTAAGTGATAACACTAACAGCAATAGCTTTCCTGCCATCTTTTGTTTAGGTACAACTATTGGGCGTAGCCATGTTTATCAATTACGACACGCCTACTTATGAAATTTACAACCGATTATTTAACCCTTTGTTGGCTAATGGGGTTAATTTATTTACATCTACCTGTACCAGCAGAACAAGGGGTATGCAATGCAGAGCAGTATTACTAATGTAACTTAACAAGGATCTATACATCTAACTCCATAAAAAATTGGTGATTTCATTACATAGACCAATTCTTAATTTTTGACTCAAAACCACAGACAATTCATGGTCTGAAATAAGGAATAGCCCAGAATCATTGGTAGCCAAGTTGCTTCAATTTTTTAATGAAATTAGCTGTATAGGTCCTTGTTAAGTAGAATAAGTGATTATGCTCAAAAATGTTGTTAAAGTCTATTAAAAAAAGATTAATTAATATACATGTACTGGTCAAGTAAAACATATTATAATAAATTTTTATAATATAATTCAAAATTTGAGAACAATATTACTAATGTCACTTAACAAGAATCTATATAGCTAACTTCATTAAAAAATTCAAGTGATTTCATAACATGGACCAATTCTTAATTTATTTGAGACCACGGACAGTCCATGGTCTGAATTAAAAAATGACCTAAAATGATCAGTAGCTAAATCACTTGTTGAGTAGAGTAACTAATTATGCTCAGAAATACTGTTAGAGTATTTAAAAAAGATTGTTAATTACATATGCATATTGCATATGTTGTAGAACAAAAGGGTATTATTACAATTTTTAAAAATCTAATGCAACATTTGAGAACATGACTATAAATAATGTCATTTAACAAGAATCTATATGGTGGTCCTAGCTAGCAATAGTAGGAAATCCTAGATAGTATGTAGGAGAGTCCATTGGTAGGGTTGTTTGGGGCAACACACTGCACCTTTTAATGTAATAGAATGTTTTTGACTTAGCAAGTTTAAGAGCAATAAATAATTACAAAGTGTCTAGGTAGCCTGCACCATATTGTATGAACAATACAACTACATCTTTCTTTTTTAAATGTAATAGTTTATGTATAAAACTTGTTGTTAAGACAAACTAAAATTCTACAAAAAATAATAAAATATAATTATTATATTTGTCAGCTAAAACAGACTACAGCCTATATGTTTTCCTTATCATTAATGTCAGCACTGGGTAGCTTTAACATTTCATCTTGAGAGTTGCTGTTTGATTTTTCATCTTTTTCTTTACTCTCGGTTTTTGCTGTCTCTTGGAGAGCACTGGAGTCGAGATCATTGTTCTTTTCACTCACCTGTAGAGATAAAATACAAGAGATGTTTTTCATTTTCTTCAGGTCTTACTTCATCAAGTGAAGGAGGAGGTACTTCTTTTTTTGTCGAGGGTCTCTTTGCTTTAGGTTTACTAGCAACAGGAGGAGGAGCTATAGGCTTCTTTTCAGGTGTCTCCTCAGGTTTGTCAGTAGTACCTTCAGTACCTGTAGCATCCTTCTCTCCCTTGATAACCAGCTATATATAAATAGTTACTCTAACTATAACTTTACCATTTTATCTTGAAGGTCACTGTCAGTTTTTATATCTTTTTCTTTACTCTCAGTTTTTGCTGTCTCTTGGAGAGTAACGGAGTCGAGATCTTTAACATCATTACTGTTTTCACTCACCTGTAGAAATAAAGTACAAGATATTATTATGTTCTCTTTCCTCAAGTCTTACTTCATCTATTATATCAGGTGAAGGAGAAAGTACTTCCTTTTTTGTCGAGGGTCTCTTTGGTTTAGGTTTGTTAGAGATAGGAGGAGGAGCAATGGGGTTCTTTTCAGGTGTCTCCTTAGGTTTGTCAGTAGCACCCTCGGTACTTGTGGTATTCTCCTGTTCCTTAATAACCGGCTGTTTATAAATAGTTTTATAATATAATTATAGACAATAATATTGTCGTTACTTTAGTTGGTTTTAATTGAACTGGAATGCCTTGTTTAAGAACACCAGCTAACTGACCAACAGATGCTGATGTTTTTGACGGTGGTTTCCAGCCTTCATCCTTCTCTTCAATAGTATCAATAACTTCTGTTGATTTAGGTCTCTGCATCAATATATACATATATATAACTTTATACATCAATATATATATAACTTTATACATCAATATAATATATAACTTTATACATCAATATATATATATAACTTTATACATCAATATATATATAACTTTATACATCAATATATATATAACTTTATCCATCAATATATATATAACTTTATACATGCACACACACACACACACCCACACCCACACACACACCCACACCCACACACACACACACACACACACCCACACACACACACACACACACATGTATATGTATATATGTATAAATAATGATTTGTACTTTTCTTTACCTGGGGTTTAACTTTTGGTACTGGAGGATTATTCTTCACAACAATGTACTGTAAATAAAAATGAATGGACAGTGAGAATTGTCATTAATTCCTCCACCCCCTCTCTCTCTCTCTCTCAATTATAAGACAGATGACTCACTTCATCAGCTACTAATTCCGAAACACGTTTCTTTCCAACATCTTCTGTTTTTGTGGGTAAAAGTAACTCCTCCTTCTTTTCTTCTACATGTGGTGGATGTACTTGTGTCGGCGGTGGAGGTGACAAAGAGGAAGGTGGTGAAGAAGTTGAAGACGATTTTGTATCCTTTTCCTTACGACTACCAAAGATCTTAGAAAAACCAGTTCTATAAAATATACATGTAAACATGTACATTGTAAACATGTAAACATGTACATTGTATACATGTAAACATGTACATTGTAAACATGTAAACATTGTATACATGTAAACATGTACATTGTAAAGATGTAAACATGTAGTTAACTTACTTTCTCTTGATACTATTGACAGATTTTTTCACATCATCATCAGGTGGAGAAAGAGGAGAGGCATTTTCTTCATTCTTTGTTTTTATAGGTGTTTTGGGACGTTCATTGTCTTCAGAAGATTGCGCATTCTTTGGTGGTTTCTGTGAAATATTTGAACTTTCTCTGCCTTCAGTAGACTGTGCTGGCTTTAGAGGTGTCTTTAAATGTTCACTATCTTCAGAAGGTTGCTCATTTTTGGCTGGTTTTACAGGGGTTTTAGGACGTTCATTGCTTTCAGAAGGTTGCTCATTTTTGGCTGGTTTTACAGGAGTTTTAGGGCGTTCATTGCTTTCAGAAGGTTGTTCATTCTTTGGTGGTTTTAGAGGCATCTTTGAACTTTCTCTGACTTCAGAAGGCTGTGATGGCTTTAGAGGCTCCTCCCCTTTAAGTGGCATTTCTTCTTTGCCTGGTACTTTATCTTTGGGTGAAGTTTCAACATGATCTAGTCTAAAAGGATACAAAAAACTTGTTAGAGGAACAAAAAAAACTAACTTGACAGGTTCCAAAGGTTTGTCCTCTTTGTCTCCCTCTGCAGTGAGTTGGGCTTCCCAAAGAGAGATGTGACCATCTGTTGCATTACGCTTCAGAGCAGCTGGACGGTGGTGATGACGTCGTGCTGGACGTGGTCGTTGTTTACCCAAATGTTGGAGGGTAGGTCCATCAGTAGCCAAAGGATTTGAGGGCAACACAACTACAAATTTAAAAGACACATGCAAATGTAATTTATTATCACTCCCTCCCTCTCCTTCACAATTATTTACCCTCGTCATCACTATCATCGTCATCATCTCGGGCATGCCTCCTTCTAACTTTGCCCCTAACATTATCTTTTGTACGAAATGAGAATATCTTTGACACTCTCTTACTAGGAGATGCACTTGCTTTCTCTGCCATACGATGCTGGAAAACGATCATTTATTTTATACATTTAATATAAACTCACCAATCGACCTGTGCAGCCCTCTAATTGTCCAAGGGTACGATCTACAATTAGCTCCGATATCACAGCAGCTGTTTCTAGATTCATTCCACTAAAAAATAAATAATAAAAAATCTATATCTTTTTTATTACCTTATATGGTTAATAATCTCAGGTGCTGTTTTCTTGGTGACCGCCTTCTTAGCATCAACCAATTCCATCCTTAGTTCCCTACTGCCAATTTGACGAAGTGTTTCTCGAGTCTACATGTAGATACATGGACATATAATATATACACAAACCCCTTACTATATTAATACTGAGTATATCTCTTAGTTCACATGCTAGGTAATGTAGTTATAATGATATTCATTGCTACTAATGTACACGTATTGGGGAACAAATATAACTTACTCTCTCATCAAGAAACAATGGACACGCCTTCACACTTTGTGTGACCATTTTTTCAATGTTTTCCTGCACAAATTCATGATATAATTGTTCCACTTCTTTTTCCATCACTGATTGAATTCTTTGTACAATAGCTTCGTATTGCTTAGACTCCTGATGAGGAGAGTAGAGACTGTCAACTAATTGGAGCACTTTATTAGCTTCTTCTTTAATGCCATTAGCTCGAGATGACTCTTCATCATAACCAGGAGGTTTCTTATCACTCTTGGATAAATTTGCCAAGATTTCTTCCAGTTGGACAATTTCACGACTTATTATAGCCTACGAGATATATACAAGACATCAACACTTGTCCATCTTGAACCCATTCACCCATTTACCATGTACATGTACATGTACATATACATATACATATACATGTACATGTACATGTATACATATACATGTACATGTACATATATACATGTACATGTATATATGTACATGTACATGTATATGTATATATACATGTACATACACTTTGTTGTGATGTAGTAAGGAGCCTCAGTTGATGACGTTTTGCTAACTCTATCCCCAGTCTCTCGTCAGAATGATTACGGCAGAGATAGGATTGAATCCTTGCAAGTGCTTCATCCACTCCCATGCCTTCTTTTCCTGCAACACGTGTCACATCAAGAAGTGGAGTTGGGAGCGACAGAAGTGTGTAGTTACTGGAGGAAGAGAAAGAACAGAGTACATGATCCTTTAATTTCAAGTACCTACTGTTCTAATGCATCGGCAATGTAAGTAAAACCAACAGCTGGTATGTCGTTATTGCCATAATGTAGTTCTCTGAGAGAGAGAGAGAGAGAGATAATATTACTTCATCAAAAAAACATATTTACTGTAGTGGAGAGCCTGACAACAGTAACTTGACCATAGCTCTAAGACCAGTTGCTCCCATACTATTACCACTAATAGTGAAAGATATCATTAAAAGATGGATAAAGAGATTTGCTACACACACACACACACACACACAAACAAACCTGATGTCCAGTTTAAGTATGGAGTCATTATTTGTAAGAGCATGAAGCAGAGCTGTGGTGAGGTCTTTTAGTTTAGAGTCAGCAACATTGAGTGACTCCAGACAACAATCTTCAGCTCTTACCCACCGACATAACTGACGTAAACCATCCACTTTAGCACTAGAAGAATAAAAGATACAATATCACCAGCTGTCTGTCTGTCTGTCTGTCTGTATGTATGTCTATATGTCTGTCTGTCTGTCTGTCTGTATGTCTCTGTCTGTCTGTCTGTCTGTCTGTCTACACATCACTTACTTTCCACGCCCCTCAAAGTTCTGTCCTATTGACAAATGTTTTATAACTTTATTGAGACCTAAAGCCTCAATCAGACGAGATAAATGTTGATCAATACCTAACAATAATTCATTAATTCTCTTTGTAACTATGGTAACAATTTTATACCAGTATTAGAGATATCTAAGGAGCTGACATTCTTCATTCTGGAGAGAATGTTAGCCATTGCACCAACATCAATACCATGACTGAGCTAAACAGAGAGAGAGAGAGAAAGAGAGAAAAGTAACAATGTCATTACATTGTATAATACATGTACTGTAGGGACATGTACATTTATACATTTAATTATATACGTACCTCATTTAAGCTAATATTTAACTTAGTGTCTTGTATATTAGGATTGACTGACAGACCCTCCATTACCGCACTTTAAGAGAGAGAGAGAGAGAGAGAGAGAGAGAGATAGAGAGAGAGAGAGAGAGAGAGAGAGATAGAGAGAGAGAGAGAGAGAGAGAGAGTTGAGACGATAAATAAAAATACAGTAACTTACACAGAGAGTTCATGCGTTAATTTACAATCACTGAGATCAACATTTTCCAAAGCAATAGCTGAACTGAAGAATTGTTGCATATTATGAGCAACATTGGCAGTATTAACTTTTTTGACACTGTGTAACAAAGAGATAACAGAGAATTATTAAAATTAATAATATTACTTTATTTTATTTTGTGACAAATTCAATTCTCTTAAGTGTTGTTGACATCCTCGAATAAGAACTGGAAAGACCTGACAAAAGTGTTTAAAATTTTGAGTTAAAAACTGAAGAGAGTGTTCTCAAAATAAAGAGACATACCAGGTCAAAATTGAGGCCACACTTTGACAAATTTAATACAGTAATCGTCTGAGGTTCTTGAATGAAACCAAGAGCTGCTTGTGAGTCAGGACCAATAGGGTTATCAGATAGATCATAATGAGTAAGGCTATATAGAAGATCTTGATTCTTCTTCATAGCTTGAGCTAACTGGGCACCAACTAAAAGAGTGAAAGTATTAAAATTGACCCTTTCAAATTCAATGTAGCATTTAAGAACATATTATATCGTATTATTTGGTACAAAACATTTGCATTGTAATTTAATAATACAATTATTTCCTTATAAGTGCTTTGTAAGTGTAGTATTCTATGTCCTCTATCATTGAAATAGTAACCTTTTGCTGTGATCTTGCAGTTTGATAATACTAGACTCTGTAGGCCATGTTGAAGAGATTCAAGAGCTGTGCTGAAATGTTCTATAACTGTGTATTAGAGAAGAATGAGATATTTAATGTGTACAGATTCATAGAGTCTGTAGAGTCTTCACTAACCTTTCTCTTCTAGTGGATTGTTGGATAAATCTAGATGTGTCAAGACTGATTTAGTACTACTCTTCCAAGCCAAACAATAATGGAACAGGAGCTCACTATTGGGTGATAATAATTTTATACTCTCTCTCTCTCTCTCTCTCTCTCTCTCTCTCTCCTTCAGTCATGATGACACTTACAGTCGTACTGAACAGTTGTTGAGTTTGAGTTTCTTTAATGTTTGAGAGTGTATTAATGTTTGAGCTAATTCTTCAAATATATCAGGAGTCTAATAAAAACATGTGATATACATGTGATACATGTTTTTATTATAATACATGTGATAATGTAATAATTATTAATGTACCAATTTAATGCTGTTAGCTGAAAATCCATCAAAATATTGGTTGTGTCTTAAAGCTGATACTAATGGTAGAAGATCTCTGAGACAGAAGAGACAATGAAAGTATATTTACTTTCTACTACAGCAATACTTACCTAGTTGAGAGATGTTCAAAATCACAAAGATTTAACTCCCGAAATCCATGAGTCAAGTAAACAGCACGTAAATACTAGAGAATGAAAGTTACCGGTGTACCAATGTACTTTCTACCACTGTACCACTGTACCATCTACCAGTGTACCAATGTACTGTCTACTGGTGTACCAATATACTGTCCATCAGTGTACCAATGTACTGTCTACCGGTGTACCAATATATTGTCCATCAGTGTACCAATGTACTGTCTACAGGTGTACCAATATACTGTCCATCAGTGTACCAATGTACTGTCTACTGGTGTACCAATATACTGTCCATCAGTGTACCAATGTACTGTCTACTGGTGTACCAATATACTGTCCATCAGTGTACCAATGTACTATTTACTTACTGATGAGATTTCTTCTAAGTAAGGAATTCCATGAAGGTCACATAAAAATCCATAAATAGTTATAAAACTCTCAAGTGAGTTGGAATCTAGAGACTCCATTGCTTGTCGAAGTGTTTCATGAAGAAGACTGACCTCAGAACTAATGGAGTCTGAACTATAGGACACTTTGATAAGAGACCTAGAGAATAAATGGATAAATAGACAAAGAAATGGATGAATAAAGGAACTAATGGATGAATAGATGAAGAAAAGGATGAACATACTTACTCAATTGGTGTAATAGGAAATAAACTTTTTAATTGACCTAAGATAAGGCCAACAATTGTCACAGAATTCTTTCTCTCAGCGAGAAGTTCTCGAGGTTTGGTTTCTCCTTCCAAATGAAATGAAAGCTAAGGAAAATAAACCCAATGAATCGAAGTACCTAATATACCAATATACCAACATACCAATATACCAATGTACTAATACACCAATATACCATTGTACTAATACACCAATATACCAATGTACTAATACACCAATATACTAATGTACTAACATACCAATATACCAATGTACTAATACACCTATATACCAATGTACTAATACACCAATATACCAATGTACTAATGTACCAATATACCAATGTACTAATACACCAATATACCAATGTTCTAATGTACCAATTACCTTTTTCTCATTGCATTCAAGAAGCTTTATTTTTAAAAAGTTAAAGCTTATCTCCAACTGTAAACATGGAAAATTCACTAAACAAAACAATCTATAACACATATATTATACTAGATAATATGAAGATGAAAACAGAATTACAAACGTTTGAAAATAATAATTATAATAATAATAATAATATAATAATATTACATGTATTTTACATGTTATATTATTACAAAGCTTACTTTTATGGGAGGTTTGTGTGTCATAATGTAACATCTGCTGCTTGTAATAACCTACAATATAAACACACCCCATAATACAAACTATACTAGCTAAACAGGTTTATATAACTGATATGTGCTTTGTTTCAGATAGTGAAGGGAATATTAATAATTGACACACACACACCTTCACTGATAAACTTACACTATTAACTAGTATACTATATCTGGAGTCAATTTGTTAGTTTTTATCATTTATTTAAAGTATTCTAAACTTAATACATTTCCTTACACACAAACATACCTTGTTCAGGTATGAAAAATAAATATTAATAGAGACAGCAACAAACAGACAGACATATAGGAAGACAGGCAAACAGACAAACAGACAGACAGGAAGACAGCCAGCCAGCCAAACAGGCAAACAAACAGACAGACAGGAAGACAAACAGACAGACAATTACTTTATACATATACATATATAAGTACTTTAAGAGTATAAAGAGAGAAAATGTAACCTGATGTGTTTATATATTGTGGGCGGTTATTTAGTAATCTTGAAACTAAAAGTAGACCAGTAAACATTTTATAATCCACAATACAAAACACAGCTATATTTCAAAGTATAAGTAACATATAGAAACAAATTATAAAGACACTCTAAAATAAGAGCACACTCTATATTCAGGACTTGTTCCATTATGACAACCTCTATACTAAAGACAGTATCCACTAGATATACTGGATCCTTCAAAGGTCAGAGGTAATGTATACAATAATTGACATCATACTAGGAGTTCATAGACAAGGTATATATATATATATATATATATATATATATATATATATGAAGTAATTAGGGTATTTCCTGGATATTAATTGTCTTCTCTAAACAGTTTATCAATCCTCCAAAATATCAACACTGAGTAAAAAAGATGCTGACACACAAACATGCAAGTACATTAGGACAGCATTGAAAACATCCTTCAAATGTGTTTATGTGAATACCATAGTAAGTGGACACAATAGAAGCCTGCTATAAGTACATTTATAGTTATCAACAGTCACTTAATCTAGTAGGCTAATATTGTATAGTTGAGATATGTGACATTACTATCAGAATTTTAGACAAATGGAGAGTCATAAATGATAATATAGCTGATAATATCCGTATTTAAATATCACAAACAATCATTACTTTGACTTCGATGAATTTGTATTTATAGAAATGGTTTATTCTATATCATATTTATTTCCCTACCAATGTTTTGGGCTCTGTCGGATCTCCTTTCTTTGCATGAGTCTCTACATGTAGTATCTTGTGGAGAAATACTCGAGTTCCTTTGCCAAGAACTACTTTCTCCTCCGCTGTTGTTTAGTGAATTAGAAAAAGGGGTGTTTTAAAGATTAGGCAAATGGAGAACTGAATGGATTAACATTCTATGAAACAAATTACTGGTACTAATGATAAATTTGTAAGTAAATTATTCATAATTTCGTTAGCATTTTTTATTCTCAGGGTTGAAATAAGTTACCAGATATTTCTAGTGGTTTCCCAAATATATCCAGTTGAGGAGGATCCGAGGCCATGGTCTGTCTTGTCGTGAGTAAGTCTTAGCGCACGTTTCACTCACTATAATTACAGCAGAATCTTGTCTCTAAAAAAAACAGTGCAAGCTTTTCTGTCAATGCAGAAAGTGGACCCTGCCTTCAAGCTAATAAAATATTCATTGTTGGTTGTCATAGTGATGAAACTCAATAATTACATTAGTCTAGCGAGCTAGACCCTCCTCCTTTTTGATAAGCTGATGGTCGGAGGAGGGTCTAGAAGCGAACTAGGCTTACTGCCCCATTGGAATGTATGGAATGTGGGGCAGTACCGCAATGTTTACATAGTGGTTATAAACTGTTATTACAACTGCCACGTGGAGGGTTTCCTTTGATGAAAATACCACTTTCCTACATTAGTGAACTGCCTCATTCCATTCTTTTCATGGGTGTAGAGTCGATAGCGTGGCTTTTTAGCTTCCAATATAGAAGGACAACAAACAAAAAACAATTCATGGGTCACGTGGCAGTTGTAATAACAGTTTATAACCACTATGTAAACATTGCGGTACTGCCCCACATTCCATACATTCCAATGGGGCAGTAAGCCTAGTTCGCTTCTAGACCCTCCTCCGACCATCAGCTTATCAAAAAGGAGGAGGGTCTAGCTCGCTAGACTATAATTACATGTTTCCACTGTGCTATGTCACGTATATTATTATAGTGAAATCTTTTTACAAGCAAACAAAAATGAGCCTTTAGAGTCCTGGCCGAGAAATGTCATTCTCCAATGCAAATTTAATATAGCAGCTATCACATGTTTAATAAGGCTCAAAGTTAGTAAGAGAGTAGCTAGCAGGGGTTGTTCAGTTTCTCTCCGTTATGATGACATTATTGCCAGGACTACAGATTTAGTCAACAACAAAAAAACAAATAAAAATGATCACCTTATGATAATGCTATCACCTATTCAGGTTTCAATGTTTGTCCATTTTATTAGTTATTGTAGCTTCACTTTGATGTCCATAGCTTCACATACTACTAGTTTCTAGTACTCATTATCTCATATTATATAAACACTTAATCATTTCTGTCAGTTGAAAGGAGGAGTTTCATTGATAGAATGACATCTTGCTCTCTCTTTCGCAAATGGCTAAATTCTGCCTTCATTTTTTCTCCTCCAGCCATACTGATAATTGTGTGGGACTCTTTGATGTACTGACAAATGTTTCTAGCGAGGTATTTTGCTGCTACTTACTTCAGTACTGACACACAAAACAGCTACTCAAGTATTGTGTTTGATACACTCTATTGCATTCTTTTCCTTACATTTCCATTCCTTGGTCTATTGTCTGATGTATGGATTGGAAGATATAGAGCTATTCTTAGCGGTATAATGCTCTGCTTTATAGCATGGATCCTTGCAGGAATGGGATATATTGTGAAGTATTATTTGAATTCTTCAACACTCTTCATGTGTCTTTTTGCTTTGGGATATTTGCTTGAAGTAGTTGGTCATGTTGGTCTACGAGCAAATATCATACAATACAATATTGATCAGTTATTAGGTTCTTCAGCTATTAAGCTAAGTATTGTTATATACTGGCATTCTGCTAGTGTGCCTATGGCATCTGGTGTTTTTCAGTTAGGGAGATGCTTACTTGAGTCTATTGTTCTTCCGGCGTTTGTAATATCTGGTATAGCAGTGTCTCTTGTACTTGTAACTCACTCATTCTTCAAACACTGGCTAGAAAATGTACCTCTTATTAACAATCCTATCAAATTGATTGTTAAAGTACTCCGTTACGCCAGGAAGCACAAGTACCCTGAGAATCGTAGTGCTCTGACCTACTGGGAGGAAGAGGTCCCTTCACGAATGGACCTGGGTAAAGAGAAATATGGTGGACCTTTTACAGATGAGGAGGTGGAAGATGTGAAGACAGTTTTTCATATGCTGCCATTGTTTATTGGTACAATTGGACTAGCATGCACTGATGAAGTGTATTGGAATGTAATGTCAGGTCCTGTAGCAGACAATTCTTCCATTTCAACTTGTTTAATATCAAGCAATTTTTGGAATTTTTTAACATCGACAGTTAAAATCTTTCTGGATATCTTTTTGATTCAAGCTTTTTTTCATAAGTATATTCCCAGTATGCTCAAAAGGATAAGTGTGGGACTGTTTTTTGCATTAGCTACTATGCTTTCCTGTGTATTGATCTTTACATTTTGTTCCAATCAAAACATTTCAATGAACTCTTCATCTTATTACAACAACCTCCTAGTAATTCCTCAGATATTGTTTGGAATTACATTTGCAATAATTTTTCCAACTGCACTGGAGTTCACGATAGCTCAATCTCCAGTACAAATGAGAGGAATGATGGTTGGTATGTGGTTTGCTTCCATAGGAATTGGTTACATCATCAATATCAATGCAAAATATCTTTTTGGTTGTCATAATGAATATATCTGTACAAGTTCCTACTATTACCTTACTAAAAGCATCATTGTTCTCTTTATTCTAATAGTATTTGTGATCCTGGCTAAACGTTATAAGTTTCGTGTGAGAGGTAATGAGATTAATATTCATCAAATTGTTGATGACCACTATCAGAGATATATGGAACAGGAAGACAAGATTAGGAGTGAATTTACTGATGAAATTATTATAAACGATTAATAATCAGCAATCACAATAGCATACAATGTGTGAATACTATTGTTTTAAATCAACCTTCTTCAATTTCAGTTCAATTAGAGTTTTTGAAGTCTTTATGATACAAACTAACTAATAAATTGTGTAATGATTGGAACTAATCATAGGAACAGCAGGAAGCATCTAACACTAGGCAATGAACAGTTAGCCAAAATACAAGATCCTGGTCCCCTGATTTGGAGTGAGGTATTGCCATGGAAGTGTAAGTTGCACAGCTAAGTAAGAGCATGATTAAGAGAGCTATTGATTTTCGGCAGCTCTCTGCCCACGTAAGAATTTAATTTCCAACAGTCTTTTAATGATAAAATACTGCAGCAAGACATTGGCCTATAGTTCATGAGGACTCAAATATACAATTAACTATAATTACATCCGGAGTACATTTAGACACCATGTTAGTACAGGTTTGAATGGAGAAACGTTTATTTTTTGAAATTTCCTCCGTTGGATATAGTACCATCAATTTATTTAATTGTATCATCTTGGAGTGTTGTTAATCAGTGTTAAAATTAATTGCAATAAATTCTAAGCTAATAACAACAACAGCAACAACAATAATAATAATAATAATAATATTGCTGGTTGCCGTGGTGATAAATTACAGGTGCATTAGTGATTTGTTCAATCATGGTATCAAGTAATCTTGTGCTATTGTTAGTTTGTGCTACATTTTTGACATCCAGTGGTAAAAAAATATTAAATTCTATTATTTACTTTGCAATAATTCTTACCATTTAATGTTGTTAGCAAAGTATTTTACTATTGCTGGCTCACAATGAAAACAGTCATAAACCTATAATATTATTTTAGCTGTATAATCATTATCAATTTATTCTTAGAATAACGAGGCATATTTAACTATATTTTTATAATTGCAGCATTGACAGTAAATGACACAGATCTTTTCAATAATGCTTTATGCATTGTGATTGGGAACACTTCCCTGTCTGAGGTATAGTACTTTATTATGAACTAAGAAGAACATAAGACTATTTTCTGTAGTGGTCCATTTTAGAAACTACAATGAAAAGCATATTTACACAAAATGCTATGCTTGTTTGCAGTAGACAGCCTTCATTATGCAACGCCAGTCCATCAAACAAGTAAGATTAAAGATTAATTATTAAATTGTATTTAAAATCACTACATTTTTCTTCAATAGTATTTTTTTCGCACTATCTGATGTCATTATCATTAATGGTTACCCACAACCAGTAGCTGATGGACTAGAAGTTGGTGTAGCCCTTCAAGTACCTATGTATTCCACATCATTATCCCTTCCAGCTGTAGTCCCTGTATCAACACTCGAAACAATGACAGAGTTTGTCAGTTACAGTTTGAAGGAGCAAGTCAATAGAACAGTAGTGGAGACCACCCCATGTCGTAAAGAAACGACATCAATTTTGATGCCCACGCCTACTTATGCTCCGATTAGTAAAGAAATATCAAGGGACAATATGGTCATCATTACAATAGGACTGACCACTCTTCAACATGTGAGTATCATGTGACAAGACTCAAAATATATTAATTATGTATTTGCACACACAGTGGTCAAATGATGCTAATTTACAACAAGTTTTCAAGGAGGTAATTGCCAATGAAGGTACAGACTTTTGTTCCATTTATTTCAGCCAATGTGGGCTAGAAAATAATAGGTATGTTTTATTAAAATATAAACAATATTTGAAATATTTTATAGTAGCGTCAATTTTACATCATCCAATGTTGTCTTTCAACCTGGCTATCCTCGTCAACTACCAGGAATGAATCTCCAAGTAGCTATTATTTTATGTTATCCAGCGAATACTAACCTCACTATTCTTGTTCCTGGAAATGCTATGATAACTATAGCATTAAGAGCAGCAACACCCTTCTACATAAAGACAGGACGTTCATTCATAGAGATCAGTAGTTATGAAGAGAATAATATGTTGTCACTTGGTCTAGGTATTGGTATACCAGGGCTATTATTATTACTGACAATAATATCCTTATTATCAATGTGAGTTGACTGTTGGGGATAATATTAGTATAATATTAGAAAACGAATAGATAGAGCATTGATGGTTATTGGTAGAAACTCTACAGAAATGAAAAGGGCTTTTAAATGTTCAATTAAATTTACAATGGATTATCTCTCTCAAATTTATACTTTCCAGCAGACATTATTTGGTATGGAGGTTCCACTTTATTAAATAATTTGTTTTACAGAGCACACACATTGCTTATTATCTTATATATCCTCTTCCTTTTCATTGTAGTTATTGTACTATCAAGAAACATAAAAAGTTAAGAAATGATAGAGCATCTGATGACAACTATCAGTTACCACAAGAAATAGATAACATTCAGTTATTGAGTTATCGTAAATTTCACAATTTATTTAATGATGATTAAAAAGAATTATACTAAATAAAGATGACATTTTAACAATTATTATAATATTTATGACAAATTATTTATAACTGATTTCTGTTAGCAAAAAATAAAAAAATAATGCTAATGAAATATTATTAGTTAAATTCAGCTGCATATAACTCTATTCTAGCATGAAAAGGTCGTACATTACAGCCATGTCTACTAGTTATACCATCTTCAGTCATTTTCTTATCTTTCCATTTCTGTTTGCAGCAATGAAGAGTACCTACATCAATAGGATGAGCTTCTGTGCTCATAATATAACCACTCCTGCCTACGTTACAACCATCACGTAGGAGTCTTTGGTTATATAACAAGTGTTGTCCTCCATGGAGTAATAAAAAGTCAGTCATGTTAAGAGGAGAAGAAGGATTGCGAGAGAGAAAATTGTCTGAGTCGAATAGGAGATAGAGATATTTGAGTGTCTCAGCTAGGAAGTAAGATTCCATACGGTCTGCCAAAGTGTGGTCGAGAGAATTCTTTACCTAAGGAACAGTTAATTCATTATATTTTATAGTTGTCACTGACTGTAGCAAATCCACATTCAACTCGAGCAATTTTATTGATCCCTTCCAGCATGCTTCGTCCTACTTCAATAAATATTGGATTACCAGTTGCTTGATACAAATACCAAACTGACTCAGCAAGCTCTAAAGAATTGATATATATCTAATGTCATTCATGTATCTAACTCTCTACACATGTGTCTCTTCATTAATCTATCCATTCATACCTGGTCTTAAATGATAGGCTTCATAACCAGGTCGAGGGGTTCCATCCATTATATTTAAAATCTCAGGCAAACTACCCAGAGATTTCCAGATCATGAAATGATTCAAATTTACTTTTTTAGCTCTCTGTAACTCGCCAACTAAAGACTAAATAAAAGAGCATTTAACTTTAAAAATCTAATAATAATTCCCTTTGTATAATATAACACTTACTAGTAGACCAGGCCAATAGGCATCCAGAGCTTCAAAAAAGGGGAAAGTTACTTTTCCAGTATCCTTGTTTACCCAAAGGTACCAGCCATTCTGTTCAGTGTGAACAATAATGGCAGATAATAATTCTGTTGGTTCAAAAGTCGTTATAACAAGTATATATGTGTAACTCACCTTGGAACATGTCCAGGAGTTTACCATGCCCTAATAAGACTCCACCCTTCACTAGATACTCTAAATACGAGTCTACATAGTTCCCGACACTAAAGTCAAAAGCAGTCCATTTACCAGATATGACATTTATATGATTTCCAGGCTAAAGATGAATGAAAAGTAACAGACCACTTCTTTTTAATAATTTACCAAACGTATTAAAGATCTTCTATTCCAAATACCTCGAATAGCTTTCAATGCAGTCTCTTCAAAAATGGGATCACCTATGAATGTATATATAGCAACAGTTTCTATTAATGACATGGACACTTTAAAAACAGTTCACCATAATGCTAATGCCAAAGATTATGATTTTATCTATCTTAATAGAACATAGTACATTGCTAGAATGCTGTGTATAATTGTGAACCTGTCCTACTCTTTATAATCAATACATAAATAGAATTTTTAAACTCTAACCCGTTAATCTAGAGAGGGTTCCAAATTCAACAATAAATGATGAACAACACGCAGTACAAGTTACTGGAGTCTCCGTTGTAGGAACACCATAGCGTAAATTAATAGTACCAAAGGGTAATCCAGTGGGTGTGGCAAAGGCAGGAAGAAGACGTCGAGCTAATGATTCTGCCATGTTTAAAAGTGGTCCTTCACAAGGCCATCCTGGGGCCAGGGGTATTTGTCCGAGAGGAGATAATAAATGAGCTGATAATAGACCTCCTACAACTTATATAAAGGGGGACTTTATATAATGCCCCTATTAATTAAGTAAATATACCTACCTCTAATATTTGCTTCAAAAACAGACGTATTTACATTAATATTGAATGACGGTTTTGAGATCACAAGATGATAAGCACGTTGAAATTCTGATACATTACCCATTACTAATAAAGTGTCTAACGCATCAATTAATGACAGAGAAAAACTAAAAATATTAACTAAATTAATGGGGGTGGTTCCCTCTGCTTACCTCCCCCATGTGTCCTTGCCACTGCATGTTAATGGTTGCAGCTCATCCAATGGGTATGCATAACGTATGTAACTGTCGTAAGCATGTTGGAACATCTCTTTTACTTGTTCTCTTTATAATGGATGGTCACATGATTACCACGTGATGTAAAACTCACTTGCTTTTTTCTAACAGGTCTTTATCCACTCCATATCCTTCTAATTGAAAGACTTGCAAACAAAGAAAGAGAAGAACCACGTGTATCCACGACACCATTTTATGATGCAGCCCCACCTTCTAATTTATTTATTAGTAGGTGGAGTAATTATTATTTATGAAAGTTTTAATGGATCTCTACCCTGTCAAGGAATTGCAAGAATTGCAAGCATTAAAAGAGTCTGTATCACGTGAGAAGAAAGAAATAAATCTAAAAGATTATTCTTCAATTTTACAAGAATCATTGGACACTGTTCGATATGTAAAATTTCCAAAAGCTGAGCCGCCACAACTGAGACTCCACCCTCTGGAGCCAATATCAGCTGTTTCTCAACACACATGGTTTGTTATATCACTGCACAAAGAGATATTGTTGACGTCATTACAGCTTCTTTGTCAGTGTGTGGAAATAGAGAATGATGAAGAATGGTGCATATCAAAGTTGAAAAGTGTCCTTTGTATCATTCAAATATATAACAATCAGGTTGCCATGGCAACAAAGGGTGTGGCCACACATAAACTATGTTGTTCATTTACTGATATATGTGATGTGGTGGTTCAAACACGTGGGTGTGTCCTCTGTAATAAGATTATGGATACGAGACCCCTCCTATCTCATTTAATTGATGAGTGGGCAGAGTCACATATAAATTTTATAAAAACAATTATAGCACTAATATTAGGGGCTACAACTTTGTTAGAAAACTGTCCACATAATAAAAAGTATATTTGCATCAAAACTTGGCAGGAATGTAGCCGATTAATTAATGGTGAATGGAATGAGTTGGCAATGCATTTGGATGGGAGGGTGTGGCAAGAAGTGTGTCGACGGGTTGTCCCTCAATTACGTGTGTTAATTGATACTGAGAAAAAGAGGGAAATACTTTATGAAGCAATGAAAGGTATGTCCATTGTATGACAGTTCATCGATCCATTTAGCACCCTATTAATTATCCATTGATCCATTTATTATTGATGGATTCATTTATCCATTGATCTATTTTACTTCCTATTCATCCATTTCTATACCCATATATCCATCAACTGTACTCCTATTTCTACAGATCTTGATAAGAACTATACTACTGTCCATAAATGTTTACAATATATACTTAATGTATTAGAAATGGACAACACGATCCATAAAGTATTCACAGGTATTTTTAACCCTTTAATGATCTACTTTATAATATACACGACATACATAATTGAGTCCATTTTATTATTTAGGTATATCATGTCAACTTCCATTATTGGCAGCTCCAACTAGAAGACCATCTTCCTCGACAACGTCTACAGTTTTAGATTCCATTTTTCCTCATGTTAAAACTGGAATATTTTTACTACATAACCAGAAATCATCAATAAAAAACAAAGATACAACATTTAAAACTGTTGCTGATGAAACTGACACACTCAAACTTTCTTATCCATTACTTGATCTTGTTCATTCATCTCTGTG
Source organism: Xestospongia muta (assembly GCA_963693285.1). Classification (NCBI taxonomy): domain Eukaryota; kingdom Metazoa; phylum Porifera; class Demospongiae; order Haplosclerida; family Petrosiidae; genus Xestospongia; species Xestospongia muta. The sequence continues at coordinate 5,026,163 of OY848930.1, forward strand.
GTCAGTGAGCCACTGGTTGACACAATCTCTGCAAGAGAATATTGCTGCTGGTAAACTGGTCACTGTTGTCTCTCTGTTATTGATAGAAGCTCCTTTGTTGATGGAGAAAGGACAAGATATAGTTAGGGAGTGTGGTATAATTGGTGTATCTCATTTGTGTGCTTCATCGTATAGTTCACAGTACTGGGTGACTCTATGGAGTAAAATTAAATATAGCAACTTATATCAGTGCTCTAAATGGACTGATGTAGGTAGATGGATGAATGGATGGATAGATAAAGAATGGACAGATGAATGGATAGATGGATGATTGAATGGATGAATGAAGTGGATCGATGGATCAATATTTTTTATTTGTTAATTTCCACTAGAACCAGTTGCGTCATTTATGTCAACTTTTCTTCAACCAATGGAGAGAAAGATGTCGTGAGCTTTTATACAGTGTTTTCCCATCATCTTCTAATTGGAAAAAACAAAGAGGTAACCCCTGTCATTAAGATTTATTACTTCTAACATCCTACCAGTCTCTGCTGACATCAAGCCCAGCAACTATGTCACTATATTACAACAACAAATTGTAGATCCTTTATTAGAAGCCTGTCGTACTCTTCAATCTCCACAACTACAACAATGTCTAATTCATTTATGTCTGTCCAGTTTCTTATATGAGTGGAGATCACTTCTCATCGGAGGACAATATAAAATGAAGTAAGAGAAACAATTATTCGACTTTTAATTCTATACGCAAAGTCCTGATTTCTGAACTCAATATCTTAGTTCCTAAGTCTGAGTTTGAGACTTTATATTAATATAATGAATAGGGCTCTCCTCCATTGTATATTGTGTCTCCTTTAGTCTACAGATAGCTAAACAGTTAAGACTGGACTATAATCATTTGATATCTCACTTCACAAATGATTCCAGTGGTCTTCATCCGTCCACACAAACAATGGTCACCTCCTTTGGTGCTTGTCGTGATATGACAGCTGGTCTAAATCTGTTATGTGGAGAGGGAGAGGGTGAGATTAGTGAAGATAAGAGCTATTTTGATGAGATTTTGTTGAAGTTGATTGGACAAATTGAGATAATGACGGAAGTAGCGTGGTTGGATAACAATGAATGGAAAAAATGTTTGTGAGTTTAATGTATCCTCGTTCCGATGTTTGTGGTTTCAGTATGAGTCTGTATTAATTAACAGGTTCAACAAGAAATATTTAATAAAATCATTAAACAAAAACAAATTAGAATGAACTTAGAACGAAAATGCATCACACATACACGCAAATATTTAAGCAAATTGTCTTTTAAGACCCTATGTACAAAACAATTCAGACCCTTTATATAACATGAATGTTTGTGATGTTCTCAGAATATAGGAATGTAATTGTCAATTTTGGAACGCTGTCTTTGAGCAATGCACTCAGCAATCCAGACAACATTACGAGATTCTTGTTCCTTCAATCTCATATATGAATAGAATACACCAAAATGGAATTGATACATAAAAGATTGAACATTGTGGAAAACCTGTATGTGTGTGTGTGTGTGTGTGTGTGAGAGAGAGAGAGAGGCCATGAACATGACTACAAAATATTATGCTTAAGCATACTTCTCTCTCAAAGAATTTATCTTCAAGTGACTTTTCCCCAGGATTAGTACCAGCTCCAGAGAATATATTAGCGTATTCCTAAAACACAAAGAAATAAAGTACAAAAGTGTCATCTTTACTTACTGGATAAACCTCAGCCACGCCCTTTACTTGTTCGTAGTCCTCACAACGAGCTAACCTGGTCAACCCATCTGGATACAGCTTGCCACAAGTAGGGTAAAGTTTCTCACGATCATCTTGAGTGAGTTCAGTTCCAAATGAATTGATAGTGATAATGAAGGCTCTACGATCTGCCTCAAACTGGAAAAGCAAACCAGTTAAACAAGTTTATTATTCTTAACATACAGCTAATAGTCTTCCCATAACTTCGGCAGTGTCTCCGCCCATTGACTGACAGAACCTGTAAAAGTCCTCCAAATATGCCTATATAGAGAGGTCAGTAATGTTAATATATTTTAATATAACTAGTATCATTATCTCAGGATACTTCAGTATATTGTTGTATACTTACTTTATAAAGAGCGTTCCTGATAATTTCAATATTCAACTCATCTAAATCTGTCTCGGTAATACAATTTTTGAAATAGGGTCCTAGAAAGGGTGAGATTTATTAATATTCTTTAATTAACTACTTACCAAGAGGTGTGTCTACTAAGACAGCAGAATATAGTTCAGCTGGAGTGCTAGCAATATTGATAGACTCCATTTCTTCAAATGAACCAAGTGGGTGACATTTTGAACGTAATTCAGAAATTTGTCTTTGATGCAATGTCCCAGTAATTAGTAAGATAATATTGTCTATCATATAACTATATCTGTGTGTGTGTGTGTGCGTGTGTGTGTGTGTGCGTGTGTGTGTGTATGTATGTATGTGTGCGTGTGTGTGTGTGAGAAAGGGAGGGAGGGAGGGAGAGTGTGTTTATAAAAAGCATTTTATTCTAACATTACATATCCTATTGTTAACACTTCAGTTAGTACAATGACTAACTATTACTAGTTCATTGAGAGATACAAACTGTCAAAATGAGACATATTTGTTTGTACATTAGTAGCTACAAAATCTGTTCAGTGATATCCACATTATAACAATATGAACACTTTTGTTTGATTGTAATATTTTATTTGCTGGAGTACTTTTAATTGTGGGTGTGGCTAGTAGTCCTGCTCATATTTTAAAGCACAATAGTGTAAGCTTACGTTATATAATCCAGAAAGGTGGAGAGAGGTTCCACAGCATGAGCCCGTAAATAGCGGAACTGAACAACCAAATGATTCTTAAGTTTTTCATCAATGACTGTTACTGGTATTGGTGAGGGCTCATTTTGTAGGAAATTACCATAATCAGTAGCAGCTAATTGTAGCTTTAGATCTAGGGAGAGTAAGTAGGTGGGCGTGTCAGTAGGGCAGTCCTCAAGTTCTTACCTTCAATTGTTTCACACTGAACCAAATTGAGGTAATCTGTACGATCTAGGATACCAGATCGAAATCCACGTACGAGTCCTTCCAGGTAGCCATGATCTACGTTAAAAGTGTACTCCTGAAGCATACTTGAGCCTTTTAGAGAAATTCTGCAAGTTATGACTGTTGTAATAGGTCATATGATTGTTGACCACGCCTACCTTATGTTTATTCATAATTAATTCGCAAATACCGCAATCTTTTGATGTTATAGAATCTGAAATGGCTACTCTTGAGAGCACTGCTGCGAAGACAGATCCTAGTGATGTTACTGAAATAATTACTGAGGGTGATAAGTTATATGATGCTGCTAAAATGCAAGAAGCGTACGATTTCTTGCTAAGTAAAGCTGATATTCAACACAGTGAAGTACAATGGCGTATAGCTCGAGTCTGTCACGATATGGCAAAGTTTTATACCAATGGAGATAAAACTCGTTCTAAAGAGCTGGCACAGCTGGGATTAACTCATGCTAATAAATCTGTTGCATTAGATGACAAGAACTACTTAGCCTATGAGGTATGTGAAATTGTAACATCAATAATAATTGTATAATTATATTATAGTAAACAGAGATTACATTGTATACATACTGGTATTTATTTTCTTCCCTTATATTTCTTCTGACTTTGTTTATTTTTATGTGTTGTTTATTTGTTTAACTATTTATTGAACATATCCATTCAGTGGAAAGGAATAGCTGCCAGTTGTTATGCAGAATTTGAAGGATATAAAGTCAAAATTGAGAAATCGTATGAAATAAGAGATGACTTTTTAGTAAGTCATAAATATAGTTGTATTACTGCACTAACCCAATGTTACTAAATACACTATTCTGTTGCTAATAACATTAGTTTTTATTTCCATATCTTCTTATCAATAGAAAGCTTGTGAACTTAATCCCACAGTAGCATCATCTAAACATTGTCTTGGTCAATGGTGTTACGAAGTGGCTGATGTGCCTTGGTATATGAGAAAAGCAGCTGAGTATATCTTTGCTACACCTCCTACTTCAACATATGAAGAAGTGTGCATTATTTTAACATTAGATGAAGTAAATGTTGTCACTTTTCCTTTAAAATAGGCATTGAAACATTTTGAAGAAGCTGAGAAGCGTAAGTTGTTGTTATGGAGTAATATAGTTTGTGACACTAACGTTTTTTAGCTATGTATCCATTTGTCAATAATATTCATTTGTTTTATTGTCTATAGTTGATCCTGGTTTTTATTGTTGTAACTGGTTATTTATTGGTAAGTGTTATATAAAGTTGGGAAAGAAGAATGAAGCTAGACCTTGGTTAGAGAAGACTGTAGAATTTAATGCTGTTCATTTTGATGAAAAAGAGGTATGGATGAATGGATGGGTGGATGGATGAATGGAGTAATGAATGGATACATGGCTGAGTGCATGGATAGATAAATAGCAATGTCAATAGACGAATGAATATTAAGATTTGAATACATTTTATTTTCTAGGCAGTCACTGAAGCTACTCAGCTGTTAAAAAAATTATAATATTATTAGAAGAAATCTACTTGTTACAATATAAGTATTTATTGTTGTAAATTTTTATGAGTTTTGCTGAATTAGTTAAAATGTGTTATTATGAAAAAATTATTCATTTGGCTTTTAGCCAATAATAACTTCTCCCACTCCATTGTTCTCTGACCAGTAACCACACCTTCCTCATTATTAACGATACAGTGCTAAATCCTGAATGTCTGTAGTCACTGTTACTAGACTCAGACCAGTTCTACTTACTATTGTTTTCCTTAAAAGAAGAATAATCTCAAGTGTCAGACCAGTGTTTTGGAATAGGTTTCAGACTCTACTTCTACAATTCAAACCTCAAGAATCTAACAAACCATTTCTAAAGGTACTTTATCGAAAATGTAGTTCTTTTTATTATAATAATTGTATAGACTATCCTGTTTGGTATAGCACCTGCTATAGTAATGACGGAGACTCCAGCAAAGACCACACCCACTGATGTTGCAGATGTTATCAGGCAAGCAGATATGTTTTTGGAAGAGAACAAAATTCGTGAAGCGTTTGATCTTCTCCAGACAAAGAAAGACGTTGAACATGTTGGTATACAATGGCGTTTAGCTAGGATATGTTATCGACTAGGAAAGTATCATACTTCAGACAAAGCTCATTCCAAGGAGCTGGCAGATATAGGACTTGCTCATGCTGATAGAGCTATTGCATTGGATGCTAACAATTTCCCGGCATATCGGGTAGGAAGAATAAAAAGAGTAGTTATAGAAATTTATAATTCCAAATAATTACTTGTATATTGTCAATGGATACTTCTTGTATATTCTCAGTATACTTACAGTATATTTCAGTATATTATGGAAGAATTGTACACAATACTTTTGTATATTTGTTTAGTGGAAAGGTGTGCTACTCAATTGGTCTATGGAATTTGAAGGTTATAAAAAACAAATTGAGAAATCTTTTGAAATCAGAGAAAATTTTGCTGTAAGTTAATCTTACTACAAAATTTGTAATAGAACTTACCAAGCTCTATATATTACCAAGTCATTATAATCATTTACTTGTTAAATATGTTCATAGAAAGCATGTGAACTAAATCCTAATGACGCTACTGCTAGACACCTCCTTGGTCGATGGTGTTATGAGGTCTCTGATGTACCATGGTACATGAGAAAAGCTGCTCAGTACATTTTTGCCACACCCCCTAGCTCATCGTTTGAAGAAGCCTTACAAAATTTTGAAGAGGCTGAGAAACGTGAGTTAAACTTTGAGTTGTTTATCTGACCATTTACAAAATATTTGTCCATTTTTTATCTCTACATCAATTTATCCACACAACTGATCCACTGTCTAGTTAACCCTGGTTTCTATAGCAGTAATTGGTTGTATATCGGTAAATGTTATATTAAACTTGGCAAGAATGCAGAGGCTAAACCTTGGCTACAGAAGACTGTAGAATATAATGGAGTATTACTGGGCGATGATGAAGAGGTAGGTTACAATAGAGTACTTGATAATGCTACAGTATTCACACATTATATAAAAATTATTGGTATAATCTGATAGGCTATTGCTGAAGCTAAGCAGCTGTTGAAGAACTTATAAATGTATTATTTTGTTAATAGATAAGGTATTTGTTACATGAATACTAGGATCAGTTTGGAATTAGAGTAATTTATCTTATTCAGTCATATCATAAACACAGAAATTATCATCTATTAAATTAGAATTTTGTCTTGTTAAAAGGGGTGTGTCAGAAGGTGGAGTCATTAGGAGTAGGTTCTGCATATTGGTCAGCATGGTTACGTAATATATGCAATTGATCTAGGGCTTGAGTTAAAAATGATCTCACTGAATTAATCTCCATTGAAGTCAGGTTATCAACCTATAGTCACATGATAGTCACATGACATGTTAGATTACGTATTACCTTGCCATAGGTAGCCTGTTGAGCTACCATCTGATCAATACTTCGACGTAATTTTGCTGTTCTAAGATCCCAAATATCTTTAATTAATGCTCTAATTTCGTCTGCTTGTGGTACATCATCAGCTGCACTAATGATAGGGATATACTCATTAATTCTTTCCTCCAAAAAGAACTTACTTATTTAATATAATTGATGATATTTCAAGATAATGTTCAGACGGCATTGCTACAAAGAGTTCAGAACTAGTTTCTAATTGTTTTTTCTCTGTAAGAACATCTGAACCAAAAAAATTGCTAAAATAATTATCAGCTAAGAGGCGGGGCTTGGCATCTTCCTCATCTCATTTATATAGCATAGGTTATTGTTGTAATTATGATTTATAATTTAATCTATTACCATAGCGATTATCATGTACTTTTAATTCTATTAGTCTCACATAACGACCTTTCTATAACTAAATTTTTATTATCGTAAGGGGATAAAATTAACCATAATTAAGTTATTTAATTGAACAAATTAATAGGACATACCCACTTTTAACCAATCTGGAGGTTGTATTCGACATCGATGTCTTTGTTTGAGGTTAATAGCTAACCATAGTGGTACTTGTACTGACATTGAAGGATTGAATGGACCATATTCAGACTATTAATGTAAAGATAAAGCACAGGAGAAGAGTAGAGAAACATGAGATGAGAATGGTTGCATATTAATAGACATACTGTTAAAAGACTGATCTTATTCTCCGAGAAGTTTGGTATTATGGTAACTAGTTCTTTCTCAGCTAAAAATTCCATTTCTGAAGGCTCCATATTGACAACACGTGGACACGACACCCCTCAAGGCGGGGAATTGAAACTATGAATATTATTGGCGGTGTTTTAACCACGCTGTGGAGACTGCCCTGGTAGACTTCATATTCTCCATTTTGTCACACTCTTTCCCTTCTGTTGTGTTGCATTATGTCCAAAGGTGAGTACGATAACGCCTCTTTTGTAACAATCATACAGTAGACCGGAATTTCCTCCAGTAAGAGTATAAGTTAGTCTTGTTGATAGAATGAACCATTTAAATTATTAGACTTTCACTAAGTAGTTTAAAAATTCTATAGTACGCAGTGTTAGAGTCCTGTGGTAATAAGTTGGTAGTTAGCTCGTGGGAGATCTAGAGAGAACTGTGAAAATACTATTTGTCACAAAGGTCCATGTAATGATATTCACATTCTTGGAATTTTTGCACTTTACTCCCACCTGCTCTAGCTGCCATTTTGCGCCCCTGGACTTTAGTATTGAGTCTGTTTAGTCTGCTCTCACTTACTAAGTCTTCTTGAAGTGTCAGAAGTTGCTGTATTTTAAATAGCAGTTTTTTAGTAGACATTGTTTTGTTTACTTTGTTTTGTTGTGGTCTTGTTCTTGTTGGTTACTTTTACTATCCTATCTTTCCCACAATTATGTCACGCTATCTGGCAAAATGGACTGTTTCAGAAAAGGTAAGTTTAAACAATATACTAATAATGTGTGTTTGTGTTTGTGATACTTTTGAGTAATGAACAACAAATTAAGAGATAGAGTTTCAATTGTTGTCATTACTCTAACATTTGTTTAAAGAGAGAGAGAGAGAGAGAGAGAGAGAGAGAGAAAAGAAAGAAAGAAAGCTGTATAAATTTTATCTTTGACTTGTATCTATTAATAATTGATGTACTACAATAGATAGATATTATAGTTAATAAGATACTCTGAGAGAGAGTGGTTATAATTTAGTGTAATTATACACGTGTTGTATGGTAGTTTAGATGACCTATAGGGTTGCTTCTGTTTTGACAATATTGCATAGTTTGATGTAATAGTATAGATATATAGATGGATATCTTTTTCATATCTCTCTGAGATACTCCGAGTGAGAATTACTGTACAACAATGTAATATTAACACAAGTAGAAGAAGTGAAGAATGAATTCCTTTTGTGACTTCAGTATGTCAGTTTTATTGGAAATGGTATTACTAGTTTGTATAAACTAACATTGATACTTAAAGTATGTATATTTTGTATGTAAACTAAACATGTTATTATCTATAGGAATACATGTAATGTACACCATGATATGTATTTTACATATAAACACATAATAATAGTACATGTAGACATACCAAGTACCAGCTGTATTATGTACTGGTCATGTTATTGTACATTATTTTTACAAAGTGATTCACTGTTTGATAATTTAGATTATAATGAGTCTTGTTATTATAGGAGAAAGCTGAAACCACTTATGTTGGATATGCTAACTTGCCCAATCAAGTTTTTAGAAAAGCAGTTAAAAGAGGTTTTCAATTCTCACTAATGGTAGTAGGTGAGTCTCTTTCTCTCTCTCTCACACACACACACACACACACACACACACACACACAAACGTAGTAATAGTAAGTAGTTAACATACCACAAATCCCAAAAGAAATATGTCTTTTCCCATATTCTTTGAACTGTTGTGATAACGGTCTGATAGTAACAGGTCATTTGATCCAATAATAACAGGAACTTATCCTAACTATCATTAAGTCTACTAATAATAGGAACATACCCCATATAAACCTAACTACTATTAGCTCTACTAATAATAGGAACATACCCCATATAAACCTAACTACTATTAGCTCTACTAATAATAGGAACATATCCCATATAAACCTAACTACTATTAGGTCTACTAATAATAGGAACATACCCCATATAAACCTAACTACTATTAGGTCTACTAATAATAGGAACATACCCCATATAAACCTAACTACTATTACTCTATAGGCCAAAGTGGACTTGGAAAATCAACTCTTATAAATTCTCTGTTTATGACTGATCTCTATGAAGACTGTACATATAGTCCATCTCCACAACGACTACCTAGAACCACCGAGGTACAAAATAAGTTAAATAACATTCTATTTAATGCACATGTAACTATTAGACGTTACTAAGTCTTAGATTACCAATCAACAATGCTAGATTTCTTAGCAACCATTACTAAAAGTATTTTGTTTACTGTGGAGATATACTGAGCAGACTGTCCTTATTGTATCTTAATTAACAAGCCTTACTCCATGTTGTGGTCTTGTAATTTAATTATTAATGTAATTTTTTATTAATTACACGTACATGTTTTTAATAATTAGATAAAGGAATCTACTATTTTTGTGGATGAAGGTGGAGTCCGTCTTGAATTGACTGTTGTGGACACACCTGGATTTGGTGACATTGTTGATAACACAAAATGGTGGGTGTGTCCTATGTTATTAGTTTTTTGACACCTCCCACTTTAGTTGGCCACCAATTTTGGAATACATTGAGTCAAAATATGAGAAATATTTGAATGATGAATCGAGAGTAAATCGTGGTCAAATTGAAGACTATCGTGTTCATTGTTGTCTTTACTTCATCCCACCCAATGGTCATGGACTGCGACAAATTGACATTGAATTTATGAAGCAATTACATGAGAAAGTTAGTACATTTTACATCATCCTATATTAACATTAATGTTTATTGTTTATTACAGACTAACATTGTACCTGTGATTGCTAAGGCTGACACCTTCACTCCAGAAGAATGTGTCCGATTTAAGAAAGTTGTAAGTAAACTAGTTAATCTACTATTGTTGCTCTAAAGCTAACAAACATTAGTTATACTTGTTTAAACAACCTTTTAATATGAGTGTTTTGGATTAGAGGAAAATTCATCAAAAATGTTAGTTTAGTTATATACTATAGTAGAAGTTTTTCTATAAAGATAAACTGGACCTCTCTAATCAGAGATAAGTGTCAAAAGGGGATGTCCCTACAATTAGTCCAGTTAGTTTATCACCTACATTTAGCAAGATTCCACTTGATATGTAGAATTGATATGACAGTCGCTAATTTTGTATCAACAGACAGTTTTGTTAGTTATGTCTGAAATAATGTATATTTGTCAACTACGCTACGTGGAATGAATATAATAGATTATATAATTGTATTGTATTGTATTGTATTGTATTGTATTGTATTGTATTAGGTATTACAAGATATTGCTGATAATGGTATCAAGATATATCAGTTCCCTGATGCTAATTTAGATGAGGAAGATGACGCAGCTAATCAAAAACTTAGAGTATGGATGATTAGATTAATGAATGGATAGACAGACAAATGGACAGATAGTCTGTTATTAGGCTATTTCTTTCTAGGAAGCCATTCCTTTTGCTGTTGTTGGTAGTAATACTATTATAGAAGTGAATCAGAAGAAAGTACGAGGACGACAATATCCTTGGGGCGTGGCAGAAGGTGTGTCCTATAACAAGCAATATACTGTGTGATGTGTTATTTTTTTCAGTTGAGAATGAAGGACATTGCGACTTTACAACACTTAGAAATATGATTATTAGGTAAATCTCTCCTCTAACCTTTCCTTGTTTTGTTTCCTTTTCATTGATGCAATCTCCTGTTTGCTATATTTATCTTTTCTTTTCCTTTCCTTTCCTTGATGTAGAACTCATATGCAAGATCTTAAGGATATCACTAACAATGTTCACTATGAGAATTATCGATGTACTAAGTTAGCGAGTGTTAGTAGTGTGACTGGTTCAACTGAAAAAGTAGCACCATCAAGGTAAACTAGGACTATTATATGATAATTTACTATTCTCTCTCTCTCTCTCCTCTCTCGTAGGGATCCTCTTGCTCAATTTGAAGTTGAGAAGAAAGAACATGAGAAAAAAATGCGTCGTATGGAGGAGGAGATGGAGGATGTGTTTGAAGTGAAAGTGCGCGAAAAATTGCAAAAATTAGAAGACATCAAACATGATGTAAGTTCATTAAATATTCATAAGATAATAAGTTAATCACTCGGTCCATTTTCATAATTAATTTATTTCTAAGTCAAATTATTATTACTACTGATTCTTTCAAACCACACAAGACAGAGACCAATACTACCCATTCCCATGTTGATTATCTACATAATACCATATAAAGTCATTGTAGTTTAACCCTATAAACCTGGAGTAAATGAAGACTTAGTATACAAGTCATACAGTTAACACCTAGTTAACAGTCAACACTCATATTATGTCATTGCTCAGTTATAGAGTAAACACTTGTCTATGCTATAGTAACTCTATGGATCATCATAGTAGTGGTTGCTATGGTAGTACTGTAAATGTTCTATTTCTAATTAAGCATACTCTTAGAAATAATTTCATTAACTTTCAAAACACATTTGTAATATACTGTATTAATGTAAACTGGTTATATTTTAATTATCACAATGATTATTGTGTGGGTGTGGGTGATAACATATATATGTCATGTATAAAGGCGTGTTTGTCACGAGTAAATAAATGTTTTTATGTTTGGCAAACCACCTACTATTATAGACCATTGTCTCTCTATTGTATGTTTTCTATTGCCTACTGAATTGACTCAATTCATTTTTAAATACTTTACCTTTTCACCTACTTAATTTTCTCATGTATCCATATATTCTAACTATCCATCCATTTAATTTTCCCATGCATCCATATATTCTAACTATCCATCCATTTAATTTTCCCATGCATCCATATATTCTAACTATCCATCCATTTAATTTTCCCATGTATCCATATGTTCTAGCTATCCATCCATTTTATTGTCTATTCATCTATAGCTTAATCGTCGTAAAGAGACTATGACACGTGCCATAGAGCAACAAGAACGAGAGATAGCAGAACAAAGGAGACAATTTGATGAAGACAAGAAACAATTTGATCTTGAGCATCAAAAATATATGGAACAACTGGAATCAAGCATGAGGCATGCTGGGATCAACACAAAGTAAGCTCCACCCCCTTAATTATTGCAATATGAGTGTATAAGCCCCTGTGATTATAACAATATTAATAAATAAATGTATATTGATAAATAAATGTATATTAATAAATAAATGTATATTGATTATATTAATAAATAAATGTATATTGATAAATAAATGTATATTAATAAATAAATGTATATTAATAAATAAATGTATATTGATAAATAAATGTATATTAATAAATAAATGTATATTAATAAATAAATGTATATTGATAAATAAATGTATATTAATAAATAAATGTATATTGATGTGTGAGTAAATCCCTATAATGATAATGATGTTATTTGATAAAAGGTAGTGTTATGTGAGTAAACCACTGTAAATAATACTAATTAATATTAGGGATAAGCCTGATTGGTACTATGTATTCTTGTAATATGATATGGTATGCTTTATTGACCACAAATGAGAAGGAAAACCATGTACTAATATCCACAGCTGCTGTTATATATGGTCATTATTGTGGTCTATTGGTTAATATCCTGCAATAACATGTGCTTTATTTGTGATGCAATCATGGGAAGATATGTACTGGAGACAGTTCTTGGTAGGGATAAGGAGATTGAAAGTTGACATTCAATGGTTGCATAATTTATAAGGTTTCTTTGTCCATTATGTTATAATGTTCAATATAAATAATGACATGATAGTGTGGGCAATATCAATAATATTTACATGTACATGTATATGTGTACATGTACATGTACATGTATATGTACATATACATGTACATGTACATGTACATGTACATGTGGTATTATTGTTTGCTAGTTCTTACAATAAACTGTTATTATTATTGTTCACTATGAACTTGTCGTGTCATAGAGTGGTTTATGTAAACAACTACAATTCTTTTACATGGAGGAATGTATTTCGTCTCGTTATTTTGTTAACAATACAACATATATCACAATATCTTGTTTGTCGCATGCATAGTTGTAATTTTCTGAGTTTTTTTTTAGTGTTCGACAATGCATCCTCCTCTGCATAGTATAGTAATGAATTACTATTAAGTAGTGGTCTACTAGTTTTAATATCTTTTGATCTTAACTACTTAACTCTCAACATTAGCAGCAAACAAACTCAATAAGGACAATCTGTTATCTATTGTATTAACCTTGTGAATCTGGATATACTGAAAAATACTGGAGTATACTGACTTTGTGTTTAAACTTCACTATAATATGAAATAGTATACAGAAATCAATGTTATCAATTTATTTATGTAATAACACTGTTTTCTTAATCTGTTCATCTGTTTCACTTTTCATATATTCATTTTTAATACATAAAGTCTGGTTTTCTAAGTCTATGTAATCTGGTTATTTAATCTCTTAATGGCATAAACATATTATATCTTATCATTTACTTTACAGAAGCAAAAAAGATGAAAAGGGCAAAAAGAAGAAGTAGCCACACCCCTTGTTTCCTCGTGACCAAAAGCCTATACTTTTAATGACTGAACTTAGTGGTTAATTAATAAGCTTCCTTGTGATTAGTTAATTAAAACAATTATTAAAACTCTAATATTCAATTTCATTAGTTCATAATTTCTCTTTTTTATCATGTCCGAAATCATTATTAAATGTTAGTAAATAATATTACCCACCACAGTTTGTTTATGCTTTTTGTTTGGTTATTTTCGGAGTGTATTTACATGTCATTGTTGGGACATGTGACTTTATTTAGAATTATTTTATTTTATCATCAAAGGATATTTGGTCTCCCTTTATAATATATAATAGAACTATTGTTTGACATTTATGTTGGCACTCTGCTATTACATAGCATCATTAACTGTAGGCAGGCCACTAAGTGGATGTGATTGTTACCATGTTAATACATCTGTGATGTCTGGTTTCAGTTATGATTGTAATACATCAAGTGTCCTTACCAATTATACAGGATGTTATATCAACAAGGTCTGTTTGTTTACGTTATACACTCTGTCTGGTATTAATATATCATAATAGAATTACGTAACTGTTAGACAAACACATTGTATGCTTTTAAATTATACGTATGTGTCTAGTATAGTTTTGTTCCTCTAAGCCATGTGTTTGATGTTATTGGTTGTTTCTGATGTATTATTAGTGCATTGAGAGAGGGAGGAGCTAATGAAGCATTGGGTAACTTCCCACGTCTTGTTCCATGTAATGAATCAATTGTCTGACTTTGTGGGAGTGGTTTGAATTGTGATTGATTAAAGGGTGTGGTTTGTTTTGGTTGTCGAGTGAAGGTGATGGTGATATCCATTGGTCCAGTGTCATAATGAGTATATGTTTCATGATGGTGGTCTCCAGCTGCTGGAAAACAATACTGAGAGGGAACTGATCTATGTTGAAGTGAAGGAAGTCGTACTGGTTTATTGTTGTGTGAAAAGATCTGTAATGGAAGGAAAGAGATTAATATGAATGAACAGACAGCCAGCTGGATAGATAGATAGACAAATGGATGGTTGACTCAGCTTAGCCTTTGTGTTTTGTCGTAAAATTTTTAGCAGCCATGTTTACACACAGACCCAATACACTTGACAACATGACCACCAAAACAAGGGACACCTTTACACAACTAGTATGTTATGTTTTCTGACAACATGATGGCCATTTTGAAGTACTAGTATCACTTAACACACATTACCAGTGTACTTACAATCACACCTTAGGGGATTTAATAAAAGTTGGAGACAATTTATTTTTTTGGTCCACCATAGATCCATTTATTCATTGTTTATTTATCCATCCATATATCTATTCATCCATATAAATTAGTATACATTAATTTATTCATCCATTTCATTTATCATTTATGTATCCATTAATCCATTACACAAACTTACATTCAAATTTTGAACATTATCTTGAAGTTCAGCACAGGACAGTCCCATCAGCTGTTCCTCAACTTCCTCTATCGGACGACGTATCCACAATATTGGAAACCGTGTTAATGAGTGTGACTGTTGGGAATTAACGTGGGTACTACCCCTTTTAGTCTTAAAAGCAGAAGGAGGTAGAGGAGGGAGGGTAGAGCACATACTGTGCCGATCTGTCATATCAGTTGAGGTTAATGTAGAGGATTGCAAGAGGAGGGGACCTTTTCGAGATGTTGTACATGATTTTGGAACTTGTAGTTTGAAACCTCTTGATGTTACATCTCTATCCGTCTCTAGAACACTAAGAACATCACCGTTCATAACTGGTTATGCAAACTGGTTTTGTAACTGTTAATGAAAAGTGGTGATAAATTCATACATACACTATTACATGATGATAGTATGTAGTTGTTAAAGATACTGTTATGAGTTCAATTCTCAGGTTCACGGCCAAGTTTACTTGCTAATTCAATCATATCGAAAGGAAACACTCTAAGTGTTCTCAAGTTATCAAAGAGCGTACGTAATTGTTGTGTAGTTGGCCAATATGCACTGTTACCACGATAACGTATAAAAGCCTGTACCGCGGTGGGGCTGTCATTTGACCGCTTTGTGAGTGAAGTTGTAAGTTGTACTATAGTATTTGTTGCCAAGATTATTATCTAGCTGTAATAGCACAAAATATGGCTCTGAAAGTTTTTAAGAGGCGCAAAGAAACACCTTATCAGATGTGCCAAGAAGAAGAAGAAGAAGAAAGCTGTTTGATCGAGTTGGATTTGGACTGTCACGTGCAAGAAAGAGCTCAGTTTTTGCTAGGAGATGATTCTCCTGATGGTAGGACTTATCTTTATGGTGCTACTGGAGAAGAGCAGCAAGTCTTAACGGATTGTTTCTACCTTGGCTCTTACGATATGTCAGGTCGAGCCATCAAGGGGCGAGGATGCATTGACGAACCAGCTGCACTCATATGGAAACAAACTCAACAAGACACAGGTCCTCAAGGTCGTGTTATGCGAAGAAAACACTCTCTACCATCACTGGCTCTAACAGACTGTAGACCTAAATATATTCGTATTGTTTTAACATCCGAGGAACTCAAGCTGGTTGACAATTATTCTGAAGAAGTGTTAGTCTCTTTTTGCTATCGATGGATTTCCTTCACAGGTACTCACCCAAAACACACTCGTATGTTTTGTTTCATAGCCTGGGAACCAAAACGTAAGATGCCATATTGTCACGCATTTAAATGTGAAGATGCTCCATCAGCTAAAGCAACAGCTCTCGAATTATCTAATGTCTTCAAACGTAAATGCCAAGAATTGTTACTTCAGCCTGAAACCCATACTTCCAGACCTGTACTTCGGAAAACATTAAGTTTTCAACACTAACGGAATAATTTACTTTATCCCACATTTATGACTAACTCCTAACCTTTCTCTCTCTTCTTTGATAACCAAGGAATCACAAGTTTTTAATGTTTTAAACCCTTAAAATATAATGCTGGCTGTTGTTATTTCAATGTATATTATATCTCATATATATTATTATTGTACCACAAATTGACTCGATATTATATTAATTGTTTTCTTGTAGGTAAGTGACACCTTACTATGTATTCAACTTATTATTTTTTGTAATGTGTTGTTGGTTTTGTTTCATTAGCTTCATTGTCACTTATCACTTGTTCAACTACAACTATAGCCACTGTTGGCAAACATTAATTTTCGTGCATTTCTATGACGTGAACGTTGTAATAATTACACATCTTTTAACCCTAAATAGACAGTACAGTTTAGCTAACAAGACTGATAAAAACCTCACCTCCTAATAGCAATTTTAGACTGCTCCAGTGAATTGGAGGTACGCCCTCTTGTTTCTCTGCTAGCACACCCTTCGTTTGTAACCGTCCGTGTTGCTCCGTATATCTGATAATCAATTTCTTGTGTATTTCTGCTTACATCCGTTACATTTCAAACAGGCTGGGAGGTTTGTGTAGAGTTGTAATCACTTGTTAACAGCGGATTGTTATCATATTTCTTTTACACTCTCGCCTTTCTCCTTAGTTTTCTGTAATGGCAACCAAATTCGATGTGTCTGATGTTAACTTGGACGTTGAACTAGAGAATAAAGCTGATGATTGTAAGTTTTATATCAAACTTTCAACTAGACCACGTGCAGGGCATTTATTTACAATACCTGTTGTTGTTCTCTAGTACCACCAGCTCCTGATGAGTTAGTTCTGCCACAAATAAAGATAGAAGAAGTAGAAGATGATAATGAAGGACCTTCTTTCAGTGCAGAAAGAAAGAACATCAATATTAACCAATATACATTGACCAGTGAAGATAATCTAGCTTTATATGAAGTTTGTTGTATAAGATAATAAAATTTTGCATGATTGTCTACTTTATTTTTTAGGAGGACCTCACTAGACGCCCTCGTGTCGCCAAATTCCTTTCTACATTAGTGCAATATGATTCTGGGTTTGTACCTAATCCAAAAAAAGATAAACAGAAGAAGAAAAAAGTGGAGTCATCATCTAATACTACTCTGTTTCACACTTCTCTCTCTCTCTCTCTCAGGCACCCAAGATGGGAACCATTATGGGTGTGTATTTACCAACATTACAAAATATTCTTGGAGTCATTTTATTTCTTCGTCTCACATGGATAGTCGGTATTGCTGGTGTAGGTCAAGCATTCCTTCTTGTTTTTCTTTGTTGTGCCTGTGTAAGTCATACCATATATGGTTTTGGCAAGTAATCTTATCACCTGTTTGTTGTGGTGTGACTATCTTACTTTGTCTTGTGATTTCAATAGTTAATTCTTTATTTAGACATTTTTGACTACCATATCTCTCAGTGCTATAGCTACTAATGGAGTTGTACCAGGTAAGAAAGAATAAAAGAAAATAACATGTATAGATATCTTCTTGTAGCTGGTGGAGCTTATTTTATGATTTCAAGAAATCTGGGTCCAGAGTTTGGAGGAGCTGTTGGTATTTTATTCTATTTAGCTAATACATTTGGAACATCACTCTACACATTAGGAGCTATTGAAATATTATTGGTCAGTTAAACGATGTAATATACTGAAGTATACTGAAGTATACTGAGATGTGTAATAATACACTAAGATATAGTGGTAATGAGACATGAAATACTAACCTTCGTTAGCACTTTGACATATCCTTCCAAATCCTGCCCAGCCTTGTTATATTAGGCTACTCTATTGTCTGTTGTTATTAAGCTAATATCATGGTTTTCCCTGATCTTCAGGATACGGCTTCATTGTTATTGTGAAGTAACTCACTATTGTAATTAGTACAACATCCTTTGTGATTTATCTCTCCTATTGAGTAGTACACTAAGTGGATGTGATAAACCTTTCCTATCTCCTTACTTCTCTTTCTCTCCTATTAACAGACTTACATAGTTCCTCAAGCAGCTTTATTTGGAGAGATCCGAGGCAATCCATCTGTGCTATACAACAATTTAAGAATATATGGTACAATACTGTTACTGTTGATGACATTCATTGTGTTTGTGGGTGTTAAACTAGTAAGTGAATACAACTTGTCCCTTTGAAGCCATTGTCTAATAATTAACATGTCCATTTATATACATTGAAATAACTCTTGTAATATTAATAAATTATCTTTGAAGCCATGGTCTAATAATTAACATGTCCATTTATATACATTGAAATAACTCTTGTAATATTAATAAATTATCTTTGAAGCCATACTCTAATATTTAATATGTACATTTATATACATTGTAATAATTTCCTTGTAATGTTAACAAGTTGTCTAATTACTACAAGAATGTTTATCAATTGCTAATATAGTAGAAATGGAGTTATATAACATACAAACAAGGACATTGTTTGTGTTCTATGTAATTGTAATACATATCATTTCTCTTTGTTGTCTTCCTTCCTTTCTTTATAGGTAAATTATTTTGCCACGTTTTGTTTGGTGTGTGTTATAGTGGCTGTTGTCTCTATATATGCTGGAGCCTTCAACCCAACCCCTCGAGCTGTGTACGTATGTTATTATAATAGGGGCTTATAATTGAGTAGGAGCTTATAATATATACCAGGCTTATATTTAGTAAAATTCCACATATTATTAACTCTAACTAATAGTAAGACTTATAGACTTACCAAGGGTCATTGTTGTAGATATTGGCATGGCTTATATACAAACTGAGGCTTACATTTAAGTAGGAACTTATTATTGATATTATATCTCTACAGGGTTTGTACAGTCAATGGAGTCCCTCTTCAAAGTGGTTTTAGTTGTCCTGCTATTGGGAATATAACTAATACAAGTAGTACATGTGACCCTGATACTCCTCGCCTTCAAAACATCTTCTCAAATGCTGTCATTACAATGGGAATACATAACACAACGGTCTATGATGATGATTCAGGATGGCAAAATGGGTTTGCACCTGTATGTCGTAATGGTATACCAGGTATTACTTCATCCAGAACTATAGTTGGTGAGTTAATGTGTAGTTGCTATAGTAACAATATCCTATTTTATATATAGATAATACTCCTGCAACTTTTCTAAGGAAAGGTGAAGCTCTACCTGGACAGCCTGCTATTGGTGGTCAAGTACAGGCTGCCCTAACTACATCATTTTTAGTATTAATTGGTATATTCTTTCCTTCAGTAACAGGTAAGTAAGTGGTTAGTTTATTATCTTCTCTTTATACGTTGTATCCATAGGAATTATGGCTGGCTCTAATAGATCAGGTGACCTCAAAGATGCTCAGAAGTCTATTCCTATTGGCACAATAGCTGCTCAACTCACTACTACTATAATTTGTATCCATGGCTACTGAATTGAATGAATGGATAGATAGATTGATGGATGAATGGATAGATAGATTGATGGATGAATGGATGGATAGATAGATTGATGGATGAATGGATAGATAGATTGATGGATGAATGGATGGATAGATAGATTGATGGATGAATGGATAGATAGATTGATGGATGAATGGATGGATAGATAGATTGATGGATGAATGGATAGATAGATTGATGGATGAATGGATGGATAGATAGATTGATATATTGAATGAATAGATAGATTGATGGATGAATGGATAGATAGATTGATGGATGAATGGATAGATAGATTGATGGATGAATGGATGGATAGATAGATTGATGGATGAATGGATAGATAGATTGATGGATAAATGGATAGATAGATTGATGGATGAATGGATAGATAGATTGATGGATGAATGGATGGATAGATAGATTGATGGATGAATGGATAGATAGATTGATGGATGAATGGATAGATAGATTGATGGATGAATGCAGATCCCTAATAGTTTTTCATTTGTATTTGTTGTCTATCTTTCTTGACTCCACCCACTAGATCTCACTTGTGTTTTATTTTTTGGTGCCACCATAGAGGGGTTTCTATTACGTGATCAGTAAGTCACACCCACATGTAATTAAACACCGTATTATTGACATCATTCAATTATATACTACCATATTAAATGTCTTGTGGTCTTATAGATTTGGAGATAGTACTGGTAGTCTGACGGTATCATTGTTAGCCTTCCCAACAAAGTGGATTATTTTGATTGGAGCACTTCTATCAACAATTGGAGCAGGCTTGCAGACACTCACAGGGTAAGTAATGGGAATATGTTTCCATCGTGAGCCCCTCCTTCTCCCTCAGAGCTCCACGACTGTTACAAGCTATTGCTAAAGATGATCTCATATCATTTCTACGTATATTTAAAAAAGTCTCTCCTTGGAACAACGAACCAACTTTTGCTCTCATTTTAACAGCTATCTTAGCTGAAGCTGGTGTTCTTATAGCCAGTCTAGATTTAGTAGCTCCTATTCTCTCAATGTAAGAAGTACACAGCTGCTATCTTGAAATAATAGTTATTATGTTTTTGTTTAGGTTTTTCTTAATGTGTTATATGTTTGTTAATGTGGCATGTACTCTACAGTCACTTCTTAAATCACCTAACTGGAGACCAAGATTTCGATTTTATCATTGGTATAATCATATTAAGATGCATTGACTCTCTCTCTCTCTCTCTCTCTCTCAGGACAACTTCTCTGTTAGGAGCTCTTCTCTGTTTAGCAATAATGTTCATGACATCATGGTATTACGCTTTAGTTGCAATGGTTCTTGCACTTATTATTTATAAATACATTGAATACAGAGGGTAAGCAAATGGAAATATAATTGATATTCATTCTCCTCAGAGCTGAGAAAGAATGGGGAGATGGTATGAGAGGACTGAGTCTTCAGGCAGCACGCTTCAGTCTCCTACGTCTTGAGGAAAACCCTCCTCATACGAAAAATTGGAGACCTCAGCTACTTGTTCTCGTCCGACTTGATGAAAACTTAATACCGACACATCCTAAACTTCTCTCATTTGCTAGCCAACTCAAAGCAGGTAATAATAATAACATTAATTAATTAATTAATTAGTGTAATTATTATTATTATTAATTTTAGGTAAAGGTCTGACAATGATAGTATCTATATTAAAAGGTGACTATCCTGATATTATGGGACAATGTATTGCAGCTAAACAGGTAAAACAATGTACCATAATTCAACATTCACATATTCTAATTAAGCAACCTTTAAGAAATAATTTCTACATAAAAGATAGTCCTATTTATTGAAATATATTCATTTCTCTAGACTCTAAAGAGGTTTGTAAATGATAACAAAGTTCAAGGCTTTACAAAGGTCATCACCTCCACTTCAATAGTTGACGGGATGTCATATTGGTGGGTGTGGCTGATATATGTATAACAAGTAATTATTACAATGTAGTATCCAAGCAGCTGGACTTGGTGGCATGACTCACAATGCAGTCATGTTAGCATGGCCTGGACGTTGGAGAAGGACACAATCATGGAGTCACTTTTTAAGTAAGTATACAATGTTATTATATATGATGTGTATTATAAATTTATATAGAAAGTATTAGAGTGGCAACTTGTCGGGAACTGGCCATCTTAGTTCCTAAGGGAATCAATTGGTTTCCTAGCAACGAAGATAAGATGAAGAACACTATTGATATTTGGTGGATTGTACGTATCCTAGTCTTTTTAATAAGGGGTGTGGTTAGGTTGAACGATCCTTAATAAGGGGTGTGGTTAGGTTAAACAATCCTTAACTCACCTCTCAGATGATGGAGGTTTATTAATGCTTCTTCCATTTTTATTACGTCAGCACAAAGTCTGGCGACATTGTAAACTGCGTATTTTTACAGTAGCACAAATTGAGGACAATAGTATACAAATGAAGAAAGATTTAGCTGTATTTTTGTATCAACTCAGAATAGAAGCTGAAGTGGATGTCATTGAAATGGTAAGTGAGAAAGAAAGAGAGTAGAGTGTTCATGTTTATAATTATCAGTTTTAATATCAATGAGTCAAATATGTAATAACTTGTACTGGTCTCACAAGATCAGATACATATTAACTTTATACTTATTATAAGATCATTTTAATTCTTGTTATTATAGCCAAACACAGATATCTCAGCATATACTTATGAACGCACACTAGTAATGGAACAACGAAATGAATTGCTGAAGAGGATGAGACTCACTCGCAAGGAGAGCAAGAAAGAAGTGAGTGTGACCTCATTAATGATGCTTATCACTACATCTTATTCATTCCACTAGATCCAATCTGTTATCTCCCGGTCGTTTACCCGGTCTGCATCACAGATAGAGAAGACATTGGACAAGTTAGGCCCATTAGATGAGAAATTAGATGAAATTGACTCTCCTGTTGGACTGAAAAGTAAGTATATTACTTGTACATGTAATGGTGAATGTATTACTGAGAGATACCACAACAATAGCCACACCCACTCACATCTGCAACAGGCCTTAATTGGAAAACAGCTGTTGCTATAGCAATGTTCCATTAGGCCTTCACAGTGACCCAAAGTGATATAAGCATGATAGAAGTACTACTTTATACCTTCTTAGCCCCACCCACCAACCCAACCCACCAATCAGGTGGAGATAGTTCGAGTGATAGTAGTATGTCTGAGGACTTATCGGTTCAAACTCCTCTCCTGGATGTTCCCTCAGGTCGTTCAAGTCTAGCCCCACCCACTGTTGTCACAGCCCCTCCCACTAACCCAAAACCAGCAACTGATATCAGAGAATTTGATGCCTTTTTTGGTAATGATGATATGGATGTTCCTATTGAAGGGGAAATAGCTGTATCTCTTGTTAATGAAC
Organism: Xestospongia muta; assembly: GCA_963693285.1. Taxonomy (NCBI): domain Eukaryota; kingdom Metazoa; phylum Porifera; class Demospongiae; order Haplosclerida; family Petrosiidae; genus Xestospongia; species Xestospongia muta. The sequence continues at coordinate 5,049,696 of OY848930.1, forward strand.
CGTAAGTGTTTACATACACCAATCATATAACATAGTACATTCGTGTACATGTGGAATAAACCTGTTCTATGATTAGACCACAGTGGTGTGTCGTAATTTGTATGATGAGCTTATCTTGTATGTCTATAAAATGGAAAAGGAAAGAGTGTTCTTATCCAACATGTTTGGGTGGTATATGAAAGAAAGCCTCCTAACCCCCATATTTGGAAATTATTCCACTAGCCAGTTTGGTTGTATAAAGCCCCTTCCATAGCCACAAATGTTGGATCACATGTTAACTGAAATGACACACCCCTTTTTCCATTTTATAAACTACTGGTATTGTTCATTATTGGTGTGTGTGGTTTTGTTCACTAGTCACGAGGAGAACCTACGTCGTATGAACACTTCAGTTAAATTAAATGAATTGATAGTGGAGAAAAGTCATGATGCTTCATTAGTGATTGTTAATTTACCAGCTCCACCCAAACAACAAGGTCAAGAGGAAAACTGTATCTTTTATCTTTAAATTACTTACTATACCACAGTGGAACCTCTCTTGTGTGGGTTTAAGAAATTTCCTTTTTTGGGAATCAAATGACACACCATTGGGTCCAATTTGTAGTCTTGATATGAGATTTAGAACCAGTATGTTGGTTACTTTTGTCTAATCAAGGACACCATTGGATCCAAGTGATGTCTCAATTTAAGGGGTTTCTATAAGAGAGGTTCCACTTTTAGTTTGCCTTAACTCATGAACTACAAGATATGGAGTTTCTTGATGTACTAACAGAGGGTTTAGATCGTGTCCTCATGGTGAGGGGAGGAGGACGAGAGGTGGTGACTATATACTCTTAGAATAACTTACTACACAGTCATAAATTTTAGTATTGTCATAAACCACTACCATTGTTATTAGCTGTCATTTTGTAATCTAATAGAGAACTGCTTTTTAAAAAATAAATGATATTTATTCAGCTGCAAAGCAAAAAGAAGGAATAGGTTTTAGTAATATAACTGCAGAAGCTGTCACTAAAATATATCTAATAGCTCAGCAATTTGGCAAAAAAGGCAGTAGAAAATAAAAAATAATGCTTTTAAAAAATAGCCTCAAATTGATAGTAGAGCTTTTATCATCTTGACAAGATCTTCATTGTCAGGCCACGTACTTGCTCTTCAAGGATCATTGCCTCATCTCAGCCAGAGAGTGTATTCCCAAGCTTATAAATAGAAGCAAAACAAGTGCAAAAATAAGCCCTTTTAATTTTATCTATAAGGGTGTGGCTCATTAAAGACAATGGATAACAAAGTTGTCTTCGTTATGCTTCTTTTTATAAGCTTGGGAGTACCCTCTCTGGCTGACATGAAGTCCTTTGATTGCAAAATGAGAGATCTAGCTATGGCTTATGCAAGAAAGATACAACCATTTCGTACAAAGCTCCAATTCCAAGAGATTGCTGATGCTCTCAATGGTGCTATAGAAGCACAACATTGTAATGTATCAGTAAGTGATTTACCAGATGATGGAGGTTACAAAGCTCCAGTTTATCCCTTACTTACCTCTGGTACCATGTTCTATGTTGATGCTAACAAAGGTAGTGATTCTAACTCTGGAAGTATGGCATCTCCTTTTAAAACCATTAGCAAGGCAGTCATTGCAGCTAGATCTGCTGGTCAGCATTCTACTATTGTTCTTAGAGAAGGAACTTTCTACTTGAGTGACACTATTCAACTAGGAGCTGATGACAGCTACTTGACTATCCAGAATTACCCAAATGAAGAGGTCTGGATCAGTGGTGGTAAAGTCATTATGCCAATATGGGAATCAGTCAATACACAAGATTCCAATATTTACAAAGCTAGTCTACCTTCAATAAACTCCATATTGGGACTACGTATTAACAATAAACGTGCAATTCGTGCCCGCTATCCCAATGCTGACCCAGAAATTAATTTTGGTTCCACAATCAAACCAAAAGAATGGCTTCCCTCAACACTTCCAGAAGTTCCAGACGAGGAGGTCCATCCTAGTACACCATTTCGTAAATCTTCTGATATGTTTCAACACTATCAACTAGGTATTGGAGGACCTTGTAAATACTTTGATCCCCCGGCAGGATACTGGTGTGGTAGTAAGACTGAAGGAGGAGGTGCACGTACTTATAAAATTCCCTCTGGTATGGTGGCTGATAAATCTATTTTACCCAACCAACCTTACAAGAATGCTAAAGGTGCTATCATACAAGCTTGGAGGTCAGCTCATTGGGCCAGTTGGATGTTTGAAGTTGGAGATTACGATCCAGAGAATGGAACATTCATGTTTAGCAAGGGAGGTTTCCAAGGTGCTCGAGGTCAAAGTGGTGCTGAATTTTATATTGAGAATGTAATGGAGGAACTAGATTCACCAAATGAATGGTTCTTTGACGAGGAGTCCAATACTCTTTATTTTTATTACAATGCTACTCCAGGAACAAGACCACCTAGTAATACACTCTATGTTATAACAAATCTAAAGACATTAATCAATGTTACAGCATCACAAGATAGACCAGCATATGGAATTACTATACGTGGAGTTAACTTTCGTGACACTGTCTATACTTATATGGATCCTCATGGAATCCCTTCAGGTGGTGATTGGGCTTTGGAAAGAATGGGTGCTCTGTTCTTTGAAGGTACTAAGAATACTCTTGTGGAAGGCTGTATATTTGAGAGACTTGATGGTAATGCTATTATGATTTCTGGATATAACCGCAACACAACCATTCTGAAAAATGAATTCAAGTGGATTGGGAGTACAGCTATTGGTTCCTGGGGCTATACCAGTGGTACTAGAGTTCCAGGTATGGGGTGGGATGGTACAGATGGGAACCAACCACGTTTTAATAACATCTCATACAATTTTGTCCATGAACTTGGTATTTGGGAAAAGCAGTCGTCATTCTATTTTCAAGCTAAATCTTGTCAAAATTTTATCAAAGGAAACATCTTCTTTAATGGACCACGAGCAGGCATTAACTTCAATGATGGTTTTGGTGGTGGTAGTAACCTTACTGAAAATCTCCTGTTTAATACATGTCGTGAGTCAGGTGATCATGGTCCTTTTAATAGCTGGGATAGACAAGTGTTTGTCACTAAAGTTCGCGATGGGACACCTCAACCAGACAAGAATTGGGACTACATCTACAATAACTTCATGATTGCTAACTACGACAGCCAAGAAGCTATTGATAATGATGATGGCTCAAATTATTACCAGACACATAACAATTTCTTTGCTTACAGTGGAAATGGTATGAAGAATGATTTTGATGGTCATGATAACCATCACTATAACAATATCTATGGTTACGTTAGTACTGGCTTTAGAATCTGCAGCCAGTTACCAGGTCATGAAGATTATTTCTATAATAACATAGTTGTCATGACAAAAGATGGAGATTATGGGTCAGGAGCATGTTCTGGCGAGGGAAAAACTGTTGTTCATGACAACCATGTTTATACACCTACTGGTAAAGTAACAGAGTGTAAGATGAGTCTTGCTGAATGGCAAGCGAAAGGCAATGATCCTGGAACAACAGCAAGTACATGGCCTGATGATGAAGACCTTGTTAAAATGATAAAAGCTCTGCTGTTCATTTAAAACTGCTATTTAAAAGAATTATTTTTCTGCTGCATTTTTGCCAAATTGCTGAACTATTAGAGTTATTTTAGCAATAGCTGTATTTCAGTACATTCCTTTCATTTAGCAACAAATAATAGATCATACCTTTTCAATTTTTGTGGATCATTAAAGACAATGGAGAACAAAGCTGTACATGTATTGCTTCTTTTTATAAATTTGGGAGTACCCTCTCTGGCTGACATGAGAGATCTAGCTGTGGCTTATGCTATTTAACTTACTGCTTATGAGATTGTTTCATTGTGGTGCCTATAAAATTAGAAATGATAAAAATTAATATAATTAGTAGTATTGTTCTAGTTCTAGTCTGATCCAGTAACATTATTAATTTCATATTAAAGTATTGTTTATAATTTTGTATGTACCATATATATATATATATGTAAAAAACTTCATGTCTCTGTGACAGAATAAGGACCAGTTTTATTGACATTCCTTCCCAGTAGTTTAAAATTGATTTAAAATTAAAAAAAAAAACCCTTGTGTGTTGCCCAAACGATCTTTCGTGACTCAATTCCACGCAGGCTTCCACTTAGGCTCCAGGATTCCCTGCTATTGCTAGCTAGGACCGCCACCTGGCTTGGTAACCCTCGTCCGAAGACGAGGTAATCCTGGCTGGAACGTCGCCCTAACTTCGAACCAGCCGTACTGGGTTTCTAGCTTCGGGAATAAATCATCGTCATTACTAAACCGGGACTACAATACACCAGACCTCGTCACGTTTAAAGGGAGACTACCAGCCGTATCCTAGTCCGCCTTTCGGATACTCCGAAGAGTATGCTGGTAACCATCTCAGAGGTCATGATGCATTGCAGACGCTGGCCTACAACACACTGGCAACCAAGGATGTTTTGGTTTCCTTTTATATGTACTTACGATTTTGTCTTCAAGCTCTTGTGGGGCGCGACTGCGCAGAGCTATGAATCTCATTAACGATAGTTTGGAATCTATTACCAGTATCGACGAAGTAGAAATTACTATATTTTTAAACGTCAGGAATACAACTAGTCTTGTTTAAGTAAACTAGAACAGTACTACTAATCCAATTAATTTTTATTATTCTTCTGTTAAACCACTAATAGTTCAATTACACGTTTACACTACATTAAATGCTAAGCTATCACATACAAAATGGTTTTAAAAAGATCACACTCTAAACATCATCTAACTTATGAATTTTTAATGAAGTTAGCTATATAGGTCCTTGTTAAATGACATTAATATTACTGGTTTTAAATGTTGTATTTTTTTAAAGTATACTAATCTACCTTGTTTACTAGTACATGTAAATTAATACATATTTGAAGTTTTTTTACAGACTTTAACAACATCTTTGAGAACAATTCATTTCTCTACTTAATAAGGACCTACATACATCATTAACTTTATAAATTTCAAGTGATTTCATAACATGCCATCTTGGACCATGTTTTTTTAAAAAAAAACTGAGAATTCGTCTGACTCATTAAATCACTTTGAGTTTTCTTCTAAAGTTAACTATATAGGTTCTTGTTAAGTAACATTAATATTAATTTCCTTAAATATTGTTAATTTTTTAAAAGTATAATAAACTCCTTGATTACTAGTACATGTACATATTAATTAATGAATCTCTTTTGTTCTTACATATTTTAATATTTCCAAGGACAAACTATTATCCTTCTAACAAGCTATCACTTTTCTCTAAACATATTTCTTTGATTGTAAAATGAGACATCTAGCTAGAAAGATACTAACATTTCATTACAAAGATACACTTCTTGTCAAGATGATAACAGTTCTACTCTATTTGAAAGATACCCACTACTAAGTGTTACTTCGAGTTATAATCTATAAAAATTAATGCTCCATTTTAATACAATGAATTTAATCAGTTCTATGTGCAATGTACAATGTATAAAAATAGTTATGAGAAGAGATCGCCAGCAGACGGCAAAGGTGCTAACCCCTCAGAACTGGGTGTGGCTAAATTTGGCAAACTAGCTATGTGAGATTTTAAAACTTCTCGAACATGAGTACATTGTTGCATCTTGCCTTGGTACTCCTGAAAGAGAGAAGAGATCACTAGCTACCAGTACAAATAGCTAGACAACAACATAAGACATATAAAATAAAAATATTTCTTTTTGTTCAATAAACAATTAATAATTCATATTGAAATACAGATTGTTCTCAAGTTGCATTCTTAATAGTTGTGTTGTAAATAAATAACAGCCTTATATAAAAACTATGATCGCTATCAAATATTATGTTGTGTAATATGTATTTATCGTAGTAGTATATATTTAATTGATGGGTGTGGCTTACCCTTTGCCTCTCCTTAGCTCCGTGTAATAGACATTGGTGGTGCCAGATAAAACTATCAAGCATCTCTTGTATATCACGTCTTTCTGATAACTCTTTCTCCATTCTCTCTGTGTAGTCAGAGAGAACAGTCAATGATTCTTCTAGTTGCTTCATAACTTCTTCCCCTGATTCCTTAGCTGAAAATAATAAGTGGGTGTGGTTTTAGTCAGAATCACACCTACTTTTTAATCTAGAGAGAATATCTGTGTCATAGAGTTGAGAAGGGAAACTAGCTATTTTTTGTCGAATAACCATATCTTGGACAGTAGATTTCTCTTTATCAACTGAATTCATATGCTCCAATAAAGCATCTGCCTTTATTAATATTTGCAATTTATCATGTTATAATATTACCATAGTTACCTCTGGAGGGTCTCGATTATTGGGAGGTTTCTCAGGAGGCGGAGGACTTGATGGAGGTGGGGTTATAGGAGGTATCTCTTGAGGCATAACACTTAACTTAGCATCAGATTCACTTTTTGTACGACGTACATTAAAACCACTAGGACCTAAGGTAGATGAGAAATACCATAATCCTTTACAAAAAATGGCGGAATAGTACACCTGGTTCAAAGTTCAAGGTTAAAGGTTTACTAATTAGTCTTAATTTATTACTGACTATAATTTATAAATTAATGGTCATTACTTACTTAATATATTCTTGAATTTTGAGATATTTTCTATATCAAATACATGTCTCTCTTCCCAAACTGATATTATACGTTGAACAGAACCAGTAACAGTCTCGTCCTTGTCTCTATGGGAACATAACAATCATAGTTGTCATGGCAACAAATCATTCACTTGGCAACAAGATGAAGAGCTCTCGGAAGTGCTCTTGTAAATTCTGCTTTATATTCTGGTCCCTTGCGCCTAGCATTTTGTATAACGTCATTAGCTACATAGAGTAATGTGAGTTTTCTACTTGAAGAGGCTATCAAGGATACACTATCGTTTACAACAGATTCAGAATTCGAGTATCTAACCTTTTTGCATTTCTCTGAACCAAATTCCTACAACTGTTCTCGCATGTTTGCGATGATGTATCAACCATTGGGATACACTTTGTATACTTTGCATCGTTGCATTTAAATCTCTCAGCTTCATCTCTAAAGTAGTAGTCGACCAAGACATACCCTTCACTGGTCCTGCCATTCTCCAAAACGTGCCGTGGGGGCGTGGCATAAAATAACCGCACCTTGCGGAAAATTAACAGAACATAAATTAAGAATATTTATTTCAATTTTTTGATGGTCGCTATTAGCAACTGTAGCTCTCCATCTAATTGCTGAACTAGCTCTGTTGGTATCAGGCCATCTTCTAAGCCCTAAAATAATAAACATTATTAAAATAATAATAATGTACAATGCATCACATGTTAATCTAAAATAGTTATCTTGTGCTAATAATAGTAACAATGCATTACAGGTTGTACTATAAATAGTAACAATACTTAAATGTTAATTCAACTTGTACTATAAATAGTAACAATTAGTACTAGTAACACACCTTCAATGTACTAAGAACATTTTGAACAGCCATCTTGGCTGAGGACATATTTTGTCGCCATTTTTCTGGAACCATTTCCTCTTCTCGACATACTTACAATCAAATAAGTACAAGTCTTTATCAAATTATTTTACCTTGAGAATACTTCAGAGTCAAAAAGATTACTCTCTCCCGTTTCTTTTCCTCACGTTCCCATGAGGGATCTTGACGAGAGGTTCGTTGAGCCTTTTGTAATTCAATAATACCCTATACAATATGTATGTATACCATATATGATAATACCCACTATAATATGTACATATACCATACATGGTAATACCTTATGGTAATACCTTATACAATATATGTACACATACCATATATGGTAATAATGTACTTACTCGTTCTCGGTCAGTTTTGTCTGAACCACTCAAGTGATATTGAGAACACACCTCCCATAGCTCTGAGTTCCCTGTGGTCTAATTAAACAACAGACCACACCCACTCATTATAAATTATTAAACTGTTACCTCAGCTACGACTCGTGCTAATAATTCACCTAATTTCTTTCTCAAAACATCTACAAAACACGACAGAATATAATAAAAAATAATAAAAAATTGAACCTTGTTTCTCTAACTGTAATACTAGTTCAGTTAATATCCGTAATATCTATATAAACCACACCCACTAAATGAATAGTAAAAATGTTAATCTAACCTCTGAATCTAAATATTTTTGTCGGAGGTCCAACATTCGATGATATGCTTTAATAACTTCTTCCAATTCTCCGATATCAAGACTTACCTAATAAAATGAAAGGAAATAATATTGAAATAATCAATAACTTACTAATAAATAATTCTCCCATATTTTCCAATTTTCATAATTACATTTCAGAGCTTCTTGAAAAGCATTAAAAGCTCTTAATCTAATGGATAAATAAATAGTCAAATGGATGAATAATAAATTAAATGGATGCATATAGATTAGCAAATGGACTGACTTCTCCTTCTTCTTCAGATAAGCTCCAGCCAAATTATTCCATGCCTCAGCATTCTAAAGACAACGTATATGTCACATGATTGTCACATGGTTTATACTCACATCTGGTTCAAGAGTCACACACTGTCGAAATGCTTTAGCAGAGAGGGTGTGGTCATCAATCTGTCCAGCAGCATATCCTAGTGTGAACCACAACCCCTCCTATAGATAAATGGATGAATAGACAGATAGAAGATGGATGGATAGACGAATTATATTCTTACTTGTAGAGGGTTAATTTCCAATGATTTCTCAATACACCCAACACACTCTGGTAACTAGACAATATAATGATGACCTCGATATATTATTGTAACAAATGTATAACCTTCTCTTTAGATAAATAATAAAGTCCTAAACTCTTTTGAGCTCTACCACTACGATGACCAGAGAGGTCCCAAGCTTTATGATAACATTCTGGGTCCTAATATACTAGACTTCCAAACGTTATCGATACATTATATAGTACTTGTGTTGTATCACCAAGAAGACACCATAACTTTACACTCTCTCCGTCCTCCTTCATCCTCTCCCTCACAACTCTCTCTGCCTGCGTCTGACGTCCCACAGATTGATAACACGTGACCACGTCTTCCCAGAGGTGGAGTCTCTGATAAATCTCTAAGGCACTAAGAGGAGCTCCCATAGACATTAATGTATCAGCAAGCTGTTTCTAAAAATACATTTAAATTGGTGATGTCATTGCTTCTAAAAATAGATACAAGTCCTACTTCTATTGTCCAACATGGAGGAAGGCATAGACAATAAAACAATTCCTGTCGAATACCAGCCTGAGAAAAAAATTGTAATTTATTAGTTGTTTATTTTTTACCTCAGGGTGCAATTTAGAACAGCTATCAAGAAGTTCCTAAATGAAACAGAAAGGGTATGTACTTCTCTCTCTTTCTCTCTCTCTTACCTGTAGTTGCATCATTGATCTTTCTACAGTACGTGATTTCTTACGTTGCAATATTGACCGAAGATATAGAGAATACACTTGTACACTCCAACATCGTGGCTGGCTCAATATCAACTAAAAATGTAGCCACACCCCCTTATATCCACCCACACACATAATTAAAATTACATTTACATAAGCTTCCAGTTCTTCTGATAACAGTCCATGGACAGGACCACTCCATCTTTGATAGTCACTGTATAAAGAACAGATAACGAAGTAATGAATATTCTAATTACTTGCCATAATCCTAACACAACTGCTTGCTGTAATGAGCTAAGTTGAGTGGGTGGAGACAAAGGGGTGGAGTCAGAGAACTTGACATGACTTAATAGGGTTTCATCTTCTAATAATACATCCTTTTAATTACGATTAATTAAAGCTCATTATAACAGGGGCATACCAACTTTTGGTAAGTAATCTGTATTTACAGCTGGTATATTTTCTAGCTCTCCATTTTGTTTTGTTACTGTCACTAAGAGCTGTGCAATATCTCTGTCTTGAAACTTGGTTCTCCGTCCAAGAGCCCCACTTAAGTTAATATCAATTCCTGCAAATTGTTGAGCTAATGTTAAGTGGACCTACAATACAAACAACAAATAAAAGTTTATTTATTGCTAACTAACTTTAGCCTGATCAAATTTGTAATAACAAAGATAATACTTTGCTATTTCTAAATGTATAGAGCATTTGAGAGTCCTAAAAATAATAAGTATTATTACAAATTATATAATATCTTACGTTGTTTTTTCTTCCAACTCTAAAATAGACCTCAACTCTTCTATAAACTGATAATCACATGAAAAGTCATATGACATAGACTGACCAATCATGTTCTCTAATTCCTTCCATAAGCTATTAGATTTTACTGACAATAGCTGTTGTTCCTGATATAGACATCTTGCAGACCATAAAAGTCCATCTAAATCCTAAAACAATTAAACGAGTGGGTGTGGCACTACTTATACATGTACATACATGTTGGTTTCTTTGTTCTACAAGTAATAGATGTGCTAAGTAGAGTAAATATGGAGACTGGACTAGATCATAAAAATACTAGAGAAAAACAAACCAATACCATATATGGTAATTAATGAAACTATACCTCTCCATCATGTGACATCTCCTGCATACACCAGCTGTTCCATTTTACCTTCAAAAGACAATAATTAAAATTAACAAAAACTACATATTCCATACATACCAGCTGTTCTTGTGTGGTCTGAGGTGGTGCAGGTACATTGTCTTTTGGTCCAGTCCAGTTTAACTGGATAAACCAGTTTAACAGGATTGAACCACAAGTTATAATGTCACTTGACGTTACCGTTGAAAGAAACAATGACTTCAAGTCTTTAAAATCTGTTTTAATAATGTCACATAACAATTTTGTAGTGAAAATCATTGACATTTACCAGTCCCATCAGAGAGAACTGTGAATAGTTTCTCTAAGATACCTCTAGCATCCATGAGCACTACAATGGCGGTAACATGTGACTTTGCATGTTATCCTAGTATACGGAGATCAAATTTAGTTTCCCATTACATTCTTATACAAATTTCAGAACGTTTCCGTATACCTCCGTATTGGCTACACCCCTGTCTTTATATTGGGGTGGAGCTGGGTTTCAAGTGCCCAGTACTTTGCACCTCCTGCGAGGAAAAGAGCAATGGCAGAAGCACCAACTAATGAACTTACTGGTTTAGAATGGGAAGCAGAGAAAGCCTACATTGTAGCAACCAGTCCCAGAAACACTCTCCGAAATAACCAGCTAGAAGATTCAGATGAATTTTCCTGGGAGACAGTGACAGTGACAAAGAAAGAACAAGGAAACACTAAAATTAGTACAGCAGGTGAAAACTTTATAGAAAGACAAAAACAAGAAGAACGTATCGTAAGTAACCAATCTCACAACAAACAAGATGACTCATTACAATATGAACAACCAACACTGACAATCACTCAAATACAGTCTACTGAAAAAGAGTTGGTTTCCAGTGACACTATTGTCCCCTCCCTCTCCCTTTCCCCAGCATCATTAACTCCTCACCTACAAACAGATCTGCAAAACCACTCAGGTAAAACCCTTATCATTTATGGACCATCTGGTCTTGGAATAAGTGCACTAGTAAAGAAAATGGTCTACCGTTCTTCACACCAATTTTCTCTAGTGGTTTCTCACACCACAAGACAACCTCGTGTTAATGAAACTTACGCTAGAGATTACTATTTCGTGTCTCGCAATGATATGGTACAAAAAATACAACAAGGGAAGTTCATTGAATACGTTCAAATAGACAAAATGGACGTCAACCAATGCAGAGAAAACTACACGCACAATCGAGCACCTCGCAAAAGTTTCTCATCTCCAACTATAGTTCTAGCAACAGCGTCAGAAGGTGAGCTATATGGTACAACGTGGGAGTCTTTTAAAGAGGCCCAGTGTTCTGGCAAACCTTGTACAGTTCTTAATGTCAGCACTAAAGGAGCAGAACAGTTGAAAGAAGTTGGCATAGTTGGTCATTATTTACAACTGACTCCAGATGACGACACAGACAGCAAACTTGAACCAGATCATAAAATTATCATAGAAAACGATGAAGAGACATTTGGTATCCTAGAGGAATATTCACTCAATTTAATACAAGGTATTTCATATGAAATACCATCACAATTAGAGAAGGCTCAAGAAGAATGGGATCGTGTTCCTACTATACAATTAGGATCAACAAAAAGAAAAGGGCATTCTATGAAACAAGCACTTGTACAAAAATCAACTAGTTTTGTTGAATTATTGAGTCATTTTCAAACATCAAATTTAAGTCGGCAATTATCCTCTATTAAACCTGAGATAGAAATCTCTGGTTTGTCAAAAGTATTCGGTCCTCCTCGAATTAATAAAAAACTTCATCATGAGAGAAACCTAGTGTTTGCTATAGCTCTTTGTAAATATGATGAACACAATTCTCTTCATGCAAGTGCTCTCTCAACAATCTATCATCGACTCAAAGGTGGAACAACCGCTTGTCCACGTTTTGGATTACACTGGGAAAACATTGGTTTCCAAGGTAGCGACCCTGCAGATGATCTTCGTGGAGTAGGAGTGCTTGGTCTGGTACAATTGGTATGGCTTCTAGAGACACCAGTACTTCAGTCAGTCGCTATGGAGATATATCGTTATTCACAAGAAAGAGTTAATTCGTTGCCTTTTTGTGTTGTGTCTCTTAACATTACAAGTATAGCTCTTCAAGCACTGAGAGAAGGCTCCTTGTCTCGTGAGTGTAACAAACGTGAACAAGTTTTCGCTGTTTTTAATGATTTCTATGCTGCCATATTTGTTAGTTTCTACAACAACTGGAGAAGACATCATTATAATCCTATGGAACTGGGTCATGTTCTTCAAGACATTGGTAATTTTTCTAAGAAACATGCTCGTTTTATGATACGTGAACTCCAGGGTCTCTTGAAAGACAGACAAAAAGAGTCTGAGTTGTCTTCAGCAAAGGCAGAGCCACTTGTTGAATTCTCAGCAATTGAATCCCTTCCAGTTTAATATACCTGTTCCCATATTCTCATTCCAATGTTACATAGGAACAGGTTTGGTAATAAATAAAACTATTAATATTTGAATAAAATAAATATTTTTTCAAAAAAGTTGATTGTTTATTAGTACACTTAATGCAGGAGGAATCACTTTGAAAGTCTCCAGATACCCATTACTATGGAAACCATTATGGTTACTAGGGTGATAATTCCACCTACATAACAATTATAAGATAACTGTACAGTTACATAACTAATACAGACTGGTTACATAACTAATACTGGCTAGTTACATAACTAATACTGTACAGTTACATAACTAATACTGTACAGTTACATAACTAATACTGGATAGTTACATAACTAATACTGGATAGTTACATAACTAATACTGGACAGTTACATAACTAATACTGGACAGCTACATAACTAATACTGGACAGTTACATAACTAATACTGGATAGTTACATAACTAATACTGGACAGTTACATAACTAATACTGGATAGTTACATAACTAATACCGGCTAGTTACATAACTAATACTGGCTAGTTACATAACTAATACCGGCTAGTTACATAACTAATACGGCTAGTTACATAACTTGTACTTACCAGTTAAATATTTCAATAAATCCAACTTGTTTGATTCCATAGCTATCTTCATCAGTGCAACCTAAACAACATGGTCACATGATTATCATGTGACATCATGTGACTACATACTTCAGTCCCTATTCTATTGTGTGTATCCTTTATCTTCTGATCAATTAACGTCTCCTAATAATCCATTAAATTTAGAACAACTTAATAATTAACTATAATTAACCTGTTCTTTATTACGACTTCGTTCCAAATTAATATCTAATCGAACACCATTTTCAACATTACTAATCTCATCCTAACATTAGTTATAAAGAGATAATATTATGTGGTCATATATATGTGTGTGTGTGTATTTATAATTTTACATGTTGTACCTTAAACATATCTTTTAATCTTGTAATCTCTAATTTAAGGTCCTATTGTATGCAGAATATTTATTACATAATTTAGCATAATAATATTTCTTTCTTTGCAAGGAGTTAAGTACTACTTCAAAAAAATCATTCCATAATTCATTAATCTATTAAGATTACAGGGACAATCTCTTGATTTTCAGAGACTTACATAGTATCATTTACTGCAGTACTTACTTCTGAATTGTCCTTTAATTTTACAATACTTGTGTTCTCCATTAAAACTAGACTATTCCTGTATCATATATTATAGGTAACCATGGCAACATATGTACTAACTTGATCAATTCAATCTCTCTTTTCAAGGTTAATTCTAATAGATTCTATATAAATAAATATAGTTATAAAATGGGTGTGATAATGGGTGTGGTCTCACAAGATCTTGAGGAGTAACTCGGCTTGAGAGATCATTTTGTTGAGTACTAAGTTGTAATAAAATAGACACCAGACCTTCAGCTTGTAATGGGGAGAACCCTGCATATTATCGATAATTGAGTATCGCTTATAAATTAATTGTAATTATTATCATACCTAATTTTTTTAGTTCATTGTTCATCACAAAAGTATCAAATGGGGTGGAGCTTATCTCTATGGCAACCTTGTAAGCCTCTGACTGGACCACTTGATCCATTTTCTCATCACTTTCCATTGAGTCCAAACTGGAACCATTTGTTCTTAGGAATTGACATGGCAACAAGGGATAAAGTCCACAATGAATACCATTTGGCAACAGTTGCCGTCCTTTTCTTTGTAATATGACGTTAAAAAGATGTCTAGAAAATGACATTACTTCTAAAGCTCACTTACAAGCAACAAACGGAATGTTAATCCAATGATGACTACATGTATACAGGGTGTTAGCACTTAGCAACAACATAATTAAAAGGGGCGTGACTAACATATTTACAAATTACAATGGCCACTATGGAAGTAACTGAAGTAACGTTAGAGAAATTATCTCGTTTCTATCCACGTGTTGATGAGAAAGAAACACCACTCCCGAGACAGTGGAGTTCGAAAGACAAATATTCATACATTGGTCTCTCTCAGAATAATCTTAGAGTCCATTACAAAGGTAGATTGAAAAGAAACATAAGTACATTTTAAAACTACTATCTTTTAGGCAGTGGTAAGAACCAGAAAGATGCAGCTGCTGTTCGGGCAAATCGACCAATTCCAACATCTTGTGGTGTTTACTATTATGAAGTCAAAATTGTCAGTAAAGGGAGAGATGGGTAAGGAGAGGTCACACCCACAAACCACGCCCATATTTATATATTGTCTTAGGTATATAGGTATTGGGATGTCAGCAGCTGGAGTTAATCTTAATAAATTACCAGGTTTGTTTTAAATTATTAATAAAATAAGTTGTTTCTTTTCTAATTTAAAGGATGGGAAAAAAGTTCTTATGGTTACCATGCTGATGATGGGTGTGTCTTCAGTTCATCAGGAACAGGTCAACAATTTGGACCCACTTTTACTACAGGTGATATTGTGGGGTGTGGCTTTAATCTTGTTGATCGTTCCATTTTCTTCACCAAAAATGGTATCAGATTAGGTAAGGGGTGTGGCTCATATTATCAATGCATTCATTATCTTATCATTTAGGTACAGCTGTTTCAGATGTTCCAGTAAGTCTATTGTTGCCGTGACAACATTGTTTAGTTTTTTTATAGGCTAATCTCCAGTTATATCCTACAGTAGGTCTACAAACTCCAGGTGAAGTGGTCGAAGCTAACTTTGGAGAATTATCATTTACATTTGACTTTGAGGCATTATTAACGGTAAGTCCTAAATTGCTGAGAGAAAAAGCCACACCTACCTTAATCATGGACAGTTCATCTATTCATCCAATTGTCATCACAGTCTGCCAATTTATTTTAGGAAGTCAAACACAAGATACGAAATCAAATTCAAGTTCTACCGTTACCTGAAGGAGAAGGGGTGTGGCAAGAAAATCTGCACAAGTAAATGCATTCATTCACCATAGTAACAGACTCCACCCACTTTAATTAGGCTTGTCCTTGGATATCTTGTACATCATGGATATACATCGACAGCAATGGCGTTTGCTCAATGTACTGGTCTCCACTTGGAAGAGAGTATAGCATCAATGAGGAATAGGCAACGTAAGTACTTCTAGTTTCCTACAGTTTATCCTCCCTCCCTCAGGAATACAATCACTAATGATGAGTGGGCGTATCAGTCAAGCTGTTGCCATGGTGAATCAGCTCTATCCAGGTCTCCTAGATAACAACAAAGAGTTACTGTTTCGTGTTTTATGTCGACAATTTGTGGAGACCATAGCTGGATATGATCAGTTGACGCCTCCTAAAGGAGAAAAAGATGAAATGAGTAATGAAGATGGTCATATGGATACAGACAACAATGTTGATCACATGACAACAATAGGTAATTGTAAGAGTTACATCATATGTAGCACAAGTTCTTAATATGAGACCTTGTATATATAGAATATAGAAGTTGTATAATAGACTAAAGTATTAGCATGGGACTAGAACAAGTGTCCTCAATATAGAAGTTGTATAATAGACTAAAGTATTAGCATGGGACTAGAACGAGTGCCCTTAATATAGAGGTTATATAATACACTAAAGTATTAACATGGGACTAGAACAAGTATCCTCAATATAGAGGTTGTATAATACACTAAAGTATTAGCATGGGACTAGAATAAGTATCCTCAATATAGAGGTTGTATAATACACTAAAGTATTAACATGGGACTAGAACAAGTGTCCTCAATGTAAAGGTTGTATAATACACTAAAGTATTAGTATGGAACTAGAACAAGTGTCCTCATATAGAGGTTATATAATACACTAAAGTATTAGTATGGGACTAGAACAAGTGTCCTCAATATAGAGGTTGTATAATACACTAAGGTGTTAGTATGGAACTAGAACAAGTGTCCTCAATATAAAAGTTATATAATACACTAAAGTATTAGCATGGGACTAGAACAAGTGTCCTAGATATAGAGGGTGTCCTTAACTTAGAATCTGTATAGAGATCCATATTAGAGGTTTCATTATGTTAAGTTATTATTATTATTTGTAGTACCTATTAATTTTGATAATGACTCAAGTTCAGTGGAACAATTACTTCTATTTGGTCGTGAACTGCAAACATTGTTTGGTCAATTAAACGAAGGGGGTTCTTCCCCTAATCCTTGTCTACAGACTTTACTACAAGATGTATTCAGTTTGTTGGCGTATACTGATCCTACTACAAGTCCTGTGGCTTATCTCTTGGACCCAGCTCAAAGAGAATCAGTGACATCAGCTCTCAACTCAGCCATTCTTGGTAAGAGAGAAAGAGAGAGAGACTTTATCTCAGATATTTTGTAGAAATCAATGGGTTGCCGGGGAAACCACCATTAGAGTTAGCATTAGGACAAGCTACACAATGTCTTCATCTTATGAGTCAACAAGGACTTGGAGCAGCTGCATTTGCCAGTGTTGACGATCTTTTAAGACCTATGTTATCACATAATCAACCATGTGTTCCCTAATACATAGTCTATTATACTAAGTATTTATATTATCATCATAGTTGTAATTTTTATTAAACGTCACTATTGTTATATAAACAACTGCTACACACATACAGTTCTTACAATGTATTATCATCAGAGTATTATATAATATTATATAATCAAATATGTCACCAGATAACTGTTACTTAGTACATTATTAATTTACATTATTAAACTTAACAATATTTGCTCCACCCATTAAGAGGGGGTGGAGCTTATATGCAACAATGTCTCAGGTACGTTAGTTGATGCATTCTATATTAATATTTTCTTTATAATAAGGTTTTAGAATTCAACGTCTCTATGTCTTGTGAAGGATGCTCTAATGCTGTCAATAGAGTATTAGGAAGACTTGATGGTCAGTGTAAAATGATGGATGGGTTAGTTGCTTGTATTAGTAAAAATTGTTTTCTGATGCCAAAATTTTGTTATTTGATACTAAGGAGTTATTAAAGTGGACTTTGATATGACAGCACAGAAGGTTTTTGTTGAAACATCTTTGTCATCTGATGAAGTGTTAGCTGCTATAAAGAAGACCGGTCGTGAGACATCATATGTTGGAGTTAAAGCACCATGAAAACCATACCTACTATAAGTGTGACGATTACAATAAACTGATTTAAAGTCAGTATATAATTGTAGCATGTTTATAACTCTAGCTATCCCAAATAATTTTGTATGTTTATCAATACTAACTTTTAATAATTTTCACAGTTTTTTCTTAAAAATATCAGTAAAATTGGAATTATTCTGACTACAATCATCATGTGTACATTATACTAATATAACAAAATGAGTTATTATAACAAAGTTTTAAAACTAAACTTTTGAGAGAAAAGAAACAAGAAATAAATGAGTTGATGAAATGGTGACTTGGACATTTTTAGATAGAGAGAAGAAAAAACAGTAACAATAGTAACCTAGTTATATACAAAACAGAATAGCTGGAGAAAAGTAGTTAAAAGTGATAAAAAATGAGGTTAGCTAACATCAAGTAAAGACAATACTTGTGATTCTTCCACACACACAGATAAAAGAGCATGTGAGAGAGAAAGCCGATAATGAATTGATACAAAATATCTCACTATAATAATTTACACCACCGTGCTAACCAATATGGCATTAACCACGGGCCAGGATCCATCTCATTACTGCTCCCTTCCCAGTCTAGCTGGTAAGGGTTACCATTCCATCTTAATTGAGTTCGTTCATTTGGTGGTAGTACTCGAATAGATTGAGTGTGACTATGAAAATCCCTAGAAAAAATGCCAACACATCATATTACATCCTATTACTCATTTCTCATTATGTGATATGATTTTATAGGATATGGGAGAGATAATTTTAACCATTTGATATCTCCATACCTGTCTTGTTCAGGATTAAATTTGATGTCCAAACGATGTGAATTTGTTGTTCTCCATTGGACTAAATCAAGTGGCCATGATCTTAAACTCCATACTAGATCTTCTAACAATTGAGTATTGTTATCTCCTGTGTGTGTGTGAGAAGATAATTTCAATAGTGACATAACAGGTAATCTACCTGTGGCAAAGGAATATATACTTGTCCAGGCAGCACTTCTTTCCTTCTTAACACTAGACCAAGCTCGTTTGAGGCTCAGTAAAGGAAGGAATGACGCCCCAGGGTGTGCAAAGATATGATCATTTTTTGACAGAGACTGAGAGAGAGAGAGAGAGAGAGAGAGAGAGAGAGAGAGAGAGAGAGAGAGAGAGAGAGAGAGAGAGAGAGAGAGAGAGAGAGAGAGAGAGAGAGAGAGAGAGAGAGAGAGAGAGAGAGAGAGAGAGAGAGAGAGAGAGAGAGAGAGAGAGAGTTCAAAATACTATATTGATTAGATTTACCTTTAGTGTATAAAAATATACAAAATATGGCAAAAATGCCAACTCATCATCAGAATAATTAATATCACGAGGGAAAGTAATCTTTTGATTGATAATATTCAATCCATAATGATAAAACCTGCCATTAGTAGTACCATTGAGGAGCTCCTAGTAATAATCACTTTAATATAATTATTATAGCAATATGATTCATTTACCTTCCATGCTGTGAGGTAGTCTTCTTTTTTGGTTATTTTATAAACTGATAATAAACTACTAAGTATTTCAAGAGAATTTAATCCATGTTCATCAGCCCAAGATTGGTTTAGGTTGAGTACCTCAGGTGACCACACACCCCAACGTGTTGTGTGGTTAGTGACATCCACTAACGTATAGTTATTGGCTTTGATATAACCTATATGGAAGATATATGTGTATAGTTAATACATAATAATACATAGAGTATGGATGAAGTATGCATTTACTTACCAATAATACTGTCTATAGTTTTTGCTACACTGTCCTTTTCTTGTTGTGTTGTGGCAACAAGATCATAAACTATTGTGTATGCAAATATATGCCCTACAATCTGGGGAGAGAGAAGGAGGGAGAGAGAGATACTAGCTATAAAATGCCACAAATAATCTTACTTCATCAGAGCTAGTATCTCCCTTCCACAACCAACCAGGACTACTGGTAGACACATGCCATTCATCACTTGTACTAACGTTTCCTCTAACTACAGATCGAGCAGGCAACCCATTCACACCAGTCACTTCAACTAAGAACTTCAGTCCTTCATATAACGACCAAGCATTATTCCAAGCTCTCATATCTTTAGTGACTTGATATCGAAATGCTTCAGCTGCTATGACCCATGAAGTCCACAGTCCATCATTATCAGTAGAATAAGGCTCACAAGTAGATGGTGTGAAATTAGCAAGTGGACAGTCAGCAACTAAACCTGTTATAAAATAATACATCATTAATGTATTAAGTGGCATATTAGGAGCCATATTGGAGTGCATACAGCTGGTACATTAAACCATATAATTATAATAGAATAATGTGATTAGTTACTCTTAAAAGTAAGTCTGTATACATCTGCTCATTACAATGGAATTAAGGGTTTATCAAGGGGAGTTACCTCAATCTAAAGTCTTCAAATTGGACCTTATGATCACATATAGTATATTGTTGTTACCTGGTTCTCTAGTATGTCTTTCTATCATCTGCTGATAATGATCTGCTTTTCTTTGTAGTGTCCATTCTTCTCCTCTTGTTATAGCTAGTCCTTCTTCAGTTACCAACACAAAAACATCAAGACCTGTATTAGCTATATCTAATACTCTCTCTCCTGGGAGCCAACGTGGTCCATAATGATAAGTAGTAAATTGAGAGGTACCCACGTCAAATAGGCTGTATCCTTTTTCTGTACCTATCCATAGAGTGCCGTTAGATGATACGTGGGAAAAGAATGGTTGAGTTAGGGGCGGAGTTAAAGGAGTGAACCGTGAGAAATGGAGAGATATAATGTGATGATAAGGTAAACCTTCTAATGGCCCCAGGCGATCAAACGTGTAATTAATATTCAATCGACTTAACGATACATTGTTACCAATATACAGTTCTCCAGTTGGAACGAATGTTAATGTAACAGGTGGTCCATCAACCACACCCCCTAAACCACGTCCCCAAACAGACACCCATTCAAACCACCACAGATGGCCATCATAGAAATAGATCTTTTCTTCAGTAGCTACAACCAGTAATCCAAAACCAGGACCATCTGCTGTACCAATAGATACATCTTTTCCAGTATTATAACTGATGTCTTGTAAATATTGGAATGAGTCATTTGTTAATAAGAAGGCGTGGCTATTTAAGCCCCACCCTTTTGGTCCTGTTAATCCAGCTCGCCAAGCTATTGAGAGAATAGTACCTTCAACTTGTGATACAAAACTAATAGCAGTGTCATTCTCATCAGGGTGGGTGGAGCTTATATCAAGACTATACAATCCATCATTAGTACCAATCCAGAGATATTTGTTAGAGAGAGAAACCGCAGCTGTTAAGACTTGTTCATATTCTTGAGTTATCCATGTTACTGAAATATCACAACTGAAACGAGAAATATGTCAAAAAATAACTTTAAATATTTTATACATACAATGTTTAGAATATATCATAATATATAAGTGTATTTAACCTTTATACAAATAAATAGCATAGTAGTATAGAATGAGTCAGTTAAAAGAAGGTATGTGTATTAATGTACATATATTAGTACATTATATGCACTAGTATTAATACATCTATAATACATACAATGTATAATGTGTTGATTGTAGGCATCTGTTATACATATGTATAGCATGTGATAAACATGTGTATAACTCACTAATCTAGAGCTGAATGACTGCAATTCAATAACACAATCTCTTCATTAGACAATATAAAGAGATTATCTAGATCCAGAATAGCTAGTCTACTAGAATTAGTAATATTTAAATCTAAATAGTCACTGATATTCATGTAATGGATATCGTGTGAAGATGTTTTCCCAAAACCGTTAATAAAATAAAGATTTGTTGTGTCAAGGAGCCACACCCCTTCTGTACCATCTACTCGACCTGTCACAACTTGTTGGATAGATGTGAGATAGTCAGGCAGTACAAACCAATCGGCAAACTCATTATCATCGTAAGTCCATTTCTGTGTAATCCATTCTGTGTATGGGTTGTCGTAAAATTGAATTGGAGGTGGTGCCTTAGGTGTAGGCTAAAAGGAAAGAGATGTGTTAACAACTAACACTTTAAAACTACAATTCTCAAACATTAGATTCTTTTAATTTCAATGCTCCATCTGTTCACTATTACGTCAACCATTTATTTACCTGTCCATCCATCTATTCATCATGCATCTATACAAATTTACTCACTATAATTGGTTTACTGGGTGGTAATTCGTGGACTAAATACAATTCATTTGGACCATAAATAGCTACATAGAGAGCAGACACCAAGAGACACATAAGAAGATACATAACAACGAATAATTTACAAAGACAGGTACCGGTTACTTTAATATTACTCAAACAACAGCGTTCACTTTCAACCTCATCGTCTAATTTATCTTCATCTCCTCCCTCGTTGTTTAAACTATCAGAAGAAGAAGGATGAGACGCCAACCATTTTCGTAGCATAGCCTCTCTCCCAGAGCGTTGTCCTGGTAACAGTAACTGTTCTGGATTGTATTTAGTGTCTGTGTCTTCAAACTCGTCATTCTCAGCTATCTCTCCAACATGTACAAGCTCATCTTGAGGGTTTCCCCTTCTTCTAGAAGTTGGAAAAACTCTAGCAGCCTCTTGCAAAGCAATTGAATCCGCCATCATGGAGCTCGATGACAAGAACGGGCGTGGTTACAATAATAGGCGTGGCTCACTTTATAATTGATTAATTTTTTTTGATAATTATAACAATAATAATAAACTTTATTATCAATAATTATGGGTTTTATAAAATTTAGTTACTTGTTGGTTGGTTTATTTGAGTCTTCTAAATTCTGCAGTTTCTCACTTGATGGTTTCTGATAAGAGACGACAATGTTGGATATTCTGTTGAACAAATTGGACAGCTCTGGTAACTATATGTCAAAGAATTAAGAGAATTTTAATGACTCAATGGACAATATTATTATTATTATTATTATTATTATTATTATTATTATTATTATTATATACAATAAATGACAGTTAACCTCAGGCTAATACAAGCTGTTGCTGTTATATGATAATCTATTTAGCCGGCAATATTGGCAGGCTTTAATACAAACAGTGTCTAAATCAGTATATCAGGGAAGTCCAGTCAGATAATTTCTCATTGAAAATAGACTTATTCCCAAATTCAGAGAATAGGAATGAAACCATTCCAATAACAATTATTTTTATTATATTAATTACCTGATAATTTTGAGCTAAATACACACCACATAGACCTCCTAAACTAAGACCCATCTATATAAATTGAACAAAAGAGTCTTATTCTTAGCACAATGTCATCTTACCAGCCAATGAACTAAACCAGGCTTCACCATAGTTGATAACTTATCTCAATAAACGGACGTGTACGGAGACGTTCTACAATTTGTATAGAAATGTAATGGGAACATTTCCGTATACTAAGAGGTAGTGAAACGAAAATATCCTGAACTTTCCAAATCCGTACACGTGTTGCAAAATGTATGCTTCAAGATTTCACTGGTTTCTCAGACCAAAAACAGTACACCCTGTTATTAAAAGATATGGTAACAAAATTATACTAAACCAACTGTCCATCCTTTTATTATTACAGGTAGTAGCTCTGCTAAAAGAAGACTGAGAAATGAGCGAAATAAAATATTAAGGAACAATAGACATGATCCACAATTAGAAGAAGCTGCAAGGCTAAATCAATGTAATACTGTTTAATGTGGGTGTGGTTAACTTTGTATGCTCCTCCTACAGTAATGATTCCACTAGATGTAGTGTACCGTGAGTGGCAGGACCAGTTAGGACCCCGACATTTGCAAACTGCTGCAGAGCACTTTAATATTTTTCAGGATCTTTATTGTACATCTTTTCGACCTCGTGGATTTATGAGTGTGACTTATAAAGAGGAGTGTGTGGTCAATCGAGGAAATATCTTGTACCCACGGCAGGTCAGTTTGAATTAATATGTTTGTTACTTAACAATTATCTCATACATCTTAGGTATTAGACCCGCCCACTGTAGTATTACCTACATTATTAGAAGGGCGTGGTCAGTCTAAGAGTAAACCCCTATATTGGACATTAATAATGACCAATCCTGATGGACATACCTATAATAATAAATTAGAACTATTACATTGGATGATGTAAGTTGACCACACCCATTTAATTGCTCATTAAAATAATACTATTTAGCGGAAATATTCCTGTCAATGGACCTTTATCAGCTGGCCACACACTCTCTCCTTATCTCTCTCCTCTTCCTCTCCGAGGGACAGGGATACACAGAATTGTCTTTTCACTCTTTTCTCATAATGAACCCCTACAAATTACCACCATTAATGAGACAGGATCATGGTAAGTGTGACAGTCACATGATTTCAAAACCAAGTCATGTGATTTATCTGGGTTACCTCACTTTAGGTTAGATCAGCGGACATTTAACATGCATCACTTTCTTTCTTCTCATTCTGAACTATCTCCTTTTACATTGTGCTTCTTTCAAACATTATGGGATGAAACAGTTCATCGTGTGTTTATGGATACATTAGGTAAGTGATAAACTTAAGATAGCTGTACTCTCTCTCTCTCTAACACACACACACACAAGGTGTTCCTGAACCAGTTTATGAAATGGAAAAGCTACCAACATCTCGCCAGTTGGCACAGAAAGCAATAAAAGAAGCTCGTAAAAATCGTTTCAAAGATTTACTAACTATAAGTCAGTCATGAAAACTAAAGGCACATTAATAAGGTCATTAATTCTGTGATATAATTTATAATGTTGGTGATAGGGTTGTCGTCATGGTAACCAATTTACTCAACTATCAGCTACAGTTTTGTTATCCTAGTTATAATAATAAAATTATATAACTTTAAATTTATAACTTACTAGTTTAGATGTTGATATCTTCACAGTGACCTTCCTCCCATTTTGTCTAACAACTGTATTATAAATAGGCTCCTCCTCTTCATTAGTACTAATTGCTTGAGTCTCTTCTTTCTCAGAATGTCTTTTCTTTTTTCTTTTTACTTCACTTGCTTTTTTGTCTACTTTTTGTTCTTCTCCAATTTGGAGGACAGCTCCTAACCTTAAACTCACTTCTTGTACCTATTGATATACCATATATTTATGTTAACATTGAATTAAGAACATGTTAAGATTACATAACTACGAGTTTATAATGGTGTTAAGGTTGTGTTAACATTACCTCAGGGTCAGTATGTTGTTTACATGAAGTTCTTGATTTAGTTTGAAAGAGTACAAATTGTTTAGCAGCTGCTGTATGTTTGTTAACATTGTAAAGTGCTATAGCATAATTGAGATGAACTAGAGGATTGTCACTAAGGAAATAAATGGATGCATAAATTAATAGATGGACATACAAAACAGATAATGGACGCACTAAATAGTATTAGTATGATATTCTTACTTATTTATTTCAATAGCTTGTTCATATGCTTTAAGTGAATTGTCCGTATCTTGTAAATGTGCTAGAGTAACTGAATAATGGACAAACACATATTGATTATGAACAATGGTAGGTTTACCGCCTAATAACATTAATATATCTGAATTTTTTGGCTGGAGTCGTTGGCCTGCTCTTAGAAAATGAAATGCTGATGCATATCTATGTTTTATTAAGAAAACTAAATGAACTGTACTAGTAGGAGGAGCTTGTTATGGTTGCTAGGATACTGAAACATTGCCAGGTGGACTAGACCTAAATTATAAAGAATTTTCCACTCAAATGGAGCAAGATAGTTAGCTCGTTTCAGACAGCTAATAGCCTATATAAATATTTCAATATTACACAGCTGTTCACTGATTTAGAATATATTCTTACTGCTACAAGCTTCTTTTTCCCATAGAAACACAATCCAACATTGTTCCAAAGATAAGGTGATTCAGGACTACTCTGAGCTGCTATGCGATACTTAGACAATGCTACATCATAATCAGCATGTGATTGAATTATAGAACCAGCTGCTAAAATTGCCTGACAAGTAATCAGAATGTCATTTGTTCATCAAATAACATACGTTACTTTGTAATTGGTGGGGTCAAAGGTCAGTGCACTACCAAGACACTCAAACGCCTTTTGGGTTGCCCCCATCTAGATGTAATTAATACATTATACAATATTAGAGGAGTTGATCTCATGGTGACTCCTTACCTCTAGATGTAGTAATCCTAATGTTGATAATAGTTCTGAGTCTTCAGGATAATGTCTATAATATGATAGATGCTATTCGCTCTATAGCAGTATTAACTGACTTTACTGCACGACGATATACATCAGTTGCTTTAGGTATATCTTCTAATAGAAGATAAACACGACCTAATTGTGTGTATGTAATAGTTTGTGGACTAATTTGTAGAGCTTGTGAGAGAAGCTCTAAAGCCTAAAGAACAAAGGAAAGTTGTTTATTTATTTGATTGACAATATCACCTTCTCATAATCCTTTAAATGAATATAGCATACTCCTTTATTATGTAACACCTCCTATTATAACGTAATAACTATTAATAACTGGGAATGACCACACCTACCCAATCATTCGGTTGTAAGGATTCCACTTCTACATAAGCATCTAGAGCTGCTTTATACTGTCCAAGAAGAAATCTATACATAAAACAATATAGTTACTATAGAAACAAGCAACCCTGGTTGCCATAGCAACAACAGTCAGTCGCCATGACAACCTAACAAGATGTTCTTACAATGATCTTGCAACTTGTTTGATGTTGGCGGGATTATTTGGGTTAAGATGGACAGCACGTTGGAAGTGTTCAAGGGAGTCCTGGATGGAACCTTCCTGTCGTAAGATAAGACCTATATATTAATAGTTATATAACCTGTATGAGAGGATCTCCCTATCATTACCTTGTACATAAACTGCATATTCACAGAGTCCATTTGTCTCTAATAATAACTCTCTGATCAATATCTGTAATGGGAGAAAATCAATTAAGTTGTATTAATATTGGAATAGTGGACCTTGCATGTCTCAAAATCTTTCCGTATGTAATGAAGATGAACAAGCCAATTCTTACGCTCAAATAATGGGATCTCTGGAGCTGCAAAACAAGGACAAATCACCTCCACCCACTTACGATAAATTTAATTGGATACCTTTGCTTCCTCTGATAACTGTTCTCGTCTTTTGTCGATCCAGTAGTCTCTTTTGTGCATGTTGTGGTGACTGTACTTCTCCTAAATTCTGGAGACCATCTTCCGTACCAGGCTCAACTGAAGTGAGTGGAGTGTCCTCTTCATTCATGTTTATTATTGAGATCACGTGAGCAAAGTATTGAAGCGGGAAAATTGGAAATATAAAAAGGTTACACGTGGGGGACACATTGTAGAATGGAGAAGACAGGGTTGCAAGAGTTGTGTGAGGCATTGCCTTCATCTTCATCTCCTCTCGTACACGTAGAGGTCTATCAAAATCCTTGCAGGTTAGATCTTTCTATGCCATAAATGTTTTTTCCAAGTGTTGTCTTTCATTAGTACAATGTCATCATCAATATTGAAAACTCATGTTAGAGAACTGTTACTTCAGAAAGGTGCTGTTTTTGGAGATTTTATAATGACAGAATTTTCAGATCCTGTTTTACAAGAACATATTGTATCTGTCTCGATAACAGATACTCCACCAGAACTGCAGGTACACCTACTGTTTTGAACACACAGCAATCTCTCTCTCTCTCTCTCTCTCTCTCTCTCTCTCTCTCTCTCTCTCTCTCTCTCTCTCTCTCTCTCTCTCTCTCTCTCTCTCTCTCTCTCTCTCTCTCTCTCTCTCTCACTCACTTAGCTGATAAATTTCTCATCTATGCGATTGTTAATTCACATTTTTCAGTTAAATGAGGATGGACCAGCTCAAGAGGAGGTAGAGGAAGAAAGTAACGTCACAGCAGCTACACACTGGTTACTACCAAACAGTTGAGAAATGAGTGGATGAATGGATGGATAGACAGACATATAGTAATGATATATAGAATATTATAGTAGTTTTTATATAGCTGAATTTCATGGATTATGGGAGAACTTAATTTATGACTTGGACATTAAACTCAAGGTACATTGCTGACTGTGCAAATATCACTGTGTATCTTTGTATCTACTAGCTATTAAGTTATGCTGAGACAACACTGCTCTTCTCAGACAAGTTAGACCACACACACACACACACGTTTATTAAATGTTCTTTCCTCCAGAGGAGTAGATGCTAACATTATCTCTTGGAACAGAGTAGTTCTTCTCCATGGTCAGTTAATTCTATCATCTCTCCTATAAATTACAATATTATAACTAGGTCCACCTGGTACTGGGAAAACTTCACTTTGTAAAGCATTAGCACAAAAGTTGTGTATAAGATTATCTGAAAGGTAATTGGTATATATATTATATATATGTTAGTAATGTATTATATGTAACATGTTAGGTATCCATATGGTCAACTGGTTGAGATTAATAGTCACAGTTTATTCTCTAAATGGTTTTCAGAGGTACGAAAAGTAATTGTTAGTTTATTTGTCTGTTAATCTAATCTATGCATCCATTCGTGCATTCATGCATCCATAATAGAGTGGTAAACTGGTTCAAAAAATGTTCTCAAAGATTCAAGAATTAATTGATGATCCTGATGCATTAGTATGTGTACTTATTGATGAGGTCAGTATGGCAATGAGTATGTCGACATTGTTTATATCTCGACTTTCAGGTTGAGAGTCTAACAGCAGCACGTACAGCTGCTATATCAGGTGCTGAGCCCTCTGATGCTATCAGAGTTGTTAATGCGTTGTTAACACAAATTGATCAGATCAGACGTTATCCTAATGTGATTGTACTGACTACATCTAATGTAACTGGTGCTATAGATCTTGCCTTTGTAGACAGGTAAGTAATGGAGTGTACATATAGTGTATATTGGTTCTATTTGTAGAGCAGATATTAAACAATATATTGGAATGCCTTCAGTAGCCGCTATTTTTCAAATATATCATTCCTGTATTAAAGAGTTAATTCGAGTGGGAATCATTATACCAGTACAACAGACATTGGATTTAAGGTCAGTATTTACTATAGCACCTAAATAGCTACCATTAGTAAGCTCTAGACTAGTGAACGTCAGTACTTACCACAGTGACCTAGGATAGCTACCATTAGTAAGCTCTAGACTAGTGAACGTCAGTACTTACCACAGTGACCTAGGATAGCTACCATTAGTTAGCTCTAGACTAGTGATTGTCAGTACATACCACAGTGATCTAAGATAGCTACCATTAGTAAGCTCTAGACTAGTGATCGTCAGTACTTACCACAGTGATCTAAGATAGCTACCATTAGTAAGCTCTAGACTAGTGATCGTCAGTACTTACCACAGTGATCTAAGATAGCTACCATTAGTAAGCTCTAGACTAGTGATCGTCAGTACTTACCACAGTGATCTAAGATAGCTACCATTAGTAAGCTCTAGACTAGTGATCGTCAGTACTTACCACAGTGATCTAAGATAACTACCATTAGTAAGCTCTAGACTAGTGATCGTCAGTACTTACCACAGTGATCTAAGATAACTACCATTAGTAAGCTCTAGACTAGTGATCGTCAGTACTTACCACAGTGATCTAAGATAGCTACCATTAGTAAGCTCTAGACTAGTGATCGTCAGTACTTACCACAGTGATCTAAGATAGCTACCATTAGTAAGCTCTAGACTAGTGAACGTCAGTACTTACCACAGTGACCTAGGATAGCTACCATTAGTAAGCTCTAGACTAGTGAACGTCAGTACTTACCACAGTGACCT